>CM063718.1:3078985-3411485 GCA_032441835.1 Slavum lentiscoides
CACATTTAAAATTTTTCTTTAATTATATATATGTATATATAAGACTTATATATTATTTTAACTGTAATACACTAATATGTTTTACTAAGATTATAACAGTGAAAATGAACATAAATTAGCTGGGCAATATATAATAAGAGAAAATGTCCGTAGGTTTTTAACATTTTCATTAGAGCGCACACGTTCATTTCAACTAGAACAAAAGAAAAAAAAACCATTATCAATACATGTACATATTCGATACGAACGTATCAGTTATTTATAAAATAACGTAGTTTTATAACAATTAAAAATTAAATCGATCGACCACAAGCGATTATTGGAACTTTCTAATACTGTTAAATAACTTTTACCATTAATATTTCAGTATGTGATGACTAGGGCTCGGATTCGATTGCCTTTAATAAATGTATTTTATAGCCTCAATCTCCAAAAGTGCATTAAAAAATTGATTTAAAAAAATTCCCAAATAATAAAGAGCATTTACGATGTCAACATTAAAAAAAAAAAAAATGAAAAAACCATTTCACTTAAATTAATTTTTAGGCGAATTCTTTTATATTTCCTAGGAAATAGATGAAAAAAAAATGTCCCAAAAACTTAAAAAATTCAATAAAATCCTGAAAAATGTAAATTAAAAAAAAAAATTAAGAGAATTTTGTGTGAATTTTTGTATATCATATAATATTATATATATTGTAACACCGAATCGTAAACTACTCATTCTTCTAACACCGTTATTACACCGAACGCTAAGAAATCCGTCTCCACACAACGATCCTTCCGTCTCTCATTTGTCACTCATCTCGCTGCTAACATTAATGGCGCGACACGAGTAGGTATTCGTATAAACGGAAAAATTTTAAAGAATTTTCTATGGAAAAAGCGTACAAGGAAAAAAGTCTGTTTTTACCATTATAAATATTATCATTATTACAAAATCGTCTTTCTGACCGCGTCCTGATGTTTTCGTCGACAACACATGCGCATGGAAGACGATTATAAATAATTATTGAGACAATCGAACGAGTTTTTTTCTTTAATTTTGAAAAGCCAAACCACAACACTACATACAGCGAACATATATTATGCCGAACGTGCGCAAGTAGTGTACAATAAAAATATTAATCCGTGACGCAACCAGAGGGAGGTAGGTTGGAGGTTGTGACCCCTCTCGAAATGTTTTCAAAAGTCCAATTTCAAGTGTTTAAGATTTACACTACAAAGTCAATGTTATTGTAGGGTTTTAATTTTTACAAGTATAAATCGGATATCTCAATAAAAGTTTTATATAACTAACATATTTTATATTGTCCAAAATAGCGTTTTTGAATATTTAAAAATTACTAGGAGGGAACATTATGCATTTTCTCTGAATACAGCCTATACTAATTAATCATTATTCTATATTATGTATAACCCACGGCCGTATTTAGGGAGGCGGCCGATTATGAGGCTAAATTTTTTTTACATATAATTTCATTAATTTAATCCTCTCAAAACTGAATTCGGGTTATTTTTACGCATAATATTATTTTAATATTTTATTATTTACACCTTTATCGTGACCTTGTTTTTATAACCTATTATCGAGATTCATTTGAGATAATTTCGTGGCATCTTCAAAAAAAAAAAAAAGATCATTTTCCACTCTAACGTATTCTATGAATAATGATCGCCTAAATGCTTGTATACACTGGAAAGTGAACCGACTTCCAGCATCGATATTATGGATAGTATATAAATAAAGATTTTGCGGAGTCACAATCCGGGAAAGAAATTTAATTGTAAATTAAAAATAAAATTGATTTTATATATTGGAACAAATTTGTATTGTATTATAATAAAAGGGCGTGTTCTTTTTTTTTTTTTTTGTTGCCACAGGGCGAGAAATTCCTAAATACGGCCCCGGTATAAACCCGCGCGAAAACAGATCCTAGTTGCCACTGATAATGAAGATGATGGATGATGATGATAATAATAATAATGCAAGTAACACGTATTATACTTATAGAGGAGGCACGAGGCCGGCAGAAAAACTAGCGGTAAAACGGACGTGCACACGTTGTCTTGTTGCAGTCGTCGACCGCGATTAAACGCGCGTGACCTGTGAACCCCGCTCACTACTACTGCTGCTGCTCTACTACCACTACCAAACGCACAATTTTAAAATTCTTAAAAAAAAATAAAAATAACGCGCCAATTAAATAACATTCTGTAATTGAATCGGTGGTTCACGCCGATCGGCGTTTTACTACTGGTTTGTTGTGACGAGAATCCAAACGGCCCCGATTTTTCAACGAAAAAAAAAAGAAAACGAACGAGACGAACAAAAAAAAAAAAAGTATGCCGATCGAACGAATCGAACCGCGTTCAAAGCCGAAGGAGTCGACTGCGCGCGGCTCGGTCTGTTTTACAGAAAACGTTTTTTTTCCTCTTTCTAATAAACACCCAAACGCTGTACCGAATCGGCCCCGAATTTCGGAAACGGACAGTAAGTAGCAAGTCCACGCGAAGTTCACGTACACGACAAAGGCGTCGTCGATCAGCGGGGCACAGGCAACAGTCGCTCCAGATCAGTGGTTTCCAATCGGGGGAATTCAGATACTGCAAGGGGGGAACATAGCGATGATGAAATAACGAAAATTTTTTGTTAAAATAATTATGCCATTCTATAATTATAAAATTGAAAAAAATTAATTAATTTTCGGACAGTCGCCCGTAATAACCTACAATATATAGTTATTTTGTAAAATGTATTTGTACGGCTAACTAAAAAAAAAAAATAATAATAAGTCATCTAAATTCTGATTTAAAGGGGGACGTGAGATTTTTTTTTAATTTACAAGGGGGGCGTAGAATAAAAAAGGTTGGGAACCACTGCTCCAGATCAGTCTCCAAGTGCCTGTTTTTTTTCACCACGCGAATGAGAATTTATTTCAAAAACAAACGGCGGCTACGTGAAACACAATTCCCCTGCCAGCAACAGTCGTGTTATTTAAACGCCGTCTCTCGTTGCGTATTTGTTCGAGCAACGGATAACACATGCGTAGGTGGTGGCAGGGACGGATTGGCAGGATTTTTGGTCCGGGAAAATTATTTAGACCAGCCCTCTATGTTATAATATTTAATATTATACATAAAAGCAAATATTATTCGTGTTTTTATAAGGCAATCTGCGGTTCAACCACCCACCCCCCTCCATATACAATTTTAAAAATTACAATTTTGTTCACTGACTTTTATATTTATTAAAATAAAAAATGGACATAAATAATATAGCAAAACTAAATTTGAGAGTTTTTTTATTGAGTAATGCACTTTTATTTTTTAACTTATCAACGATTCCTTCTGTATCAATATAATTTAAAATTTAAAAATTCACGATAATTTATAGCAAAATTAAAAACTGTTTGCGACCATAGCAGGGAAGTTTCCCGGTATCCCGATGGGCCGCCAATCCGGCCCTGGGCGGTGGTGCTCGTACTGAAAGTCAGTGGTTGTACAAATACTCGTACGATCTACGCGTATACGTCGAAGTACACATAAAAAATAATTGATCTATATTATACGCTAAAGTCCGGGTGGTCAAAATCGGTTTGGAAATTTATTTTATACGTTTTTAAACACAGATTTCCGTACGAAAAATTAATGTAAAACACACTTTGTATTCAAAGGCGTTAAAATGTTAATAGGTTGTTAAATTAGTTTTTAAAACACACCCGGCGCCGTAAGACAAAATTTCGGCTACGTGATTTTTCTAACGCATACAATACACGCCAAATAAGTAGGCGTCAGTCGAGTACGAAAAATTTGATTTCGCCCCCGGGTTAATTATTAAAAACGTCTCGCGTTTTTGGCGCCGATAATAATAGAAATAATAAAACAAGAAGTAAAAACACATCGTTTCCGGACCGGTATATCGTTTTTTTTAACAGTCTCTCGCTCGTTCCTCGTGGAATTCGAAATACTGCAAACTACTTTATTGTACACGAAAAGAAAATTCGTATCGAAGTAAATTTTAACCGTCTTTCACGCAAGTGTATTTAAAAAAGTCGGCGAGCCGTCGGGGTGTTGCAGTGGATTATCGCTTAAGTGAATTAACACTATCGGGTGAAGATTTCAGAGTTTTGTTTTTTCATTATAAATTTGAAAGCGACGATAAACCATTGCGCTCGATAAAACGATTCCGAGCGGAGCTTCACGAAATCGCATTTTTATGTCGGTTTTTTTTTTTTTTTGGTAGTCTTTTCCCGGTTTTGAAAAAATTATTGAGAAAATCGAAAAATGACCACCGTCTAAAGTACGACGAACTAGATGCAATTTGCAATCGGAAAAGGTGCTACACGAAAAGATCGGAGCCACTCCTTTTGGTAGAATTTTTGGGCGTAAAGATATAACAAAAAAAAAACACGTCATTGTAAAACCCGATACATTCCGCGTTCCGGTCAGAATCAAATTTTTATAAAATATACAACAAAATTGTTATTACTATTATTTTTTTAAATACACAACACGCACACCAGTTGGAGCCGGAGAAAAACGAGCGACCCGTCGTAGTATAATAACCCGTTATACTACGTGGAAAATAATTCGTAAAAAAAAAACGCAGTTAGTCTTCCGAACGAGTATATATATATAAATCATAATGTAATAATAATAATAAACGAGTCGTCGCCGCCGGCGAAATTCCAAAAAAATAAAAACAACTGACATTTATATAGAAAGGGTTCCTCCTCCAGACGGTCTCGATGCGCGCGAATAATATTCTCGGCGGCGACTTTCCGAAATCGAATCGTTATTATCGTTATAACAGATATAATAATAATCAGAGCACGGATGTTAATGACCAAAAATTCATTAAAATATGCATTTAAAAACATCAAAATATGCAATTGTATGCTTTAAAATGTATTAAATGTATCTATTTTTCAAAAATATATGCAAAAAAAGGGTTCATATTATTGTATACTCTTTTAAATGTGCTCATGCTTCGCAGTTTTCATATGTTGTATTATTACTAAAAATCGTTTATTAGCAGATACTTTCTTCACTTCACAGAATTTACAAAATAAAATTTTACCATCAGAACCAAATACACGTTCTCCGAACTCTTTCACAAAACTACTTAAACTTGACGGGATTTTTCGGCACTTTATAAATATTAATTTAAAACGTGAAACGGAACAATATCGTTTAAACGCAGCGTACAACACGCGGACCGCAGTATACAGAACGAACTAAATATGAACAAAAAAAAAATCAAATCGGTATCAAATAAATAAAACGTGTTTGTAATCTTTTGACTGATTTCATACTCGTCGGTAAAACCGCCGATGCGACACGGTCGCGTAAACTGTTTCCAACAAGTAAGCACGAATACGGAATACCACCTATGAATGCGATGGACACGGAAACGACTGCTGATAATAATGGAAATTTTTAATTTTATAAATGTCATTAAATCGAGAAACAATTAATATATGCAAAATAAGTTTGCATATTTGAAATCTTCACTTCACGAATCGAATTTATATTATACTCGGGTATAATTCTGGTTGCGCTAAAAGAATAGTCATAAACATCCGAGCTCTAATAAATAATAAAAATATATAGGGCACGACACAAGGTAACGTTACAAAATGAAGTTTCGGGTCCAGTTACGAACGTCCGGGACGTTAAAAGAAAACGAGACACTATACACTGCTTTGCAAATATAACAACAGCGCGAGATAATAAACGAGACGTGTTCGCATAAATCTTTTTTTTTTTATTATTATTATTTTTTATAATATATTCCGAAAAGCGTGTTCGACACGCGAGAAAAAAGGATAGAAATATTATTAAATCATTATATTATTTCACACCGTGTGTGTGTGTGTGTGTACAACGACGCACCACACACTATATTATATACTACAATAATAATATTATTAATTATTTCGACGTGGGGCGAGCCCAGAAAATCGATTCTCGCACAACAGTTTACGCTATACTTTTTACACGCAGAACACCTGTTGAAGAAGTGCCCTCACCATCACCACCACCAACGGTATTTTATAAAAACGGATTAAACGCTGAAAATTGTATTAAAAAAAAAAAAAATTAAATCATCGAATCGTTTACGTTTTATCCGTACTATAAATAATATTGTTATTCAGACTTGTGACGTCCACGGGAACAAAAAAAAAACAAAGGTAACGAGCCCCGGGGCGTTGTGGATGATATCGATTAAGTGAAAATTATTTGGATAAAGATTTTAGAGTTTTGTTTTTATTTTAAATGTGCGAAAGCAATTGATAAGCCATTGCATTCGACAAAACGATTCTGAATTACTTTTCTCGTAAATACAATCTCGAAAGTTACACGTATTTGGTGAAAATTTCACATTTCTATGACAATTGGTTTCAAAATTACGAAGAAACAAACAACAATCGATTAAGACGAAATTGCATTTTTAGCGTTTTTTCGCTCCGCTCAGAATCTAAAAATCTTTTCCATAATAAATTCTCTAGAACGTACACCGGCGGCCGATATTCCCAAATCGGAGTCGCAAAAATACGATTCACGTAATATTTCGATTTTTTTTTTTTTTTTCCGAAGAAAAATCTTCCCGAAATAATTCGACAACAAAAAGACAGAGGAAGAAAATCGTTACGAATATCGTAACAATTCTTAATAATTGGCGGTATATAATGTATTTGATATAAATTTTTTTTAAACATATCGTTGTTCGCGCGTGTCAAAAACGCGTTAACGTCCGAAAAGAATATTATTTCGATTTATATATAATTATATTATTTACATATTACTTTCGTTTAGCAATCCGTTTTCCGTCATGTTCCGTTATTTAATGCGCGTGTAAATCGATTTAATTTTCGAACGCGCTGCTCTGCCGTATAAAAATGAATTTTTCAAATGTGATTTTACACATATATCGTTGAATAATAGTAGTACGTGTCCTGTAATCTGTTCACAAGTTTTCATCAAACGAATTTCAATCAAATCCTTATCCGTGTCGTGGTGTCTGTAGAAATTCATAATATTTTTCTAACAGAAATAAAACATTCACTGGCTGACGAATTCAATGCGCGGGTAGCCGCCAACAAGTTGGCTTTTTTTTAAGTGATATTTTTCGTCGGTCAATGACAGCCTGATGATATTGGTGGAAAAATATCCTTACATTTAAAACAAAAGCTAGCAATTTGATAAAACCGTCTTGAGGAAAAATTGTTACATTTCCTCTTCTAACTGAATTCCTCGAAGATTTAACGAAAATTACATTAGATGACTTCTATAGAATTCCTTCTTCAAGAATACGCGGAAAAATTACAGTTAGAACTCTCGATCGGTACGTATCAGAAAACGTGGAACTCGGTAAATACACAACAGTTGGGTGAAAAATCCATTGAATATTTTTTTTTTTTTTACGAAGTTGGTAAACCGAATTTGCAGTTTTCAAGAAGAGCTTCTCGATTTTCAAGCTGACCACCGGATTTTAAAAGAAATTTTTTCTCAAAAGCGCCCAACTCAATTTCGGGCACAGCTCGAAAACAACCCTATCTTATCAGAAGAAGCCGAAAATGCTTTTACTACTACCATTGCCAAAAACGCACTTATGTTTTTTCTGCTTTAATTCATTATCAAATCAAAGCACAGCTATCGCCACGGTCCTCAACATGATATACACATTTTGCACTTTTAATATTCATCCCGACATTGAGAAACTCGTGGAAAACGTTCGACATCGAGGAAGACATTAAGTACAGTATTCTATATTAAATCATAAACGTATAAAACGTTATTTTTTAAAATATTGTAAAATTACAAGTACTGATCGGTCTTTTATTTACGTTTTTTTTCCTGAAGTATTTGAAATGCATTATGATTGATTTTTTTTTTTTTGGGTTACAAAAAGTTTAACGTTACTCATAAAAAAACGTGGGTAATCACTAATATACACGCTTGAATTTGATCGTGTGCAAAGGACTGAAGAAACCATAGTCGACCAACGGTAGGACTTCGAATAGAATCTGAAACAGTGCGCAGCATCGAAGAGAGGAACTTGTAACAACAACGCTCCAAACAATGGAAGCAAACTCGATTTCACCACGTAAAACAATGAATCCGTATCGCACTGCCAGTGTTGTACTCGAGAAAAGTAAATTGTTCAGTAAAATTTGTTTTTGAACGTCAATTATTTCTATTAATAATATTGTACATGGTTATTCATAACGTGTATTGCAGAGGAGAGTTTTTAAAAAAATTCGTCGCTTTTTTACTAGCGTTAAAAAAAATGAGAGAAAAAACGAATCCGGATATATTAAAAACTCAAAATTCCACATACATTTTTGACCTTTACTAGTTACTACCACTACTGCTGCTGCTGCTGCTGCTGCTGCTCGAATCACACGGCATGACAATAATCCTGTCCCAACATTATTTCCAATTCAAATCCATCCCATTTTTTCACTCATAACTAGTGTTCGGATGTTAATGACCAAAATGTCATTAACACATTAAAATGTCAAAATATGCAATTATACGTTTTAAAACTTATTAAATATACCTATTTTTCAACAAATATAGGCAAAAAAAAAAGTTAACATTAATTCGAAAAAATGCCATGTTCTTTTGAATATGTGTAGTATTTAAAAAATTACTTTATTGTAAAATACGCAGATATTAAATATGGAAAAAAAATTATTGACTAGCTGCAGATCTATTAAAATTAAATTCTACATAGATTACGCGTTAGGTCAAGTAACAGGATTACGACACTGTATGACAGTTATTTTGATGATAATTTCAAATTTTTGAAAGACCTTTGTGACGACGATTCGACAGTACTTTTTCTACGGATCTTACTCATAAAAACAATTAACGATGACAATTGATAATTTAATACGGACAATTTTTAATATTATAATTTATTAAACATACGCTATTTAATGTAGAAACAATTTATATTTATTTATTTTTATTTATATATATATATATATATATGTGTGCGTTCATACGGTCAAGAATTTAAATTATTCGAAAATATGAAAAATAAGTTTGTAATTTAAACTTTATGAATCGAATTCATATCATACTCGAGTATAATTCTGGTCATGCAAAAAAAAAATATGCGAAGTCATAAACATCCGAGCTCTATTATCGTAACTTGATGATTTCACTAAAACTCTACGTATGATTTTTCTTTTTTACACCCCGTGATTATCGGTTTTTTTTTCACTTTCTATTTATACAACAATAAAACGAAGTTTCCATACATTGTAGTGTTTTTTTTTTTTTTTGTCAATAGTTTCTTTTAACGGAAACCTTTTTAAACAGAAAAAACAACACAACCACAACGCTGGCGATCGATCGAAATAATTGTTTTTTTTTTTTTCTGAACTCGTGAATTTACACGCACACACACACATACACACACACCTATAATATATAACATACATATATATATAAATATATATGTATTCATATATGAATGTATTCAATGGACCCAATGGTGTCCAGACGTGAACGGCGATTGGTCGTGGCTGACGGACGCCAGTGTTTGCGCGGTGGACACCGACGGCTGTGGTTGCGCCGGTGGATTGAAGTTGTTAAAGTCTAGGCATCCTCCCAGACTTACTTCGTGTTTGATCACCTCGTCCACGTTGCATTCGACCGGCGGGAATTTATCCAAGTTGATGTTGAGCTCGTCGAACGACAAATGTGACGAGCCCATTATCTGTCCGACCACGGTGGCCGGCATGTTGTCGTCCTGTTGTTCGTCCAACATATCGTCGAACGGTACACACTCCTAACACAAAACATTTTTTAAAAAAAAAAAACATTAAAATAAAATAAACACAGTTTTTAAGTATAGTCGGGCACGAGAGGTTTGACTCTCGCACTATACACCATAATACAGTGACCGATGAGTGAACGCGACAGGTGTTTTTTTTTTTTCCAAGTTAACAAATATGAAATGCTTAAAATATAAACCAGCCGGTTTCACCAACATTTGTTAACGATTTAACATTTTGTTAATTGTATCTGACAATTGGTTAGTGAAAATTAGGTTTCACCGAGATTCGTTAACCTCGACACGTTGTTAAGTTAATCACCCGAAATCAGCTCGCTGAAATTTAATAGGCATTTCAAAATGCCATAGATCCACCGTAGTACATTAGGTGTTACAATCGCTTACTTTTAATATTATATAATCACTTAACAGTTATCACATTTCGCGGTAACCGATGAGAACGTATTAGAATCGAGGTAACCGTTTTGGTAACCCAACTAACATTTCGTTAACTCAACAAATAGAATTTTTAACAATGATAATGCAATAGTGAAACTTGAACAATTTAACCAGATGTTAAATTCAAACAAATCGTTAACTAACACGGTGTTAGAGTGTATTTAACAATAGTCGGTGAAACCGGCCCAATAACGAGACGAATATGGAATATGTACATTTTTGGCGATTCTAATAATGAAATACAGAATTGTTACGCAACGATAACAGCAGCGAAATAAACGTTTTTCGTTACTGCAATGAAAATCGTAATTCAATGTCCCGACGAGGGACAAGGGAAAGAAAAATACACTGCAGCATATGTGTGTCAGTAGCGTGTATATATATCACACTCTATTCGAAAAAAATGTCTTCGTTGGCGGTGTGTAAGTAAATTAGACGAAAATCTCGTTACACACTAAAAATGCAAGTAATTTCTTCATCGTTTTCCTCGGATATTTTTCAATATCCTATAGATGATCTCCCGCTCCTCTCGTTCTACTCGGAAATACGATATCAATAACCTTTTTTCTTTCTCACGTGTAATTAGTGACGCGTATTAATTATTTCGTAAAGACTGTAGTAATAAATAAACAAAAAAAAAACACGACGAGTGGAAACAAAAGTCGATTTTTTTATACAGTAAAATTTTCCAACGATGTGGTGGTGGTGGATGTGGTGGTGGTGATATGTTGGTGATGGTTCCGAGTGTCTCGGGTATTGCCTCTCGCCAAAGAACGCCCACACCGTAACACCGAGATCGATATCATATACACAGCACTATTTTCAAGTTTCTCTTTTAAACGCAATCTCAACTCTCAAAATATAATCTCGTCCTAAATCCTACATCGACCGCGGCGGGGTCACCGCCGTCGCCGCCATACCACACCATACCATACCATACCACAACTACGATAGATAACCATCATCACTCCTCCGCATATATTATTACATATACTATATTTAAAAACCACGCGGGCGGCGCGTCTTCTTCACCGCCCGGCGGCCCCCCTCATCCTCACCCCCCATCCCTAGTGGTACCCGCGCGCACCTGTTTGATGAAAGTGTTTTCCAGCTGGTTGAGATTGAAGCAGGAACACCCTTGGTAACCGTGGATGTGACACGATTGGATCGATAAGCTGCTGCTGCTATACGGTGGCGGGGGTGGACGGTTGTCCAAAAACACGTCCCTGTAGCTTTCTAGCGGCTGCGAAAGGCGGACGGTCTGTTCCAGCGAGCCGGCCAGCTGGTCGGCTTGGCCCTGTTCGGCCACCGAGTCCAAACCGTAATCGGCCGAACTGAGCTGTTCGCTGAATATCGGCGACAGGCGGCCGGTGGACGAAGCGTTCGACGACGCTCGAGCTCTGAAGTCGGGACTGCAAGCAAGCAAGCGCACACACACACGCACGCACACACACACACGCGCGCAAACACAACGATATTACAATAAATAAACTGTCATCTCCGTAAGAGACGCAACGACTATAATTAATATTAGTGTCTAACCAAAAAATCGTACATTTCTTAAACTACTACTATATAATATTTTATGATATCCTACAAAATATTGAGGAGATGACGAGAATACGTGTGTTCTCCCACATCCTAAAAAACGTTGAATCCCCCCCAAGGACAAGAGAATCAGGCACGTATTTGAAGGGGAGGAGGCGATCGCTCCTATAGCCCCCGCCCACCGAAACCCGTACGACATTATTACGAATTAATTGTATTATATAATTATAATAATACCCCATTGCTATATAAGAACCGTTATTTTAATATTATTACGAATTCGGATGCTGCATCTCTTCTACGGAATTGTCCCCCATTATTTTTATCCTAATCGTAAAAGACTGCTGTTTTACATCGTACCTCGTTTGTCGATTAGTGTGGAGCTTCGGCTGAAAGGTCTTTTTCGACATTTAACTAGGAGGTATTGATTTAAGTTTGTTTCTAAATCGGAATATTATTACTATTGAGATGATCATTTTAAGACTGCAAACTTCTGCGCGATAATAAGGAATTTACTACTAACGGTCTTTGCGTTCACCTTAATGACACTATCGCGCACTACTTATTTCACTTAGTATGTTTTTTTTTAAATATTACTTTCTGCTCTGCTATAGATTAAAAAAACTTGGTTGAGGTCTAAGAGACGGGGCGACAATACTGACCGTGTGGCTTAGCACTGTTAAATATACGTCGAGAAATAGACACTCCACCAGTAGCAGAAGAATTAGTAATAGATTTCGTTAAAGTGAAAAAAAAAGAAAAACGGACTTGTAAAAACTAATATTATTACTTTACACATATTATACGTTTCTGGGTTTAGGATATTTCTAAATAAATTATCGCCCCCTTCCCAAAATTATGATCTAGATATACGTGCCTGACACAAGAATGAGACTTAACTAGGTGGTCTCGAAATGGGGAAAAATCAACCGAGGGGTATCGGAATAATAATAATAATAATAATAAAACTCGATGAGGTTTGGATTACTATGGTAACTATAAAAACAAACGTCGATTGTTTAATTTTGCAAGCTCATGAAAAATTAATTTTAAAGTAAACACTACCGGTATTGTGATGTATTATATCGAACCGTTTTGTGCGTCACGTATAGGTACGCGCGTGCAAACATTAACATGTGTAAAACATGTCGATTCCAGCATATAATTCGTGACGGATCGTCGAGTGAAATTATTATTGACGTATATTTTTTTTAATGGGCGGCGAATAAAACGAGCAAAAAAAAAAACTTGAAAAACTTCGTAACTTGACGGGCGGCACATTTACTACTATTATATAATAGTCCGCCGTATATACCAGTGGCCGACAACAAACCGTGGCTCTGCCACGAATCGATTATTATAATACATGAATCATTATTATTATTATTAGGAATTAAAGCATTCCTCCTTGAGAACGGTGTTGACTATTCTGATGCGGACGATCCAAAATATTTCATGGTGGACGTTGCATCTTATCTGAACAATCGTAAACTACAGGAGAAAGGAAACAAAATTTTTTCAATATTGCAGGAAGAAATCATTTCATTCGAAAACGAATTATCCCATTTTTCTCAAAATTTCGTTTGATAAACATTAATTCATTTCCCAAGCCCGCTGCTGAAAGATCGTCAAGAAAATAACTCGGTAAATGACATTTACTATTTCAAAACAACAATTTTAAATACGAAGAACGCTCTTCTACGGAGGTTTCAGAAATTCAGAAATAGTAAAGCGACGTAGGCCTTTATCAAAAAAACCTCTCAGTGCTGACGTAATAAAATCGAATTTTTCTTCTTTTATAACACTGCAATGCAAAATTACTGCAGGAGCTGAAAAACAGCGAGTTATGGAGCTTCGAATTTGAACCGCCTTAATGCCGATTCAGAAAAAATATGGAAAAATAAATGTGATCAGCATAAGTGGTTTGCTTTGAAAGACCTGGAGAAGGAAGACATGATAATAATTTTCAGCACTTGGAACACTATTGCCGACTCATATGATCAGTTGAAAAACGTTACATTTTCTGTTCGTTCACTCTTTGGCTCTACATATATTCATGCGAACTACCTTTTTTCAAGCATGAACCTTGGCCAAAGTAAACTGAGAAATCGTCTTATCGATGACAACCTGGAATCCTGCTTGAAATTAAAAACAACGACGTACAAGCATGACTTATCCGAACTTTCCAAGAAAACGCAATACATTTTTTTGCCAGTAAATAAGATTGATATTGTTATGATATTTTTTGGTTTTACTCAACGTCAAAAAGAAAAACACACGGTTCTCAGGGAGGGGTGGGGAAATCTTAATTGTTGTTGTGCTGCTGATCTTTGGCTCTTTTGACTAATACGAGTTTGTCGACCACTGGTCTAAACGATACCCGATAGGCGACTACATAAAAATCCAGTCGCGCGCATACTGGGCGGCGGCATTAAAGCATAATAAAAACTACGATAAAAACCGGCCTACACGACCACAACTGGATTCGGAAAGGAGAATAACGTTTTCTCGCGTCGGATAACTCGTTTTGTATACGACGACGACAATATCGGCCATTTTTTGAAAACACGCGATTCGTCGATTATTGCAAAATTCGTTTGAAAATCAAAAAATAAAAATCTACACTTTTCGCATCTATACATTGTCCCGAAAAAGAGTCCACACCGACCCGAACACATATGTAATAATAATACCGTGATATTTTACAACACGCTGGAGGAACAGAACATTTTTACTAACCTAAACTGAAATCCCCTGAGAGGGGACACGGGTATCATGTCGGAGCTTTCGGATATCGAAGAACTAGGACTAGGCGTGTTTTCCGGTTGCAGACCGTTTCTGATGGCCTCGACGACTTTCTTGACGCGACCGCGTCTCTTCTCGAATTTCGGCGTCTCCATGGACGTGGCACGGCGCCTGGACTTGCCGGTGGTCCGGCTCGCGTTGTGGTTGATCTGCCACCACGACGATTTCCCGGTGCCTTCGTTTTGTATCTTCTCGAAACGACTGTGCAACGACAAATTGTGACGTATGGAATTCTGCGAACACACAAGCGACAGAATATTTATTAATCGTTATTGATTATACTGCACGCTATATAATATACTATAATAATTGCACTTGGTCCGAATCGGATTAACCTTACGCGTTATTACCCTCCTACGCATATTATACGAAGAGCAGTTGTGGAAGGAAAAACGATCGTTAAAATCAAGACCATCCGCAGTATAGTGTTTTGTTCCGAAACGAATCGAATCGCGGGATTTGGGGGGAAAAAAAGATCGTGTTGTCTGTACGATAACAGTATTATTTTATTTGCGCGCGAGTTTTTTTTTTTAACACGCATTTCTTCTCTCCGAGTCGTTTTGAGTCGTGAAATTTCAAAACCGTAATGCCCAAAAGAATTCAGGAATACGATCGTTCCCCTCCCCCGCAGACCTTAATCTAATTCTAAATTAAATATATAATGGCCGTTTAAATGGATAATAATTCGTTACTAATAGTATATAATAGTTGTTTGTATACGCGCGTACGTGGACATCGATCGAAACAACAACGCGATCGACGACGAGAACGAGATCGTTCGCTCATACACATTTTTTACGAGTGTTCGTCGTCGTGTACACCACGAGCGGGCACGCCGAGCAAAAATAATGTTAAGAGATCATAATAACGCGCTTATCATTATACGAATATACACGGCGGCGGATCGTTGCTGACGCGTGTCGCGTTACACAGCGATTCGGTTTGATTACGACGACGAAGAGACGACGGTTTCTTTTTTTTTTTTTTTTAGCACCGAAATATGTTAATGTTCTCAAAAAAAAAAATACACGGTTTTTTTTCTTACTTTCCCACACCAAAATCGTCGTAAATGAGTTTCGTGCACTATTTAATAGGCTTTTTATGTATACACAAAACGGCGAGGAGCCACTACGTAACGAGATAAATTCATCCGAGACCTTACCACATTATCGTCGTGCGTAGGTATGTTAACCGCGACGAGAACGGTCGTCGAAACACGAAGTAAAGAAAAAAACAAACCTTGGGGCTCACTCCCACCACCGTTGACTAACGAACGAACGAAAAACCGCGGTACACACGAACGCAGCAAATGGACACGGTCGGTCGGGGGGAATACGAATTATCCGCTTGAAAGTGAATAATTTTAAAAAAACCGCCGAGTACGTATATACTATACACACGTCTAAAATAAATCATTCGTGGCGCTAGTATATGTATAGTAGTGATTCTCCAACAAAAATCTACATACCGCCGACATTCGAAATCGTGTTGACGACTACTTTCGCGCGGTGTGTCCTCAACCGCCGTTTCCTGCTGTACACACACACGAAATCTGCCAAACCAATTATCGATATACGCGCGACGGTACCAATCAATAATATATCTGTGTGTGTATGTGTGTGTGCATTAGAGTCTCTACCGACCGGGTTCCAGATATCGCCGTGTCCTTAATCCTCGAGGACGAAATTCGATTAGGACGAAAAGAAAAGGTGTAATACAAACACCGTAATAAAATCGATTCGAATAACGACGACGACGACGACGACGACGTAGTAATATTCTTTAATTCGTAAGAAATCGAAGGGGAAAAAAAACGATTCTCTCCTTTTCGATTTCGAAAACTATAACATCCCCCCTCTTTTTAACCATACAAACACACACGTTAGATTTATAACTTTATAACAAATTAAATTACTGTGCAGTGTACTCGTGCACTGCACGACCGTGTGTGTGTAAAATATTTAATTCGATTGAGCTTTATTAAATGGATGACGAACGAACGATGGTGATGACGATGGGCGGCGCGTAGTGTAGACACACAGAATCGCGGGAGAGAGAACGCCGAAACGCAAATGCGTGGTAATGCGTAAATTATTATCATACGCGTTATTGCACGCGTTCCCGGCCAATAACGGAGGTTCTGTATAAACGAGGGTTAAGTGAAAGATCAACGCTTTATGCCCGCGCAGATTCTCGGCCTATTTATTATTATTACTTTTTTTTTTTTTTTATATACGCAGTTCTCCGAGACTGTTGTTCGAACCGTTGAGAGAACGATTCTTCGACACGCTTCTAAAAAAAGGTCGTTTAATTGGTTTAACGAAGTAGAGTAGTCTATTGTGTAATTTAATAAAAAAAAATTTGGAAAAATTCCGACGATAACGAGAACATAAGAAAGAAACCCTCTAGAGAAATAAATAAAACAACATACTGGTTCGGTTTCACCGACATTTATTAACGATTTAACATTTTGTTAATTGTATTTAACAATTAGTTAGTGAAAATTAGGTTTCGCCGAGATTCGTTAACCTTAAACACGTTGTTAAGTAAATCACCCGAAATCGGTTCGTTAAAATTTAATCGGCATTTCAAAATGCCATAAATCTACTACAATATAGTACATTATAGGTTATAATCGCTTATTTTTAATATTATATTATCACTTATCGGTTATCAGTTATTTCGTGGTAACCAATGAGAACGTTAGAATCAAGGTTACCCGTTTTGGTAACCCAACTAACATTTTGCTAACTGAACAAATAGAATTTAACAATAATAATTTAATAGCGAAACCTAAATAATTTAACCAGATGTTAAATTTAAACGAATTGTTAACTAACACGGTGTTTAACAATAGTTGGTGAAACCGGCCCATTATATTTCACCATTATCGTACAACGAAAACGCGCCGAACGAACAGAGTTTTATCGATAAAAGTAGTAAGCAAATAAATGACACACGTTATATCCATATATTTTCGAACCTGTTCATCAATCGCTTATTCAAATAATCGCTTATTGCAAAAAAAAAAAAATTACACTATTTACGACTGCGAAATGACGATGATTCGCATGATGATGATTGATTGCGAGTCGTAACCGGATTCACGTGAAATAATTAATACGTACGTTTCAAACACAAACTACACAACTGATTTTGAATTTCATCAAAATCCGACTTTTTTTTTTCAATAATATTTTGCATTAACCGTTTTATTGAAAAAAAAAACTGATTATTTTAAGAATATTTCATGTTATAAAGAATATATAAAACACTAAAAACTATAGCACAAATCGTTCGTTGTTTTCGCTTTTTTTTTTTTCTAAATAATTTGGTAATTTTATCGAGGGGATTAAATACGAATATAGTATATAAAAAAAATTTAAGACGTTAAGAGGCTGCTGACGAAATTAAATTGTAACGATTATGATTTTAACAAGATCGGGAAAACTATTTTTAACCAAAAACGTTCAACAAACCACACATTTATTTTTACCGAGTTCCGAATATCCACATTTTACCAATTCCGCTTCCTTTTATTTCAATTTATCGAAATTGTATCGCGCAATGTATTATAATATACGGCAGTTTTTCTCAAACCGGGCGATAATGCCCCTAAAGAAATTTTTGGCGCGTCGAGGCGGTCTATGCAATAATAGCTGAACAGGGGGAAAGAAAAGCGAAAATTTATGATAACTGCTGCTGTGATAGTTCAAACTGAAATTGTATATACCTACTTACAACGATTCAACGTGCTCGACGATTTCTGAAAGCATTCCCATCATCGTATTTGTCTGAACGTGGATTTAGTGCTGTAGCAACACTGCGCTAACAACCAAAACGAGAAATTCGGTTGCTCGTTACCGAACGTGGCCGGCGACTTACGGTTGTTTTGAAGTGAATACGAGCCTGATATTAGCAAACTCATGCAAGTTCATCCAGTTCATCCTTCGTATAAGGTGAGTTTTAAAATTTTTAATTCAAAACTGTGGTTTAATTGTGATAAAAACACGTTTGAAATATGGTTAAGTATGTGTTTTAATTTTGCTCTCGTTAAAAAGGCTCGTACAAAATGTAAATCTTAACTCAGGAACAGAAAATGGCGTGTTTAAATATAATAACTGCAATAATCACAACAGCTGATGTCGAGTTGAAAATTTTTTTTGGGGGGATGTGGGGCGCTATCAAAGTGGGCGGTGGGTGAAATATAAGTGTTTAAGAACCTGTGGACGGGTTTATATATTTATTTTGTTTGTGGGAGGAAAGGGGGGCTGCCGTCCAATTTCGTTACAATAATATTTTTGAATAATAATATTTGTACGACGAGTACATCCTTTTCTCGAGTCGATCGGTATAATGGTGAGCAAACAACACAACAAACCGACGTGATAAATAACGCGGCGTGTCTATACACAAAATTCTATAGGTCGACGACGATAATAGCGATTAATATTGTTGTTTTTTTTTCTTTATATGTAAAGTACACTTATCTATCGAGGTGATGATAAGTATTATTATTATTACGAAACCACTGAATAGAAAAAAAAAATAAGAACGGCCGCCGCTCAAGGAAATCGTTCGAAAACACAAATTCTAGACCAACTGTGTCCAGCTGCTGCTGCTGCTTCTGTTGTTTTTTAACTGTTCACAACGTGCACTACCATCACACACACACACACGCACACAACACACCGCAGTGGTCGTATACGAATTAATGATTTTTATGATTAATGATTTTTATACGCGTGCAGTGTATGTATAATAATAAATATGTACATGTTACGTGCAACGAAAGTATAATAATGTAATAAATATTATATTATTACGGACGTTATAATCGTCGCGTTCTTCTTATATACGATGACATAGCTGGTACGTTTACGATTACGAGACATAATTATAATATATATTCGACAGTACGAAATAAAACGAATAACCACACCGCGAGAAGCCGATCGGTGAATATATTCAGAGGAATAAAAAAAAAAAACGTATTTCGTGTGTCCGTGAACCGGACGCGAGGGAGCAACGAGGCGACACACACACACACAAACACCAAATAGTCACTGACCGTGGAGGCGGTGGCGCGCGGATATGATTTTTTTAGTGGTTTTTATTATTATTATTATTGAATTGACAATAGGCGACAGAGATTTATCGTTACCATACCGATCGATTATTATTATTATTATCAGGGTTCTTGTACATATATAGCATTTGAATAATTTTATTATTTATTGTAAAAAAAAAAAAAAAATAGCAGCGTGCCGATATAAATCCGTTTCTCGATGCGGCGATATTAAATCCGAAATTTGAACGCGCGTATTTTCACAGATTTTTTCCACGATGATGTGCCTATTTTTTCCGTCCTTCCTCGTATTCCAACAAATTCTTCAAATTTCAAACAATAATTTTATATATATAATACCGAACAACGAAAATAAAAGCGAAGCGCCCAATCCAACAACGAATATCATATAAATGCAACCGCACGCGTTTTTGGTATCGTCCTATACGCGACACTATCGTCGTTGCTCGCCGTTATTCTGGTGTTCTAATAATTTTTAGAAAACACTATAATCACAAACAATGCAAGTCGAAATGCGAACCTATATATTATATAAATATTTATAAAATTATAATTAAAAAAATGTCGATTTATGATGGCAAAACCATATGTACCCGGCAAACATGGTCCGGACGCGGTCGACGGCTGGCTGGCCGGCTGGTATAGTTTTAACAACTATATTATTTATTCGTTCATTATTCGGAATTGTGTATTTCTGCGTGTATACTATACTATACCTATAGCATTTTTTTCCTAATCATATTTATTCTAAATTTAAACTGACGATTTTGTTTTGAATTATATAACGTGTTGAAGCGAACGAAACGTCTTTGCAGAGGGTACGAAAAAAAAAAAAGATTCGTCGCGGACAACTACAACAGTCACGACGTAGGGATGGCAACGACATACCGATCAAAATCATTCGATATATTTTCATATAACGTGATTAATTTTATACCCATTCGAAAATGATTTTAAAAAAGATACGCATTTAATATATAATAAATTTAATGTGAATTGTAAAATATTCGAATCCTTTCTTATTTGTAACTATTATCACAGACTATCATCATCGCAGCACCATTCGCACCTAACCCTTCTCCTAGGACATTACAGACAAACGTTTATACCACAGGGAGTTTATATCACGTTTATAACATCTTTGGCAACACCAAAGCACTAACTCGCATTAGCCGTTTCGGTTATCATAAACCAATTATATATATCTGCCGTGGCCGTAGAATCGGAAAATAAAAATAATAAAATTGTATTTTTCTTCGTTCCAATACAAATATCTACAACATCGGTCGAATTACACTGAGAAAGACAACGTTTCACTCTTCGTCCGCGCGCGTACTCCTCTCGTAACAATTTTTTTTTTTTTTTTAATGTTATTTTAAACGTAATAATTGATTAAAAACATATATGTATATATATATTTAAGTGCACATTTGAATTATAATATCCGCACGCGAGGCCGTATATTTATAGGAATTTGTCGCCCAGAGGCAAAAAAAAAAAAAAAAAAACCGACCAATTATTATAATAATACAATAATTTAATGCGATATAAAAAAAAAACAATTTTTAATTCACGGTTAAAATTTAGCCGCCCGCTCGTTATCGCTCCCCCTGCTGCGCCCTGCACCCCGCCCACCAACTAAATACTCGGCCGTGTCTGCGCGTTTTCAAGTGCTACGACGACGAGTCACCGATTATTATTTGTCTATCGCGTATATAAATACCGTGTCCCTGCAGGAAGAAAGGAGACGCAAGCGCGCGAGGGAGCGTTAACAACAACAACAACAACAACAAAGTGCCGATGACACGTCATAATAAAACAGGGATAAACGACCGATATTGTACACATAAAATAATAATAATAATAATAATAATATACGAACAATACACACAAGAAGACTCTGGCTTTTTTTTTTATATATATATAATATTATTATATGCTTCGCTTCGGATCCGGCACTGGCGACGACGCGTAAAACGCGTTGGCTGAACCGGAGGAGAGCGCGGCGGCGGCTGCGGCTGCGGCGTGCAGCGAGTAAACAACAAACGCGGCGGCGGCGGTGTTTGCGAGTGCGCGCGTACACGTGTGTTAATAGAGTTTAATGGATGCAGCGCATTAAAAAAAAAAAAATGAATAATTAAAAAAAAAAAATAATAATAATTACGCCGTAAAAATATTACCGACGACGACCGACGTGGGACGACGAATGTAGTAGAAGCAGCGCAAACGTTGTTGTACTAGGTTAAGTGTGTGTGTGTGTGTGTGGTTTTTTTTACATTCAACAAATCGCGCCGGTCTTTGTATAAATACGAACAATTTTTTTTTTAATTTTTTTTTTTTTACGCGAAACGTCAACAATTCGCACGCGCGCGCGCGCGCACACGAGATTTGTGGCGCCGCCGTGGCGACCACCTATAACCGCTGTGCTTTTATATAGACGAGACCTTGGAGTGGCCGCCACCAAAACCGCAATGCGCCGCCGCGGTGATGCAACGCGCGCGCGCGCGTCCGCGTCTAATCTCAGTTGGCAAATCCGACTGACGATATTACGCGGTATATTATAATATTATATTGTGTTGTGTAAAGTAAAGTAAGGTAGCCGCCGCCACTGGCTGCTGCTACTGCGCCGTATTTTATTTTTTTAATTCATCATTATTACTATTATTGACTATACTTAAGGCTCGGATTTATATGCATTTACGCTACCGAAATACGTATTTTACCAATACGATTTACTTATTAATATTTAATTATATAATACACAGCCGTATGAGTTCCTAACGAAACAAACCACGTTTTAAATAATAAAATTATTCAAAAAAAAAGTTATTAAAAAATTATAAAGTATAAGTAACGAAAGCTAAAAAAAAAAAAATCTCGATTACAATTTACGATAACGTGCATTTATAAATTTTCGAATTAAAAGGATCGTCGATTCGGTCGTGAAACTGCCTTATACCGACTAAACGATGTTATTATTGCGGACAGTATTGCGTTTTGACCGTGTCCGAAAGAGTGAGTTCTACATCCAATGAAAATTCAGAAAAAAGACCAGTGAGAATACTTTTGATGGCTTTCATTTTCACATCAAATCGTGTCAAGAAATAAACTGATAAAACGCATTATAATACTACAGCAGTCTGTACTGTCAAAATGGACTAAACATGTAAGAAAAAATTGGAAAAATTAAGAAATATGTGTAAAAACATGTATTTATTATGACGAAATATGTAATAGCAAATATAGCTCGTTTAATCGAAAATCGCTTGAAACAACAAATTTATCACTTGCCGAAAATGATTTATCACGTCACAGGGAAAATATGTATTTTACATATAAATCCGAGCCCTACTGACTACTATTAGTGACTACTGCAGGGTGGCGCGGGGACCGTTAATCGAAAAAGCAACAGTTACGCGCGCGTTTAACTGACAGCCGCCTAAAATAAAACTTTCTGGCATGTACTGAACACGAGTCAATAGAGAGAGAGAGAGAGAGAGAAAAAACGTTTCGAAATTCTAGACTTTTTTGCTCGGGAGTTTTGACGGGTCAGCCACACACCATCTAGTTGGTGTGGTGCAGAGAGAAAGAAGAGATTGCCATTCGATGATTAAATATAACACAGCTCCCGAACAATAATCTTACAGGAGGAGATAAGATTATCATACAATTATTAATGCTTCCCCTTAAAGGGTGAAATGTTCTCTTACTATTATTATTTTATATTTTATTTATATATTACACATTATTATTATTATATACATCCTATTTATATATGTTTTTTTGTTTCTTTATGGATTTTTAAGGACGTTTATTAAAACTTTTGACGGTGAATTGGCGGCAAATTTCACTATACGACTGATTTCTTGAATATGTACACTTACTAGACAATTAAACCGATTAAACGTTTTATAAAAAAACCTTTTTATCGAATATAAAATATTTAGTGGCTTTATTATACATTATTATTTTTATTTATTATATATTCGTAACATTACTACATGGGTACAGCCGTTTTGACGGGGATAAACATTTCTTATTCTGAGAAAATCTTGTCCTCCCAATATTTTAAGTTTCGTACTAATTAGAATTTTTAAATAAACAAAAAAAAATGTATTTATAGAACAGAAATTTTATTCGAAATTTATCAATAACAATAAACACGAAATAAAATGCTTCGCATACTTTTGGGGCGTAAATAAATAATAACGATAATATTATTTATCAATTCCTGATATTATAATTATAACCATAATTTATAAATATATATATATATATAAATTTAAATTTCGGAGTTTTTAATTTTATCGTTTCAATCATTTTATTCGCATTTTTTATTCATTCAAGAGTCGGGGAGATCGAATTGTTTGCGGAATTTTTTTTAATTCGGGAACGAAATTACAATATATTATTATATAGTGGTATTTTCTATATTTTTTTATGAAGTAAATACGTCATGAAATCCATTTTGACCGAGCAATATAATAACAACAAAAATAAATTTTTTTTTTTTAGAATTTCATTTATTCAGAGATGGCTAAAATGCAATAAGAAAAACCACGACTCCCACACACTGTTTGTTTTCTATGTAAAATAAAATCAATAAATTGCAATTAAAACGTATATATTTTAAGAATTAAAAAGAAATATTTATATTGCGCGTACTTAAATCAGCGATTTCAACAAAATATTTAACTTAAACAATTTAATACGGCAATTATTATTTATAATAAAATTGATTTGAAAAATTCTTTAATTATTATTTTTTTATTCTCCCATCTTTCAAATATTCCAACCTGGTACATAGGAATAATCATACCCTTCGACTATTTATAATAGGAGAAAAGAAGATACCTCTTCTGTCTTATTAATGGGGTTTGTTGACTCGTAGGTCCAATCATTATTACCGCAGACAGTGGCACCGAGACATTTAAATTGACAAACTTTTTCCAAGTGTATATCCTATTCTTCAACCACTACATTTTTTCATCATTATTACTATTTGGTAACAAGTCCATTATCGTAAGTTTCATTTACAGTCAGTCTTGTGGATTTTGCTTCGTTTATGAGAATTAATGCATTATATTGTATTACACATTATTTACCATTACCAATTATTTTCAGGTCACCCGCAAAACCTAAATACATCAATTATGTTTGCGCCAATATTGACACCATATAATAATCGACTCTCTGTACACTCCGTACAACTTTCTCCAGCGCAATATCGAATAATAACAGCGGTGAGAGGGCACCACTTTGCTTTAATCCTGTCACTATCAGAAATACTTCAGATAACGTCCTGTCGACTCTCACTTGGTATTTTGTATCGCTCATGCAAATCTTTGACAGAGATATGAGCTGGACTCGGAATTCGAATTCAAATATAATTTTGTACAAAGCTATCTCGAAGGATGCTCCATTTTTTAAAATTGATAAATACCAGCCACATATTTATTTTTCCGGTAATCAAACATTTTTTTCTACGATTTGGGCTATCACTGACAGCTGATCAATTGTTGACTTGCCCTTTTAAAATTCGCACTGATACTTTCCTATACACTCATTCGCGCAAAGGGTTGCAAAACTTCCTAGTAAGACTGACGAGAATACCTTATCCTCGTACACCATGTTCAACAACGATATTCCCCTATAATTGTTACATTTTAACTTGTACACTTTCTTGTTCAACGCGTTGCACAGCAGTTCAAGCTTTTGCTCGAATTTGTTTTATAAGTTTATGATGATGAGTAGTCGGTGAACAGGACAGTTAGTGTCGAACATCGAACTCGAAAGAGTGTACACCCACTGTAAGCAAGCAAGCAACACAACAAATCCACGCAGAACGTCCGTAGTCAAACGCAGCTGTGACCTCGAAAAACCTATAAATGCTCAATAACGAAATCCATTTCCTCGCACAACTAACCGATGATAGCAATGCCCTCTCCCCCAGTACAAAATGCAAATACTGCTAGGTGGTTGTCGATTCAAAATAACGTTTCCAATTTATGCGTTGTTAGGAATACGCTTAATAATAATGTGTACGTACCTAGGAACTGTTTCACAATTACAGTTTTGCCTATTCACTTGGCACGGTGATGACCACCACTTTGGCTACTATATATATATATTGCGCGAGTTCTAGATTAAATCTTGAAATTCGGGCTTAATCACGACAGGAATTACGAATATTGGCTGTACACGTGCGAAATGTGTCGAGAATCGTTGAGGTAGTTGCTAAGAAAACACGGAGCAGACGGGTTTATATTTTGAGTGAACACTAAGGAGAAGGGGAAGCTTACCATCTAACCTTCGCCTTACTCGCTTCGCTCGTTTGTCCGCGCCATCAATTACTATTATTACACGTAAAAGAATGTACATCACCCCTGACGATCAGAAAAGAACGACAAGCCACCACAAACTGAACAACACTTTGGCGTCGGTTTGCTTTGAGACGACACGATAAAACGTAAAAAGGTAGCGAGCCGAGGGGTATTGTGGACGTCGCTTAATTACTAATATTAATTATTATTATTATTAATACATACAATAATAATAATAATAGTATGTATAGAATACGTTAATAACCTTACAAGTACATCATGTTAATAATATATACATTTCTTACAATAAACCTAGGTAGTTAAAAATGTTCAAAAATTCTTTTCGTTAATATACAGTACACAGTTACGTATTTGGTAAAAATGTCAACACTCTAGGGCCGTTAGTTTCGAACAAAACTAAGTCTCTCCAAAAATATAAAATACACTTTGTCGAAAGATTTGAAATTGTGACGATTTCCAAGATTTTTTTTTTTTGTAGTGTAGTTGCAGTAACGTACTTCCGACATTGTATTAAATTTTTAAGCTTTAAAACCTAAAATTACAACTCTTCAATTGAACACCTCCAAATCTACAATTGCTATAAATAGCCCAAAATTGAAATCAATTTTTCGGAATTTTTTTTCCCTAATATTAAAATTACGTATTTGGTGAATATTACATATTTTCTATAACCGTAAGTTTTGAATTGTCGAAGAAATATAACGATAATCGATTTCGACGAAATCGCGTTATAATCGTTTTTATGTGATTTTTCGTTAGTTTCGTTAGTTACGTTCGAGAAAAATCGAAAAATGACCTCTGTAAAAGAGTGCTTTAAAAGACGCGATTTTCCGCCGAAAACGGACTACGGCTGTAAAGATCGGAGGAGCACTCCTCCTTCCGGCAGGATTTTCGGGTACGGACAGAAAAAAAACAACATCATAACCACCGATACGCTCCGCTCAGAATCGAGTGAAACGAATATTAAAAATAAAAATTCTACGTCGTATTCGTAGCCGTTTTCAAATATTTCTCCAGTAAGTAATGCGGTAAAAACGCGAGAGAAAACTACAACAATGGCTAGGACGTACTTATTGAGACGCGACAGTCGTCCTATCTATACGTTTAAGTAGTCCTCGAAGGAATTTTTCGAGGACAAAAAAAAAAAAGGGAAGAGGACGACGACGACCCAGACAACAACAAACTTCATCGTGTCTCAAACACGCGGAGAACCGGGCCCTTAAAACACGTAGATATTAAAAGGAAAACGGGGCGGAAGATTTGCACGAAGACAATAACCAGTCGGAATGCCGAAAAACCTAAACTAAAGAAGGACGACGAGTCAGTTGTATTACACAATTCGGTTCAAATTTTTTTTTTAATTTTTAACATTTTCAACGGTGGCACACACACACGCACCACACACTATATCGACACTAGCGATAATACGCTGTTGAACCACCACGTGCCCCCCCTTCTTCCTCCCCCCCTCTATACCGAAGTCTTCGTATAACACACGGCTGCATACCTCAGGCGTACGCGCGCACGCCTATGAATATGTTAGAATATGTTATACGACGCGTAGAATATGATTATAAATTATATATATATATATATATATATGCGCGAACGTCAATTTTTCGTCGATCCCCTCCGCTCTTCGCCATCCGCTGCGTTGGCCTCACACACTGACCGTCACACGTCGTAGGTTATAATATTATATATACACCGTATTATTATTAAATAAATGCGCACGCCAAACACGACGTATATACGACGTCATCGTCTGTTATTATATACTACTACTACTACTACTACTAACTGCTGCTGCTACTACTACAACTATTACAATATAATGTATATTAGTACCACTATAACACCCGAGTGCACATTCAAAGACAAACCGGTTGTCCTTCAGAGGCCTTCGTCGTCGACGATCGCTGCAGCGGGCGCGCGCGCGCGCGTTTCTTCACCGCCGGCGCTAAAAATATTCTCCAGAAAATCTCGCCGCCGCCGCCGCCACCACCACCTGTGGACGCGAGCGTAAACACACACACGTCTAAAATTGTAATATTTTTTTTTTTTTGTAATTATCACACGGCCCGTGTGAGTATATCCAAAGTGTACCGCCGCCGTACCACACACACATAACACCGTCGGTGCCAAATACCAAAAATACTCACAAAAAAAAAAAAAACCGTTCGGAAAAACGTCGGTGTGCTCGCGTCCGACACCACACAACACACGCGTACACGACGAGGCTCCGCGCGCCACAACTATTCCTGAACCCCCCACCACTCGACCGCCGCCGTATATTATTATTTTTATTTTAAATATGTATTTATTTTATAATAAAAAAAATAAACCGAAAGTGCGTTATTAATATACGTGTTTATGTATATATATAAAACAAAAATACGTATTACAAAAAAATAAACATTTACACCGTCAAGCGTTTCGTTTCTAATTGTTTGTATTCTCACATTAATTATTATTGTCGGACTTGACCTGTACCTATCCCAAAAAAAAAAAAAAATAAAGTAAAATAAATAACGAGTATCCCTCCTCCCCGCTAGTATTACCGTCAACGAGGAGACCACTTCGATTCAACGATTCCCCCGTCCTCTTTAAATCCGGACAACACCGCCTATTCACACGCGCGCGCACCAATATTATTAGTGAACGAGTAAATTATTATTCGACAAAACTCGACGACGTGAGATCCATTTTGTAGTACAACGGCGATTACGAATTTCTTTCATTATGCATTGCATAATACACGTTTGTACGTACATATTATCGCTATGCGCAACGAACAAGGCAGTAACTCCAAAAATTGAAATTTTGTGATACTGCTCTATATTCCAATAGAGATTTGTTCACTCATTATATGTCCGAAGCTAACTATATATTCCATTTTTCGAGAATTTTATAGTGGTTTAAAAATAGCTGAAAATTAAGGGATCCCACGAAAAAGAAATAACTCGAGTTACGTGTTCCGGAAATAAATATTTCCAAAACAGAGTTACTGCCTTATTCGTTGCGCGTAGCGATACGCAGCCCGAGTCAACTGAAGAAACGTTAAAAATAGTCCCATTTATTATTCCACGAGCTTGCCCGCCGGGGTTTAGGAAACAGTAAGAGATTTGTTGTGCGAGGCGAACAGCAAACTTGTCTGCTCGTTTGTTCCGACTAATCATCATCCTCGGATTGCAGCAGTTTCAAGGCACCACATCAAACACACACACAAAGGTGTGACGATATCGGAACGCGACGACGGCTGATGCGCAGCATATAATTACAGGAACTTCGGGCAAGTGATAACATGTAGTGTCGACGATGCGGAGCGTTTCGCGTAACGTTTACGAAATATCGATGACGACAAGAAAAAAAAGTCCAGGGAAATTATTTCGTAAAAAGAAATACAATACTCCCCCGGCCGGAGATCCGTGAACAAAAAAAACCCGAATGGGAGAGAAGAGATCTGCTGCAATGACAAAAAAAAAAAAATAAAATAAAATACGAGTATACACTTTCAAAGCGATTATTACTATTTATATACAGGCGTAAAACGTGTTCTCGCCCTCCACCCTCTTTTTCGATACGTACGCATTTCATTTAAACGGAAATCATTTACTACTCTTCTACTGGCTACGCTTTTTGCAACACTATATAATAATACACACCGCACTGGACTCGTCGTACATCTGCTGCTCTCGTCGTCACGACGACGTTAATCTGAAGTACAATTAGATCGTCAACGGCGCCGACGGGACAGTGCACAAGCCCCGGCCCGAGCCAGCTGCAGTTTCCGAAAAAAAAAAACCATGAGAGAATTTTCAGGACGAAAAGGGATATTATATATTGGCGAACAATATAAATAATATTATCCGCGCCCCCGCCGCACAACAACCCTTTCCGATAAAAGAACGAATTTCTCACGGTCTGCCCGTACGCGCGGGTGTATAATATTTATTTTACATACTGCACTGACGTATATTATAATAAAATATCCGAATCTCACGTGACCTGTAGCAGCAGCACGCCTCGCACAACCGTTCACACGATCGGCCCCGTTTTTCTTCTTTTTTTTTTTCAATCCTTAAATTGGTCCAATGACTTCGTCGACGGTCCTCCACTAGTCCATCACAGTCACTGCTTTTAGCCGTTTGTACGTGGTTTTTCTCGTATCTTCTACTATATCCGTTTCATAAACGGTGTTCTTGGCGTTATACCCCTATTCCAGCTTTTTCCCCTTCTATTATTGTCCTTCTATCATTATTTCTCATTATCAAGGCTCGGAACTTTAGGCATTTGCATTTTCGTCGGGAGAGTGCACGCACGTTGTAATTCTGGTCTGACACGAATCCGTTTCATAATACCCACACATTCCCGGATATAAACATTTTTGTCGCATAATTTTGCACATTTCGTTACTTTTAGGACGAATTTAGGTTTAAGAACATATAAATGCATATAATGCTGGTTTAGAGAAGAAAAAAAATCGTATCCAAATTAATTTTTTTATATTCCTACATGGAACAACTTATGTTAAAAACATGGTTATTTTTTTGTTTTAAATACATAATGACAACGGGAAACTAGTAAACAAAACAGTCGTTATCTTAGTCTGTGATTTCGTGTAATGCATTCGGAGCTTTGTCAAACTATTTATAGACTACTAATTTCCAGAACTCTACGATATTTAATTTTATCTATGCTGTAATCTTATTTTTCAATTGAGTATATATATATGCGTGTGTATTAAAATATGTTATCACTCGCCCGTCACAGTGCGCTCACGTTCTGTTCTTTATACGTAAACCAAAAATGCCTAAAGACAAGCGGTCTTTGTCTTGTCGTCTTTACCATTGATTTCGTAGTTTGGTGAAAATGTGTTTTTGGTCAATATAATAAAAATTTTATTTTGCAAAAATAAGACTGATCAAAGAAAAAATCTGATATTTTAGAATATTATCCTAATTTTTGTGCATATTTTTCTGTTTTTTAACGCATACGTACGCTGCACACATTTCACTGTTTTTGGCACATAAAGTACCCGGGCCCTGCTCATTATATATACGTCCGATCTACTTTTTCCTCCTTTCGCCGACTGTTTTCCATATTATTTCCTGTTCGTTCGTTCGTAAAATATACTTCTTCGCGCGTTTTTAACTTTCTCCGTCCAAGGAATTTTCAGTATTCCTTCTCCAGCATCATGGTGTTTCAAACGCTTCGCAATCATTTTCCTTTTCGCTTCGAATACCCCGCGTCGGTGTTTCTGCCCCATACAGTGCTCATTTACATACTCCACACAAAACCATTTATCAGAGTTTTTCTAGTCTTTAAACCGGATTATTATTGTTTGACGTCAATATAGGTTCTTCTTCTTCTTGTCGAATGTCTCGTGCCCTTTATGTCGGTCTCAATTTCCTCCATCATATGTCATTTTACTTCCCGAGTACGCACGCATAACAACAATTAACTGTCGATTCCAACTTTTCATTTTCAATATTATGCTCGACTTCACTGCCCGTTTGCTGCGTATCACAGTATATGTTGGTTTTGTTCTTGTTAAAATATTGTCATATTGTACTCTTTACGGCCATCGTTCGTTTCCGTTAACGCGTGTCGCTTAATTCTTCTTCACTTTACGCCATGTCGTCCGCAAACCGCAACATTTGTACTAACCCGCCAGTAATTCCTCCCGCACGTGTTTCCCTCACTTCTTTCAATGCGTATATATCCAATATACAAAACTGAATAGTGTTGGTGGCGACGAGTTATAATAATAATACCCTTGTCAGACTCATTTTTTCAATTTTTGCTTATTCACATGCTTTACTCTTTCTCCTTTCTTCTCTACGAACACCGCGGCCTCTTCATTTAAACGAAAATTTTTAACAATTTTTCCGTCTTTAATATCGATATGCTCGCGGCTTTCAGAATACTCATCAACAGTTTTTCCCAGCTGACGTTGTCGAAAAGCTGTTTCTTCCACGTCGACACACCCGCTATATTGTAACACTGGCTTCTCAGTGTCGGATCAAACCAATAGACGATTGCCTACGGGCCCCGCTTCTTTTAGGGGCCCCGGTGACAATGGATCAAAACATTTAAAATCATATTTAAATACAAGATACAAATAATTAGAGGAGACCATCTGTAGGGGCCGCGAGATTTGAATTGCCTAGGGGCCTGCAAGAGCTCAATCCGGCACCGTGGGGCTTCTATACACCTTTTCCGCGATCATCCTTAGGGCACAACAATATAGCCTCTCCCTGGGGTTCGCTTATTCCTCCCGAAACCAAATCGTCCTTTCTTTCTCTAGGCCGTCATTTATTTCTGGTTTATATTCTTTCGCGTATTAACAATATTTTTAGGATGCAAAAAAAAGCGCGTTATTTATTTCACACCGACCGTTCGGCCCTGTACAACGCGTAATATAATGTCGAAAATTTCAGCACAGCAGTCAGTAAACACGTTCGAGAAACGTTTCGTTCGGCTTTTTTTATACGTCATCAGCATCCGCCATTGAAAAGCGTTTGCGCGTGATTTCAGTCGGACTTGCTGCCGTTCACGCTCGGCTACGGAAAACGCCGACGAGCGGCGCGTTCTACAACAACACCACGAATACAATATAAAATAGCTTAAAAACGAAAGGCACGCGCGGCGTTTCGAAAACACATTGAACAAGAAGTGGAAAAATATTGTTCAGTCGATTATGGCGACGACGACGACGACGAAGCGATATATTTATATATGTATAAACGCAGCGGTTTTGAAATCGTCCGGTATATTATATATATTATAGTGTGATGATCGATAATAACGATTTATAAACGATTACAAACGCGCGAAGCGACAACTATATACTACTATATTGTATGTATAATAAACGATATACGAAGACGATCAAGGATATATACGTATATATATATATATATACACGAAGATTTTATTATACACATAACAAATAGGCAATACCGTTGAAAAAAAATATCGAAAAAATAGAAAAAAGACCACGAGTAAATTACATAATAATAATAATATATATATATATATTGAAAAACCGTCGTCGTTTTCAGAATATATATATATATTTTTAATCGTCATTACGACGCACTCGGAATAATGTATAAACAGTGTTGTTGTTTTTTTTTTTTTTACTCTAATTTTTTTATTTCGACTAGTATGCGCAGTGAACATATAACGGCGCGTGTGTATTACGCCACAACGACGAGGGGTTATTATATTATAAACATTGTTTCACGGGCATTTATATGCAAATGCGAGTATAAAAATAGATTTTTAAAAGTACGTTATATATAAATGTATACGCGTCGAATTTGAATATATTGTTAGGTAAAACGACTAAAAAAAAAAAAAAAACGTTTGTGTATAATGATGACATTCGTAGTATTCGTCGTACATACGCGTACAGCAGATAATACGACGGCGGCGGCGTGTGTGTGTGAAATAAACGAAGAAAAATACTAAAAAAAAAAGTCTTTTAAACAACGCCGCCGAGAAAGAAAGCTCACTACATACTACTACCTACTATTTTTGTGTACCGGCCTCGTGTTCCGCGTTAGTGTGTAAAATTAACGTGCGGCAAAAAAATAAAAAAAAGCGGGAATGGAACCGATTTCAAAAACCATGCCCCGCCGTTCTCCTTTCTACGCGATCTCTCTCTCGACGCCGTCGACCCCGTGCGCGCGCGTACAATCATTTTTTTCTTCTTCTTTCCTATAATAATTCCAACACGTATCCGTGAAACCGGTTGTGGTGGGTAGGTCGGAATCGGAAATCGGACGAGTATATATATATATAGTAAGTGTACGTATACATACGGTGAAGAGACACACATTGTGTCCGAGGGGGCGGCGGGGGGGGGGGCGACCGTATCGTTTTATTATGTTTTATATACGCGTGTAGAAAAAAAATAAAAAATCCTGTCCGTTATAAAGTAAAAAAAAAAAAAAAATGTGCGCACCACCAAGCCCCGTACGGGTAAAAATATTATTATTTTTTTTAATTTTCCCTATTTCCCTACAACGCGTTCTTCTTCTGCAGCAGATGAGTGTTCCGCCCCGCACGTCGTCGTCGTCGTCGTCGGTATACGAGGAGTTCAAACAAACAAAATAATACGCCGAGCGTTTCGGTACGTAGAAAAATATTATTATAAATAGGTGTACTCTCCTCTTTATTTTTCACGTTACTTAAAAAAAAACGTATTTTATATTTCTTACGGTCAATTTTTTTTTTCTTTTTACGTACAATAAAAACGTACGAGAGAGAGCGAGAGAGAGTGAGTATAATATATTTTAGACGAGCCCATAAAAAAAAAAAACACACACAAAAAAATAGTTGTGTACGCCGACTTACCGAGACGACGGAATAATAATATAAGTAATGTTGTTGGTCGTGTGAGTAGGCGCGGCGGCGGCGGCGGCCAAAATGTATACTCGCACAGCGTAAGTATACCGTGAGCAAGAGGAACAGCGCGATGCAGTACATAATGGTAATAGTAGTGGTGGTAGTATGTGGTAGTAGTAGTAGTAGTAGTGGCGGAGGTGGTGGTGGTGGTGGTGGTGGTTATTATTATTAGCCCCGGAGCGCTTCGCATACCTGTTGCCCCGACAGGCCGATGGCATTGGGCTCGCGGCAAGGTAATATTCCGTCGTCGTCGTCGACGGACAAAAAGAAACGTATAGAGGAGGAGACCGACGGCCGTGCAACAAGCACCGTACACACAAAAATATAAGCGCGGCGAGGCGCTGTTGCTGTTGCTGCGGTGAAAAGAGAAGGGGAAAAGGTCTTTGACCCCCCAAAATAAATTACCGACCAAAAAAAAATATATATATATATATATATAACGTTTTATTTCGCGCCGCCGCTTCGGACTACGCGCGTTTCGGCGTTGTCGGTCGCGTCCTTATCGACGACGGAGAGACGTGCTCGCTCGCTCGCCGCACACGTACCACGGACGACCAGTGCCAGTTAGTATAATAGTACGACGCAACCAACAGGTGGTGTATATTATTAGTTTTTACCGACTTTTTCAATACAAATTACAACACTACTGTCGTCATTGTATTAATAATAATAATAATACAAACGGTATTGTGGTGTACGGAGAAAACGCGTTAGAAAAAAAAAAACGATCGGATTTAATTTTATTTTTTTTTTTTTTCCACGCCGAAGAATAATATATAATATACACGCCGCCGCTTTACTACACCGTACCCTAACCTAACCTAACCTTAACCTACCCGCCGGCGGCGCAGAGCTAATATACCGTCACATAAAAAAAAAAAACCCTGACCACGCTACGCTGTATTGTATGAGGGTGACGATGACGGGGGGAGGGAACCTCCAGTAAATTATTATTCGTTCGGTATTTTTTACGCGGGGTTAAAAAACACGTGTTAAGAAGAGGACGCGTGTCTCGAAAAAAACGCCGGGTTTTTAATCCGTTATAAATCGTATTTATTTCTGTGTAAAAAAAACCATACCGTTCTCCTCTTCGGCAAAAGTTCCGGTTAAAACGTGAAAACGTTACCACCTCCTCTCCCCTACTGCTATACTACTAGACCTAAACTCTTCCGAGAACGATCTCGTTGCGAGGACATCAACCGAACGCCTAGCCCCACCCTCGATCTTGCACGACTTGACAGACCGTGTGATTCTTATGCACGTACAACGATAATAATAAGTCACGAGTTTATCAAAAACGAACACCGAAATGTGTTGGAAATTCGACGCGTCCTAGCTGATGAGGGAATGACGACTTGATGCGAGGAGGCGCAACGTGTGACCGGGTGACGGTAAATTTCATGGAACAAATAAACGCGTGTAGGGACTAGTGTCGGGTCATATGCCCGATATTGTTTTTCACATTTAAACCTAAAAACTCCATCCGAAGAGAACGGTATACGTTTTTTTTTTTTTACAGAAATAAATGTGATTTATAACGGATTAAAAAATCCGGAGTTCTTTTTGAAACGCCCTATATGACGATAACAATTAATTAATATAATAAAACCGACGAGTACTATAAAAAAAAAAATATATATATGTATATATACGTAAGGGTCGAGAGAATCCTAAGGACGACGGCCTCGGGTATAGGTTTGGTTTTAGGACGGCAGGCAGGATTTTTTTTTGAGGAGGCTAACTTACAAATTTTCCTAACTTTCCATTACACACGAGAAAACAACGACCAGTCATTTTCAATAATATAAAATCGTAATAATCGAATTGGAAAAATAAAATAAAAATCACCGTAATATAATTCCAACAAATCAATATTCCGGAATAGCGTATAAGCTTAATTACACGCAGTGGCTCCCAAAGGGGGGGGGTCAAGGTGGCTCAACTGAACCACGTAAATTAGGGGGGGTGCCCCTTCCTCGTGATCCGCGTGTCATAAATTATGATTTTATATACGTCGTATAATTTGAATATTATCAAATTATACCCGGGGTCGCCAACCTTTTCAATCAAGTGAGCTACATTCGAAATTTTAAGTCTCTGGTGATCGACATCCAGGAGATATTAGGAGGAGATTTGTTTAATGAGCAAAAAAAAAAATCTAAAGAATAATTATTTATTACGAGAAAAAAAAATTTTAAAACGTTTATTAATGCGTAATACCCGGCACTGGTATCGACCGATAATGGTAAAATTAATTTTTATTCGCGATCGACCTATGTTCCTAAAAAGATCTTCCACTCGACCCCTGAATCATACAATAGATAGTAATTAATTTATTAAAAATAAAAATAAGGATTGTATGTCGAAAACGGGTGGGCGATTGGTTTTTTTTTTTTTGTAACTATTTGAACCACACATTTCAAATATTGAGATGGGCGCCACTGATTATTATTTACACGGACAACAACGAAACGTATACGAAGAAATTTTCTATCGCGCATACTGTATTTTTTGTCACACGCGGCGTTTTGATATATTATAAGCAGAGAGGAATATTTAGAAAAAAAAAAACCCCCCGTTTCGACTTTTCACGAGAATATGGGGTATAAATAAAAATCGAACGCGTAGCTAATATAATAATTCCGTCGAATTCGTAAAAGTGAATAAAAAAAAAAATTGTACGTTCTTTTCCTCCAGCGAGCGCGCAATTTCTTTCGGATTTTCACGAATTTTGTTACAAACAATATTAATTGTATTTAAAACACATTACTTGAGCCCACGCGCGATATCATCATCATCATCACGATGACGACGTCGAACGATTTTCGAGCGCGCGCGTAGCCTCGTGCAACAGTCGGCGCGGGAGACGGTGAACGGGCGAAGGGATTGGGCTGGTAATTGTGGGGGACAGCGGGCGCGGCGGCATCTCGTCGATCGATGAACTGCGCGTTATAAAATAAATAAATATATATATATATATATATATATAATAATAATATTTTATTCGATATTTTATTTTAGGCGCGCGCGCGCGCGCTCTGGCCACCGTATAAACCGTTTTTCCTTTTTTTTTTTTTGTTCGCGACCGGAAACGCTGCAGTATACACGTTTGACGTACGTTCGAAATGCGCAAAAAAAAAAACCGCGAGAAAATTTTTTAAACATTATAAATACAACGACACGACCGAAGAGAAAAAAAAATAATATACAATTATTTTTAGGCACTCGCGTAGGAAATAATTAAAAATGACGACCGTTTTAATCGAAAAAAAAAAAAATTCCGCCCCGGTAAAGATTTTTATTGCACGCTTTCAGAGGAGTTTTAAAAAAAAAAAAACCGTATCGTCGTCGGCACCGTGTGTACGTAGTCATAGGCGTGTCTACGGGGGAGGCAGGGTGGGCCCCGGCCTCCCCAGTGACTTAATTCTTGGCCTCTTGGCTTATAATCTACCGTGGTTGAAACTATAAAATTTAAAATATAAAATATATATATATATATAATTTATAAAAAAAGTAACTAAATAGCACATTAGTTGATTGGCCTTATTTATATTAGTTACAATAGCATAGGAAACCAATTTTAAGATCAAGATAATCTTTAATTTTGCGGGGTGAAAAAATTCCAGGTGCTATATAATTGCCGTACAACAAAAAAAAGTCACAAATATAGATATAGAATATAGATAGCTGTAGTAAGTAAAAAATTTTAATTTTATATCTGGCATCCCCAGCCATGTTGGTCTGGATACGTCTATGTACGTAGTAGAACAACGCACTATTAAAAAATTGAGAGCACTGCAGCAACCAATAATTATTATTGTGATACGACGTCGTCATCCGTGCGCCGAACGTGTAATCCTGCACCATGTAAAATCCTCTGCGGCGCAATCGGAAGAGCGGGAAAAATATTTGTGTACCACTGATTTTGGCGCCGTAGAGCAGTGGTTCCCAAACATTTTTTTTTCCATCGCGGCACATTATTACAGTTATCGTAATAGTCACGGGGCACACTTTGGACACAGATATTATCTACTTTTCAAATACGTGTAAGTGGTGGTTTAGGGGACTGGGAAACATAAACGTAGTAAAAAAAAAAGTTGTCGCGGCGCACCCTATTTCGCATTTCGCGGCACTGCCCCCTTTGGGAAACACTGCCGTAGAGTAATACGAGTATATTTGGCGCACGGCTGACGTCATGGAATAACAATTTTTTTGGGGGGGTTTTTTTTTTCCATGACTGCGCGAAATTCACCGATATTACTTAGAGTAAAGTTGCTGCCGTACCCAATTTTTTTTTTTTAATCGTGAAACGACACTGCAGAACCGTAGCGCGGGGGAGGCGCGAAAGTTGCCCGCGCGCAAATTTTAATAAATCAAAAAAAGTAACAACAGAGTATAGAAACGTAATATAATATTACTATTTTCAACGGTAATTCATTCGAATCAATAAAGATATTTATAAAATTCCGCGGTAGAAAACCGGAAAAAGGGCGCAGCGATTTTGAGTTTTGCCCCCGGCGCAATATTCCAGTTGCTATTAAATACGGTCCAGGCAACAACGTCGTACACGGAAATATTGGCGTTTTTCTACCCGTAAACTACAGTAGTAGTAATTATTACGGCGACACATTCATCAAAGCGCCGGACGATCACAATTCCTCTATTGCGCACGTCAAATAATAGAAGAAAAAGAGTTTTCGTAAAACACCAATGATAATAAATAAATAAGAAAATACAAAACTATCCAAGTCTTTCAATTTATAATGACGTACGTAACGCGCACCGATCGAAAGACTGAAAAAATCTAGAAATCCTACACGGACGACAAAAAAATTGTACGAATACAGAAGAAGAAGACTTATGGAAGGATTCGCACAGTGGAAGGACGGAGCAGTATACGAATACCTAACCACCTCATAAGCGATCCAACCCAATTAGTTCCAGGTTTCGAATACCCCGTGCCTGCTGCACGGACTGCTCTGAACCGCGTACGAACTGGACGGGGAACGTGCAATTATTTGATGCACGAATGCGGAACGGTGGACCGGCCGTTCTGCGACTGCGGTCGGCCCCGAATCGTCAGGCACACTGTTGACGAATGCCCCGAAAACGATGTTCAGCGGAGGAACACGTCAGGACTACAACAAAGGCGATCAGGAAGCGCTATACGTAATCCTGCCATACGCTTATATAATAACGCGTAGCACCTTACTTATAATTGTTACGTTGTAGCTTGTTTATTTATTTATTTATATTAATTCACTTTTATTTCGTTGTTTTACTTTATGTTTTGAACACCAATGCCATGTGCAATATAAAAAAAATAAATAACGCGTCCATATATCCGGCGGAACACGCGAGAAAATATTTGTCTATAAAATAAAATAAAAAACAACTTTTAAGTATTTATATAGGTAATTTCTCTCTCTCTCTCTCTCTCTCTCTCTCTTACTTCGACGACTTTACCTCGACAACAATTATTTCATTACGAATATTATAACGTCGCGTACACACACACACCGTCGAGACTCTGCAGCGCGCACTGCAGGCATTCTTAAGTAAATAATAATACACAACGCGCGTGCGGCGCGCGGGCGTGTGGATTAATGTGATTAATGGAACACACGAATATTCCTGAAACACACGCGTGTGCGCACATAATATTAATTTCACCGAGTGCGGCGGCGGCGGCGTTATAATATATTGTTGGTGTGAAACGTGTTTTATCGACGATTCGAAACCGTTCGCGTTTTTAACGAAAATATTTCACGCGTAGTAGAAAAAAAAATAATAAAATCTCCCGGTTTTACGCACAAGCGTCCGTTGTTTTCCTCGTCATATTATATTTCGGTCAATTTTAGTGGAATTTATATAAAAAAAAAAAAAGCGAGGCGAACCTATAATACTATCACCACACCATACCACACCACACCACACACACGCGCCATTCGTGTAGATCTCGTCGGCTTGTCGATTTGTCGATTAACAAAAAAAAAAAAAAAATGAATAAACGCGTAGAAAACAAAATTCAAAGTGCAACACGCATCGTCACAGAAGCGGCGGCGGCGACCTGCAGAGCACAACGTTGAGAAAAGCCGCCGGGAGCGTGTGCGCGCCGCTTCTCCGCACAACACCCATCGAAGGACTTTTTTTTTTTACTCCGTGTTCTCTGTACGCTCTCCCGAGTTTATAATAACACACGCGATAACCGAGTTCCCCCTCTGGGGGCCCCCTAGCCCTCGGGCGGATCGAGAAAGCAATGTTTTACCACCACCACCACCACCACCAGAACGCAGTGAATTCGCGACGATTTCATATAAATTTCGTTAATATTTTATTTGTATATAAATATAATATATGGCCGACGACGACGGCGATGGCGAATCCGTCCTTGCCCGAAGAGTTATTTATTTTTTTTTTTTACAGAAAAGTTCAGCGGCGGCGGCGGCGCCACCACAAGCGCATAAAACCAGACAGACTCGTTTCGTCAGTCTCGTCAGAGGTTTTCTTCCTCTCGTACACACACGCACAACACACACATTTTTCTATACCGAGTTTTTTTTTATATATTGGCAAAGTAAGTGCACAGTCCTCACTTACCACACACACGCGACCGCCGATCTTTCTCTGTCGTTTTTCACTGTTGTACACGCGCGAAACGCGTATAATTCTAAAAATACACATACGCGTGTATATTATTATTATAATATACGGTACGGTCGCGGTCGATTAGCGAGGATGTAGGTCGCCAGTAGGACGTGCAGGCGAATAAAAAAAGTTATCCGTCGACGACGGTTTATAAAGTTTGGAGAGAACGCCTTCGAAATAACAGTGTACGACGACGACGACGACGACGGGAAGACTTACTCGTCATTGTATAACAACGATAATAATAATAATAATTAGGACTTGTAGGGGGTTTGCGCGTTTTTTTTTTAATAATCATTCAAAACATATGGGTTATAATAGCGGTATTTGATAGAAATTCATTTCACTAAGGAGATTATAGAAATTTTTTTTTTTTTTTGCATATTTAGTACTTTTTCACGCGTTTTTGTACGTATTTTGTTTTATTTTAATTTTAATAGCATATATTTTCACTGAATTCGATATAGTAATTAGGAAAAATTAGTTTTTAATTTATCTTTAAAATCGATAAATATATAATATATATCTGCAAGCGCGTTCGACAATAAAAATAGAGTATTGTCTCCATTTTGCTCGATAATTTCTATTTACATTCGATTACACGAAACGGGATCTTATCGGTGTAAGAAGTTTGTCTCGCGAAATCATTTAGTTTTTTTTTTGTTTTTAATATCATTAAGTAATATTAACAATATAAATCAATAATACTTTCATATTATTGTAATATTTAGGCACCTCGTCCTAGCAGACACTGTCGTTTAAACGTTTCGGTTTTGAACGCATATTTCGATAGCGTGTTTCACAGTGCGATTGTACGTATTTTCAGGGCACATTTGGTGATTTTTTTTTTTTTAGGGCATAAATGCAAGTATATTTTAAGGTTTTTTTTAAGTCCCTAGCCCTAATAATAATAATACGCGCTGGTATTTCTCTCTCTCTAATAACGTTTGAAATTTAAACGCCTACCTGGGGAGGGGGGGGCGCACCGATATTAAAAAAATATTAATAATAATACTAAATAAACGGTCGAATATTATTTGAAACGGAATAACAACAATATATTAATATTTAATTATAAATATAATGCGAATTAACACGCATTATTACACGTTTTCTCTCTCTCTCTCTAGATTAAGCCACCACACTATTACAATAATATTAATAATATAGGCGCGTACAATATTACAACGATTGAATATTATAATATTGTAAAAACGATTACGAGACGACGGTAAAATCCGGCGGCGGCGGCGGACGGAATGTTGTTGCCAGAGATAAAAAAAAAAAAAACGGATCGATCGGTTTCACTGTTATAAAATAATAATACGCGGTGTGAGGTAGCAGCGGCCGGAGGGGAGAGAACTGCCAGTTATCGTTGACCGTTTTATTGTTGTAATTGCGATAACACCAAGGTCTGACGGAGAGAGGGGGAAGCAACAATGTCCTACTACTACTACTACTACTACTACTACTACTACTGTTAACTTTATATTTCGCGTATTATAATAATAATAATAATACACAATAATCCATATAATATTATTATATATATATATAGGTACACAGTGGATATCTAAAATAGCGGCGGCTGCTTTACGCACACGTCTTTCGTCGGTTTTATAGTTAAATGCAAATAATCCCGCGACCGCCACTCGAATCGACAAGCTGGTATTACAACACAACGACCGACGACAACGTGTTATACTATTTTTTTTATTCCCCGACTATAATGATAACGCCGCCGACATATAAACGTCGGAGGACAATATGTGTCAGTAGTTGTTTGGTATATGATCGGCGGCGCAGCAGCAACAGCGTTGCTCATTCCTCACAAAACACACACACGGTCGTCGATCGATCGATGAGCCCGTCGGAAAACAACAACACAACGCCACGAATTCTCGGGCTCAAAGTCCTGCACACAGAATCGGACCGAACACAACGGTTGTCCTACTGTATAACAATAATAATAAATAATAATAATAAGCGGCGGCGGCGGGTCGACTTATCATCATCATCATCATCATCATCATCGAGTCCGCGCGTCGAATGGAAAACAAAAAAAAAATGCACACGCGATGATGCCGATGATAACAAAAAGATCGGGAGGCCGGTCCAGAGTGACGGAAATCGATCGTGCACGCGAAGGAGATTAGAGAGATCACTTTATCAGTATAAAAAAAAAGAATATTTTCGTCGGAAAACAATTAACTGCTCGGACGTTTCGGATTTTAAACTCCCGAACGCGCCACACACCATTCGTGTTCAAAAAAGATTTTTTTTTAAAAAAAAACTCTTTGAAGGACGTACTACTACAATTATTATTACGAAACTTTTTTTTTCTTCTTAATAATCGATTTAAATCGGATGTTCTCAACCGTTTTTGTCGCGTACAGTGGCGGTATTATTTAGGCCGGGGCCACAAAAGGATCTTAATTATTACATTAAAAAAAAAACGCTAAACATTTTTTATATATATATATATAATATTTATATCGAAACTAATTTAATTTAAAATAACAAAAAAAACCCCCGGTTGCGTTTATTATTTTACAGACGTCGCTATTTTTCAAACGGGCAGTTTGTAGTTTAAAAAATTTTATTTGGCTTTTAGTATCACTATTTATAATAATAATTAATATTCTTATTATAATTTAATTTCTGTGATAAAGTGGGCCTTCGTCTCTCATAGGCGCCCTAGGACCACCGAGTTTCACACGCTACGCCGCTGGTCGCGTATACCCCGTTATAAGCACTGAATCTGTATAGATGAGGTACTATACTAAAATCGAACGCGACAATGCGTTTTTAGTCGAGTGTATTCGGGAACGATACACTGCAGCGAACCACAAGTGTAACAACGCGTCGTAAACAGTGTGTATATTATGAAGTAAAAAAAAAATACACGCACTAACCTAACCGTGCGCGCGCGTTAGGTTATACAGAGCCAGTTTTCGTCCAACCGGAATATAAACAACACGACATACGAACGGCGGCGGCGGCGGCGGCGGTAGACGACGTCCAAGTGTTTTTCAAAATACCGTAGAAATTCGGCGGCGGCGGCGTCGTCGTCTCTTGCACTGCTGCAGCAGCAGTAGAGAGAATCGACTACGGTCGACGACCCGCGGTCTACTACTACCACTACTATACATATATTATGATGCACTGCATAATTTATAATCATACCGCTACTAGTTTATTAATGTTATTATTATTATATATATATATATATGTTCGTATGGTATAATCCAAGTAGTAACACAAATATTTAACAAACCCTAACAAATATAAACTTAAGGTTTAAACGACAACAATTATAAAATATGATATAAAAAAAGATAGTAACTACTAATACAAATTTACACTTCTTTTTCCAATTCGGAAATTACTATTTACTGATTATTATCAGTGGCGTGTATGAGGGGGAACGATGGGTGGATCGCGGTGTGTAATTTTCTATGATTTCGTAGATAATAATCGATTATTTTAAGGGTGTATTGAAAATTATTGTATTATTTTTATTACGTTTATATGTCTTGTACTATAATACTGATGTATACTATATGAAATTAAAAATTGAAAATTATAATAAAAAAAAAATTACTATATTTTTTTTTTTGGGGGAGGAGAGAGGTAGAGCCTTCTCGCTATATATTGAGGTAGGTACGTTACGATTTATTAATCCCCATACTCCTAGATTGAGCTTCAGATACGCGCCACTGATTATTATTATTATCATCATTTATTATTATTATTATAATTATATTTAGTATTATTATTAACGGACAAAGGCCCCGGGAAAGTATAGACCCATATATAATAATATAATATATTATGCCCCGGGTACACACGCCGTTCGCTGCTTTTAGGCCATCGATTGTACAAAATTAAAGATTAATAATACCGATATAATAATATGAAAAGAAGAAGTCCGGACTCGAAGGATAACAATAATAATTATGGGGCACAGTTGGAAAAAAAACTAAACTGCACCACCGCCTGTATAGGAGGTATACATAATATTATTACTACTACTACTACAACACAACGAGACCGAATAACCCATTTTACGCTTGTATATAAACCACCACCAACCACCGTCGTCGTCGTCGTCGTCGTCGTCGTTGACAAATAACACAGTCCACAACCGTTAACGAATAATTAATGAATAAAAAAAAAAAAAAGGTATACGTATATTCGTGAGGAAGTATTAAACCGTACAAAAAAAAAGCCGTTTTATATTTCTGGCAACACTACTATAAGTTTAATATAATTTCCAACGCGACATTTCTTTCTTTCCGCCACTACGCCGCCGCCGCCGCCGCCACTCACGCACCTCGTCGCCGTCGCTCGCGGCCACACGTAATATTATTATACCTTATATATTTTATATACGAAAATATAATAAGGCTATATTATAGTAGTCAGTTCCCCCAAAAAAAAAACGCCTACGTCCTCTTTATCAAGGAAAAAAAACACACGTAGTAGTAGTAGTAGTAAACACATTAATTGTATTTTCGCTATTTTAAGAAATACCGAGGTAGTATAGTAGTATATTATAATAGTGTACGACGGGAAATGACGGAAAGATCAACTTCTCCCTCTCACCGTGTGTGCTCGTGGTGTTCTCGAAACGCACAACACGCACGGTCACCCAGCAACAGTATAATATACACCACACGACAGCAGCTATACAGCGCGGAAATGAGAAAATAAAATCCGGCTACACGCGCGTTTTCTCTACACTAGTATATACGCGCCAATTCCTCCCTGAAAACGTTCCCCCCTCCCCCCGTCATCGTCACAAAAAAATATTTAAAAAAAAAACTCGAGCCCGGCAAGGGGACCTTCAACTTACCGAAATAATAAAATATACGCCGATACGTAAATTAACGCGTATAAATAATACATTATAATAATACTAATTTGTTAGATAAAACCTTGAGAAACATTAGAATATTATTATTATTATTTATACGATACACACATATATATATATACAAATAATATAAAAAACGAAAAAAAAAAAAAATTATTATTATTATTGCCAACGTGGTCGTCGTGCGGTCGTTCTGTTGGAAAAACACGCGCGGCCGTTCGCGCGTATATAGCGAACACAGAACGAGTTTTAGACGAACCTAGTTTTCGTCGGTCTGGAGACGACGACGGATCCGTGGGAAGGGTTTCTTCGGTGTAGAGAAAAAAAAAAAAAATAGAAAAATACTAAAAGAAAGAAGTTTATTGATTGGCGCGCGCGCGTTATTATACTACGGACGACGCAGCGTATATTATAATAATAAATATAAACGACGAACAGGCATAATAAATCCTTTCACAATGTTTTTTATTTAAAGCCTTCGACTCAAAAAAAAAAAAACTTGTTTGTACCATCGCGTCGACCTTAGTAGAGCGTAGTAGAGAGAATATTATATATATACGTATCTAAATATGCAGATCAACGCGTTATATATTTTTTTTAAGTAGTACTTAAAAAAAAAAAATGTGAATCGAAACTATATTATACGTTGTAAAAAAAAAAACCACAACCTTTATTGGAGACGCGTTTGTGTGTGTATACCGAGTGTTGTATAATGATGAGCGTAATAGAAGATGAAGGAAAAAAAAAAAAGGAATTTACTGCATCACCATTTACCCGCGATATTATTATTATTATATAATATTGAGAATATTTTAATAATTATATTTCAGTGTTTTTGGCGTGCTTTATTATTTTACACGGTGTACGTTAATATACGTTATTGAAACGCGCGTGTACAGACGACGGCGGAACGGGGTGCGCAAAAACGGTATATAAATATATAAACCGAAAATATGCGAAATATGTTTTAAAACCCCGGCGTTCTCGGATTAAAAGCAAACACAAACACACACACACACAGTTTTACCACGGCGCCGAGTCAGTGTTTTTGAAAAGACGGGCGAGGTAAAAAAAAGAGACGTTCCAGGAGAATTTTTTATATATTTATAATTAAGCATTCGACACTCGACGAATTCCGTTAATACGTTTGGCTGGAGATAAAATAATATTCTCGTCGCATACTTTGTGCCTACACACGACGTGTTCCCAGTAATAATAATGGGGGAAAGAAACAACAAAATAATAATAAACGGATAACGACGACGCTGCGCCACAACAACAGCATCTCGCGCGACCGTTTTCGTTATAATTATTTGAATTTATTTGAATTCAATGAAAACAAAAATTAAAGAAGGTTAACAACAACACGTTCTACGCGCACTCCGACCACATATAATTTTTAGAGACCCCCAAACACTTTTTCCGGACCCTATCTCAAACATACACGTACTTAGTATCCCTGCGTGTTATATTAAACGATTAAGGGGATTGAAAGCGGGTATTTTCTCTCTTTGTCTTACACACATGAAACATAGCAAAATAGACGTTTCGTACTTCCTCCAACGTACCGATCGATCTATTGGTGCGATAAGAAATTTGAAAACAGATTTGATTTCCTCGTGAATTTTACTACAAAACGACTTTCCCACTTTTTTCCCATAAACCCTTAAAAAAATTAACCGAAAAATTTTTTAAAAAAAAATTGTTAATAATTCATTTTTAAAGGTCTTAAAAAAAAATAAATAAAAAAAGTGGGAAAGTCGTTTTGTAGTAAAATTCAAGAGGAATTCAAATCTGTTTTCAAATTTCTTATCGCACCAATAGATCGATCGGTACGTTGGAAGTACGAAACGTCTATTTTGCTATGTTTCATGTGTGTAAGACAAAGAGAGAAAATACCCGCTTCCAATCCCTTTAAGAATTCTACGTATATTTTTTTTTTTGTTAATTTATTTAATTGCGTAATATAACGCATACAGAAGTTTTTGTACAAAAAAAAAATTTTTTTTTTTATTTTATCACAGCAATCGAGGCCTAAAACTCTCTGCTTGCTTTATAACACAAAGCGAATTCATTGATCGTCACCTAGTCAAAAATGTACCGTTGAGAAGCTATATTTATATAGTCGATGTTCTCTGTACGGACGCAGAAGTGACTTCTAAATACGTTTTCGACTGGTCGCAGACATTTTACGGAGAACTGTTGTTATATACCTCACAAATTCGTAATTTTAAAGTAAAAAAAAAAAAATCAAAATACGTACACCACCTGCAGAAATACCGAAGCGTCGTTTTTGATAAACAAATAAATTTCACCGTACAAACTCTGGATCCAAAAAAAAAAATGCCCCCACGTGCGAGGAGCTTGCACACGCCCTATTTCCTGCCCCCCCACACAACACTTTATACTGTACGAACGTTATATTAATCGAAGACAAATTATTTATTATCTACACACAGACACGAACCACCGCTCTGCCGCTGTCGCTGGCCACGACGATTATTTAAATTTCCTCCGATCTCGCTTTAAAAAACGTTCGGCGGATTGATACGATAATAATTTTAAAAAAAAAACAATAATTATCATTAAGACCGCCGTCGAGACGACAGACGGAACGTCATCGTACCGGGTTTCCCATCGATCGATCGATCAATAATATACATACACTGTAATAAAATATTTAATTATAATCGATTGCGGCAAGTGGCGCCGGATATTGCATTTAATATAACACGTAATAATTAAGTATATAATTGAAAATTACTATTAGTCCGCGTCCCGAGTGTCCTTTATTTATTTATTTTTTTTTGAACACGAGACCACGACTCGACGCGTTAAAATACCGACTGGAAACGGGCGGTGAGAGCAGGACCGCGACACAGTCTTTGTCGTCTTGTTATCATTGGAGACGGGATTTTTAAGGTTTCTCTTCGGCTGAGAATACGCGCGCAGCTCGAATTCCGGACAAGAGAGCGTGAACGGACGGTTCATTTCCTATGATATTATCTCCGTATAAATATAAAGCGTATTTCAAGATCAGAGTATTCACTCCGTGCAAAACGTTCATAGTAAAAATAAAAATATTCAAAAAGAATATTGTGACCTCCCTGCTGGTTTCTATTGATTACCGTCCGGACGCTATTATAATATTATATGATTAGATCGGGCGAAGGTTCAACTCGAACGCGACGTATCGATACATTATTTAAGTAAATTAAAATGTTTTTTTTTTCACCGCGTTATTATTTTCAGCTCGTAATACCGAATATTACTTTCGTTGCGTGACATATTACGTACGTGTGTAATTTATTACTTTGTTTTTTTTTCGAGTACACTTAATAAAGTGAAATATACCTATAAACGTCGCACCGAGTATATAGAGATTATTAGGTGTACGGCTGCAGTTTAGGTGATTTTTTTTTAAAGATCAGGATTAATAAGGGTCGACTGCCACTTTAAAAGACTTGCCGTTATCACCGCGCAAGATCCGACTGCCCTACGACGTAATACTTTAACCGCCAGGCTTTGTGGGGGAGTGGGTCTTCAAACCCTACGGGTCGACTTCGTTTCTACGCCCCGTAGGGTACCGACTGAGAACATATTATACAACATAGTGTTTTATACGAACAAATATTTTGTCACGGCCTCCTACCGAAATTCCGTTTGTTTTGAGATAAATGCACGTCTCTTTATATGAAATTTTGTAGTAAAATCGACGGTTTCAACGTAAAAACGAAAATCGAATTGGAAAACAATTGCGTGAAAAAAATAAAAAAGATCATCTCTCTCTCTCTCTCTTTAAAAATTATTTTACGGTCAATTCACCCCACCCGGCAGTCAACACCTGTTAATAATATTAAACTGTCTTATATTTTTTTGTTTTTTCGGTATTTAGAGTGCTTTTTTTTTTTTTTTTTTTTTTACTATATTTCCGAAAAATAAAAGAATATGTTACGCGCACGCATTATTATTTCGATGGAATTACAGAGAATAAAATATGTGTTTATTTTTAGAATTTCAAACGCACATAATATATTATAAATCCGGGGTGTCTGTACAGTTAATCGAAGAAATCATCAAATCGGCCGGGGACTCGGATCCGACGTGCGAAGCGAACACACAACGCACGCAGCAAATTCGACAACATAAAAAAACCGCAAGACGCAATGTCGTCGTCCCACCACCACCACCACCACCACCAATAAACACTTGCGTGCTTTGTGTGTACACAATCGCACGCACACGAGACGTAATATTATTATGTTGTACATGATGTTTTTTCAATGGCGGCGACGGCGGCGGCGGGCACGCACACATTACTTTATACTACTATTATTATTATTATTATTATTATTATTATTATACAACACAACAACAATAATAACCTTCGGAATTCTCCGGCGTTGGCTACCGGTTTTACAACAGTAGTATCGTCGCGTATTTTCGGGTGGAAAAACAGTGGCAGCAATTTTTACTAGTACACACCCGCCGCCGCAGTCCACCGGCAACAAACGTTTCACCACGGACACTTTAAGGGGGACCACCACCAAAACAAACATTTTCTGTCACCACTTCGCGCGAAAAAAATCTAGAAAAACTCTACGAGCAGACGGGGGAAATGCAAAATCTGTTCGGCTGCAGCAGCAGTATCAACGTTCTCATCAACAACACTAATGGGGATTCGATTCTTTTTTTTTTTTACACTACCTTAGAGAAGAAGACCCCCCGACTAAAATCCAGAAGGCAACAGTTTTTAAAAAAAAAAAAACACTGTTCGCTACGCTATACGAGCAAGAGTGAAAACCCGCCGGGGGCCGATAAACAAGTCGACGCGTGATTTTTACTATCCACGACGTCCGAAAGAAAATCGAAAGTCGGCCCGGGGAGCATATATATATAAACATTCTGGGGTCCGTTTGGGCACCTGTATTCATCAATAATTACGCTCTCCGATTGGTCCATATTAAATTTCCCGCCTGACATCTGTTACGTCGGCGTGTGATCAGTGTATTATTATCAAACAAACCCAACACGTTTTTCAGAACAAATCAATGGATATTTTTAGTTAGGACAGAAGCTCGCGAAGCGAACGAGCGGACGTGTCTAAGCGAGCGTAGTAGCTCGCACGGACTTGTTAGGAAGAGTATAATAAAAACACACTGACATCACAAATGTCATGGAACATATTATAATAATATAATTTTATTTTTCATCATCATCATCATTAGGCATCTTAAAGACCATTAAGGTCCATTGCCGCAGCAACAACATCCCTCCACTTCTCCCTGTCCCTTGACTCTTCTTCTCCATTCTCTATCCCTATCATTCTGAGGTCTTCCTTAATTCTATCTACCCACCGTTGTCTGGGTCGTCCTCTGGGCCGTTTTGTGTTCGGTCTCCATCTCGTTGTGTTCCCCAGTACTCCTTCCGATCTCCAAACATGACCTGCCCATCTTAATCTACTACTCTTCATAATTCCTATAATATTGGCTTCTCCAAATAACCTTCTCAACTCTTCATTTGTCCTAACTTCAAACTCACCTACATCGTTCTTTTTTGGTCCATAAATTTTTCGGAGTATTTTCCTTTCAAAAATTTTTTTTTTTTATAGTAAACTATTATTCCGGGAATATATATATATACATCCGTCCTTATAGGTATTATTAAATAGGCGGGAAATTTAAAATCGACCAATCGGAGAGCGTAATTGAATACAGGTGCCCAAAACGCGGACCCCAGAATGCTTCTTATGTGCGCGGCCGCGGGGACACGTCTATTCCCGAAACGAATAAACTACTACTCGCGTCCTTTTCGTACCTATATATTATAACGGATCAAGTTGTTAAAAAACTACACGCGTTCGGACGAGAAAATATAACGAATACGCGTATTACAACAAAGAAATAAGTGGTGAACTGGCACGACGACGGTAAAATCTCGCTTTCCAGAAAGCACAATCCAATTTTATTTTAGTAAATACCACGGCTAAACATCTAGGTACGACAACAGACTGTCCGAATCGCGACTCGGTCCGCGCATCCGTGGAAAAAACAACAATCGTACTTTTTTTTTCCATGAAACTGGCACCCGATGTTAAATGATAAACGCAACACAAAACCGAAACACCGTGCACGACATTAAACGAGTGATACGATAATGATTTTTTTTCTTCTTCTACGGAAGCTGTTAGGTACACTTCCGTAAAAGAAAAAAAATCGTATCTGCGTATCTACGTATAGACTGCGTATTTTTAGTCGTGGTAAATACCGTTTCCCTCTATCACTACTCGTCATACGTTGATCGCGCGTAATATTTGTCGGTTGTCAAAAAAAAAAAAACGACGAGAAATATTCTTCTTCTTCCTCCGCCGCCGCCGCCGCCGCCGCCGACAATAATAATACAACAATTATTATATAATACCTATGTATACTATTAATAATAAAACCAGAAATTATTATTTACTCCCCGCCGCTTAATATACAACATAATATACACGTATAGCGTTTTCGAAATATATTAAAATCCGGCGGCGTTCCAGGGACGATTCCGTGCTGTGTAATAATACGTGTTATTGTCGTATACGATTATCCGAAAAAAAAACACAAAAAATACGATCGACACACGCCGCTGGAGGAGGAAACCGGTTGCCGACGACTACGACACGCCCGTCGGGCGTACACCACACACACACACCAGGAAGTAAAAAAAAAGTCTCGAATATACGCCAGTGTCGAATTGATTTTCGTTAAAAAAAAAAAGAAAAAAGTTTACATTTTTTTTTTTTAGAAAATTGCGACTCGATATACGCGGTGCGCATTTACTGAGAGTATAAAAAATAATATTATTGAAAAAAACACGTAGAGAACTGCGACGCCGCCGCCGTTACAGGACTAATAATAGGTCAACATTGACGTCATTAAATATAGAACGCGACTAACAACAGCAGCGGAGCGCGCGGTGGGCCGAATAAAAAAAAAAACGCACCACAAAACCGTCGGCAGCAGCAGCAGCAGCAGATAATAATATTATTATGCGTGCGTGTGTCTGATGCTGTTTTGTAAACGAACGCACATATTTCGTGTTGACTCGACGACGACGTATGTGTGTGTGTGTGTGTGTGTGTGGTCGTTGACACCGGATTTTTTTTTTTTTTATACTTACCAAACACCATAAACGAATTCTCTTCCGCCTCCGACCCACACTATATTATTACCACAACACCGTTACGGGAGACAAATCGCGCGGGAAATCTTTCGAAATCCCCACCGCGCGCTCACCGAATCACTGACCAACACCACCACCCACAGACAAATGCATAACGGATAGGCGCCACGATGTGCATACAATACGCGTGGCGGGCAATTATTTTTTTGTTCCATGAAATAATAATTTGTTCCATGAAATAATAATTGAAAAACGGTACATTCCGTTATCAACGTACCGGTTATCTAAATTTTTGCCGAGTGAGACAGAAGATTCGGGAACGCCTATCCGTAATGTATTATCTATGCCACGCTACCACAAATAATAATCGGAATTCCATTTCGACCGTTAGCCGAGTCGATATTATTATTTACCACAACACGGATTTGACGTACACACCGCTCACTCTCGGGGCCGGCCGGCGAAAGATATGGGCGAAGAATAAAACTTTGATGTTTTTAAAAATTATTTTCGATTTTAAGAAAAAAAAATTGTTAACTTTACTCGTGCCGCCATTAATTTGAAACACATAAAAATGTGCAATATATTTTTTTTTTTAATTAAAATTGTTTATTTTCATCATAAAGGCAATTTAAGTAATGGTAGTACCCTTATTGTTGAAACGCAGTGTCCGGAAAAAATGATCATTCAGAAATTGTCATCATTAGTCACTAGTCACTGTTGTTGAATATTTCGTGGTTGTATCTATACGTTACCGTATTATTTTGGGCAATGTTGTAAATTGACACGGCTAAACGAACCAGACTATAGATAATCTCAACTCGGTTTTGCTATCGTCTTCACGATATTTATTTTTATTGCCCATAATAATTTATTATTGTATATCGAACTTTGTGTATCGTATCGTATCGCAACAGTCTGTAATAAAAACAGATGCGACTGTAAAACACAATGTAATAGGCTTGTCATGCCTCTACAAAATTATGTAACTCCAAGTGCCATAGTAGTTTACACCGCGCGCTGTAATAAATAATAAATAATTATTAATTTAGCATCATTGCCTTCTTTTTTTTAGGAACTAACACGTCAATTACTAGTCAACTTATTTATAATTCCTTGCTAAATCAGGCATTGTCGTTGTTGCCTAGTCATTGTCGACATTAACTGATTGTCATCTTTTCCGGCAACATATATATATATGTTAGAAAAAAATACAATCACTTTTTTCAAAAGGGCGCCTAATGGTGATTTTCAGGGCCAGGGCGCTAGTATAAGAAGTACCAGCCCTGCTCACTCTCTCCGAGTTTTGGTGCCAACATTGATACTATAATAAGCACGTCGTTTTATGTCCTGTTATCTCAAAATAAATAATAAAGTACGATAAATATCATGGAAAAAACTATATTTCATCGTATTCTCCATGAATTCTGTACCTTATAGAATGCATATGGCGGCCTCCTATCTGGGGTCATATTTTGATTAATATACGCGTGATATGAACAACTAGGTATGATTGGAAAAAACGAGTTTTGGTCCGAGTTCGAGCATTACGTCACGCGCCTACTTTTATTATCAATACTTAATATTATCTTTGTGATTTGTGAAAAATAAATAATTCAAAAACGCTGTACTATGACGTCACGCGCCTACCAATATTTTATAATCTCCTATCTATAAGTTACAGAGTCCATGATATATGACAACTGATAATAGTTCCCATCATACCTAGTTGTTTATATCATGAATATACGCGTTCCATATATTGAGTTCAGTGGTGTACACTCTGTTCCGTTTAAGATTATACCGCGGAACGCGCACGTTGATTGATAGAAACACCGGAGCCATGTTAGACCCTCCCCACCCCCCACCCACCACAGGCGGCTAGTGACCGCTCCGTCGTCATTGGCCGTCGCTGTCGAAGGCGCACGATGGTTTCCGACGATCGGACCCCGACGGAATTCTCGCGTGCGCGAACACGAACGAATTTTCGTCCATCCGCGCTCCGTATAATCACAAACCGAATAGAGTATAGCGCGTAACGCGGGAATACTACAAAACACAATTTGCAATATTCGCACGAATCCAGCAGTTCTACGCGCACTCCTCTTTCGTAACAACAATTCGAATGAACGGGAAAAAAAAATGTTACCGCGAGTCAGTCAACACGACCAGCCTCCCGTACCGGAAATCCGTTCACAATTTTTTTTACCGAACAATGTTTTTATTTTAAATTTAGTTTAAATTTGTTTAAAAACAAACACCGAACCGAATTTCATCGTCGTAAAAACTTTGCTCGTATCATCCTTGCAGTGTTATACATTAAAAAAAAACAAAAAAGTACGTTGCAGTATTTTTTATACACGCGTCATTTGTCGTCGTTTAAATAATAATACGCACTTGGGCCCCCTCCACCTATCACGCACTACATCATAACACAACTGTACGAAGGACACGACCGATTATCGGTATTCGTCGACGACGTTATCGCTCGGTGTGTCGGCGGCCGTATTAGGGAACGGCTTTAGAGGTGCGCGCCGGCGCGTTTTTATCGCGGAGTGGGGAGAGGGGAGAAAAAATTCGAAATTGCGCAACGACCACCAAACACACACCGCGTATCTTCGCAACGGCGAAATTATTATCTACGGAGATAAAACGTGTCATTTTGTTGGTGGAAGTGGCGGTGCTGCGTGTGTACGTATCGCGGTGACACACATAATAATTGTACGAAATTATTATTATTATTACTACGAGTGGACGACAACAAATATATTCACTCTATTCGGCGGCAACACCGTCAAACGACGATTTCTGCTCGACCGACCGAGATATTATTATTATTGCGCGGCAACGTGCTTGTTAAAACACGTTCTCAAAACGATAACAGCACACCGCGAGCGCGCTCGATTTTACTACCGAGAAAAAAACGCGATAAAAAAAAAAAATTTTTTTTAATCCGTTACGCTCTGGATACCGCCGCAGACACAACACAAACACCGCCACAAACGTACACGACCGATTTTTAAGTGGCGACAGATATCGGAACAGCCGATATCCAATATCAACGACGATGTTCCTCCGAACGTCGGTAGTTCAAAAAAAAAATATATATTTTTTTTAAGCATTAATATCACAATCTGTAGAACGAAAGAAAAAAAAACAATATTTACAATAAGTGACGAAGTTGTTAGTAAGTGGCTGATAAAAGACTGAAGAAGAGGCCACCGGGCTGGTAGTTCGGCGCGTGTCTAGACGATTTCATTCTACTACTACTAGCACAGCGATACTCAACCCGCCGCCAATGGTTTTTGTGTGGCCCGAACAGAACTCATTGAATTGATAAAAAATAATAATATAAATTTCGAAACTAGATAGAGAGGAGAAACAACTTTTATTTAAAGTGAGCTGCCCAACAAGCGGGTTGCCGAAAGACACAGGCATACTAATCAATATTAAAATACGTAAGAAAATTTTAAGTTTACATTACAAATAAACATTAATTACAATATATATATAATATATAATATTTATATTACAATTAAAAAAAAAAACCATACGAAAATGTGCCCACTTTTTTTTGCTAACAATGTTCACATCAACGCGCGTCTATGCGAAACTTTATATTCAAAAATGAAATACGCAAAGAAATCGGTGTACAGAAATCGGCTTACTGATTCGAATCTTGACGACTTGTTGTTAAGAGTGGCATGCAGCATCATATATATCCAAAATAGTCAAAAAAAAACTAATCTAAAATAAATATTCAATTTTTTTTACAATAAATTATCAAACGTTATACACAACATATATAAATACATATAAAATAAAAGAAACGAGTCTGCTAGTACTCGAGACATTGATGTGTAAACGTCGCGTGAGCGGTAAAAATGGAACGGAATATTGTGAATATCGGGATTTGTGAATATTGGGTAACTTTATTCAATGCAATTTCGATAATAATTATTATTGTAATTACGTGTAAATGAATTAATATTATTGATGTTAATAAATCAGGGGCGTATTTATGGAGGGCTCCAGCCCCCCGGAATTTCAGGAACTTTCTTTACTACTAATTCCTATGCCTCATGGCATATAGGATGTAATATTTTTAATAAATTCCATATTTTTAAAATGTTGACAATTTGGTAATTTGTCCCATTTTTTAAAATTTAGTCTTGGATTAGAATTTAGAAATAATTCAACAACGATGTTTACTCAATACCTCAGCCCCCCCCCCAAAAAAAAATTTCTAAATACGCCCCTGTAATAAATATTACTATTAGTTGTCATGACAACAGCTTACACATTTCCGTTCCATTTCCCGAGATTTACCCTCATACCGCCGTAACATATATTTACACATCAAAAAAAAAAAACATTACGCGCGCGAATAACGTAACATTTTTACACGAGATCGAAAAACGAACAAAAAAAAGCCGCCCCGTACAAAACGCGACCGGGAATAAACCCCCTCCTCGCCCCAAGAATCAAAAATGCACGCTCGTTTTGAACGATATAGGTACCGATAGGAGAACACAAAATATTACATAAAAATCCCCGGCGATTTCGCGAAGCGTTTGACCGTGTAAAAAAATATAAATGTGTGTGTGTGTGTATTATATAATAAAAAATAAACGAACACTACTAAAAACTAAAACGTTTCGTTTTCCGTCTCGTAACAATTATCTCGCTGTTGAACGATCTAACCAGCTACCGGTGAGCGCTTTCGTATTTAATCGACTTTACCTTAAAAAAAAAAAAATCCGCGCGTCCACTGCCGAGGTAACCGCCATCGTCACAACGGGCGTGTTAAAAAAATGTTTTTCGAGAAAAAAAAAACTCCGACGTGCCCCGTGTTCTCGTCACCGTTGACGACGGAGGTTAATGGGCCAACGGTCCAATAATCAGTGGCGTGCCCAGGGGGGAGGGGAGTTGATAGGGATCATAATAATAATATTTATGGTATTTGATATTAATACATCATGATTATCATTCATAGTCCATAATCTCAAAAGTGAAAACGCAATCGAAACATTAATTATTCGTTGTGACGAAAATTATTTTTCCCGACAGTTCATAAATTATTATTAATATATCTTGTTCCTGTAACCACATCATCAGGAGAAAGATCGTTTTCTACTTTAAACCGTTTGAAAACGTACCTTAGGAACACAACATCGGAAAACAGATATCGGACGGTTTGGCGGCGCTTTTAAATATTATACGTACACCAAGAAATTAAAGTCACACCTGACGGTGTTTTAAACTCGTTATCGTCTAAAGCCAGAAAACTGAACATTATAGGCTAGATTATTATTATTATTTATTTTTTTTTTATATAATCAGGTGTAATTTTAATTTCTCGGTGTATATTTAAAAGCGTTGTTGTGTTCCTAAGATATGTTTTTTTAAACGCTATACCAATTTTTTTTATCATTATATACATAATAAATACATAACTATAATTATATAAGTAATATTTTTTTTTATAATTAAGTTTATTTATATTATTAAGTTTTTATTTATATAAGTTCAATTTTATACATTTTAAAAAAATAATAACGTTTTAATTTTTCTTTTTCAACCCTAAGGTTGGTTTACAACTTCGTTTCTCCATTCTGACCGATTGCTCGCCTTTTCTTTAGGGTCCTTAAAGGATTTAACTCTTGCATCACGTTTAATTTGTCCTATACAATACGAGTTTCGAGGGCGACCTGCAGTTTTCTTTCCTTCTATCATACCCTCTAATATTATACTATGCAGCTGCTATCCTGGGTGTCTTAAGGCACGCCCAACCGTTTTCCAACGCCTCGCTCTAATCGCACCTATGAGCGAACGTTTTTCTTCTCTCACGTTTGTCTTTCGCTCTATCCAAACTCATCCTTTTCATACGCCTTCAGCACCACATTTCAAAAGCTTCTAGTTTTTTTCTCTTCGGCGTCATTTATTATTACCCAAGTCTCACATCCATACGTTGCAAACACTCCGCGCATATATATCTTAACAAGTCTCTTTTCGATACCGGGACGTGACATTTTTGACGTGAACAATTTACGTTTTTTGCTAAAGGCAGTTTTTGCTAATATAACGATAGAGATAATAGACAACAATACGTTGTTGTCCTATCTCTTGGGCGCGCTCTTACCATCAGATGTGATTTTGCTACCCAGATGTACCATTTCATGTACCTGCTCTAGTTGTTGACTATCTATGTATACGTCGGCTTTTAATTTCGAGTTTAAATATGCTAATAATATTACGCGATACGCATTGTTTGTACGACTTCGACACTGTACTCGTGTACCCAATACGTTAAGAGGAAAAAAAATATATATATATATTTTTTAATACGGACAAACGGAGTGTACCTACACGTTTCCGGGTAGCCAACACGGTAAATAAAAAAACTCTGACCCCCAAAATTTCAAAATCCCGGGCACGCCACTGCCAATAATAACAATAATCTCCGGCCGTCGCCCGTCCCGAGGGGATATTTTACAACGAAATATTTCCATACGCGGCGGCGGCGGCGCCTGTCGAGACGGCCGGCCTGCGGGGTAAACGAACCGCGGGCGGGCTGCGTGATCGACCGTCGTCAATAGATCATCACAACCGCCACCGCATCACACCGTCATCGTCGTCGTCAGTATACGACGCGAGTGGAAAGAATAAAAATAAAGTCTAACGAAAAAAAAAACAATAATAAGTCGTATAAATACTTTGGCGCCCGCGCGGTGTAAAGAGAATAATATTATAAAAAAAAAAAACCGAAATCTGCTCTGGCCCCGCGCTCCGCCACACGTAGCGGCGGGCGACGCGGACAACAAAACCTTGGACGCGTCACTACTACTACTACTCCCCAGTCCCCCGCGCGCCGCCCACCGACGCAAACGCCGCGCCGCAGTCGACGAAAAAGCTCGGCTCGGGGGCCGGAAGCCAAAACACGGTTACGGTGCCAAAGGAATGCGGCGGCGGCGGCGGCGGCGTGTGAAAGTGCGACGCAATTCGCCGGTCCCCGGCCGAGGTCACTGGCTCCTCTTCTCGTCCGACCGACTGAGAACCCCTGCAACCGCCTTCACCACTCTGCCCGGTGCGTCGACGAATAGACGGGCGGCGGCGGCGGCGGCGGCGACGCCACAGTGCCGCCGTAATCGTAATGACACCTGTTACTCCGGACCGAACGACCTGTGTGCGCGCGCCGCGCACGCGCGTGTGTGTGTGTTTGTATGTGTGCGAGCGAGTTTACGCCGAGCTCGCCGCCGATAGCGCTGTTTCGATCCACGCCACGAGCGCTTCACACGAACAGGGGGGGGGGGGTCGAACGGTCAACGCGTTTATCAAGAGATTTTGTTGTTGTCGTCGTCGGACGACGGATATTGTTGTTGGGAAATCTGAACTACTACTATTCTCCGAGCGACGAACGTTTTTTTTTTATGAATAAGAGCGCGCGAAGAAAAAAAACACAATTTTTTTTTTTCCGTTTCTTATTCATCCGTTGACTTATAAATATTATTTTACAGTAAAATAATATAATAATATTCAAACAAAAAAAAAAAAATACTTGGAACACCAACACTGTACACTAATACTCTTCTAATACCGCTGCATATTATACTATTTTACTAACCGCGTTATTAACGCGCGCGCGTGCTATTTACTCAGCAGCGCCGACCATGATGACAACGACGACGACGATAAATGATTATTATTATTACCGTTGTTTGTCATAACACCGACCGTTGCAGTGATGATGACGACGGCAAACAATGACTACCGCAACAATTATTATCATCGGAAAGACGACACGCGGCGGTAGCAGTTTCGAAAATATTCGTCGAATCGACCGGACACGAATTCGCGCTGCTGCGGCGTTTTTATAGTGTTTTTTTTTTTTAAAAACAGTACGCGTTTGGCGGCTATCACGCGGAATTCAATCGGATTGTGCGGCGGGACGAGCGAATTTTTTTTTTTTTTTTTTCTTTTACACCACCACCGCGCCACGGGTCTTGTTCGAGACGGGCACCGTCCGTGGTCGTTCATCAGGAGGAGGAGGAGGAGGACGCGGCGTGGTCGACACGTTGTGCACGACGACGCGAGACGACGACAATATGAATTTTTTTTTATTGAAATATTTTAATATTATTGAAAACGTTAAAACGGACGTCGTCGATTTGATTTTATTCGATAAAACACGAGGAGCCATTAATCGAACTATCCGCGCTAGGAAATGTATCGATTTTGTAAATTAAGAGGAGAGGATGCTACGCGTATCGAATAACAGACTAAAAATTGGTTTAGGCGAACGTAAAAAACACCGAGGCTACACACACACATAATCAAAATAAAACCGTCAAATTTTTGGTACCACACAGAAGAGAACCACCTAATCTGTGTCGTAGCGTTTTTTAGTTTTTTTTTTTATATATATAAAGTCATTTTAAATTAACTGTTAAACTTTTATGATTTTTTTTGCATATATATAATACACAAAATTGAAACTAGTTACGAAAAAAAAAACGCTACGACACAGATTAAATTCTCTTCTATGTTGTTCGGAAAAATTGGCGTTTTTATTTTGATTGTGGCACCGGGGTGGTTTTACGTTCGCGCAAACTAGTTTTTACACAAATTTACACGGTAAATTGCATGTGTTTTACTATTTTCAGTATACAGCAACATCCCGTTAATTAAAAACCCGGATTCGTATTATACACGCGTTTAAAATAAGACCGCTCTATAATTTCATCGAAATAATAATGAATCTTTATTATTAATGCGCGCGTAAATATTCTTTTTTTTGGAAATATAAGGCGTTTCGTAAAAACGTACTCTAAAATACTGAAAAAACAAAAGTAACGATTTATATATAAAAATCACTTTATTAAAAAAACCCGAACGGGCGTTTAGTCAACGCGGTCAAAACGACGGAACGTCCAAGACACAATTAATGTTTTCGTACGAATGATACATCTTAATAATGGTAAATTTAAATAAATAAATTTTTTAAAAAAAAAAGCCGGAATATTTTGCGCCCTCTGGTCGTCGGTGCGCGTCCGTCTCTCGGGGACGCCGCCGCCGTAGTCGACCGCACAATTTGGTCAATGAAACGGACAAAAATATAATCTCGACCACCGTTTAATTAACAATTATGTATAAATACACCACGTGGATATTATTATTATGGTGATGAATTCGGCACCGGTAACAAGCTTCATTAAGGATTCAATATGGTTAGGCCACACGTAATGAGAAAAGGCGAGAACCGATCCGCTAGTAGAGTAGCACTGGAGTGGACACCACAAGGAAGAAGACCTAGGGAAAAGATGGATTGACGCGGTTGAGGAGGACCTAAAAAAAAAACCGTAGGAGTTGAGGACTGGGAGAGAGAGAGAGAGAGACAGTTCAAGACAGACACACGGGTGGCGAGTTGTAGTAATGGCGGCAAAAACTCTTGCGAGAGTAGACTTTGCCAGATGACGACGATGATGAATATTATTCTGCGCGCCTATACGCGTTTATTCGGATAATAATAATAATTGATAAATAATAATAATAATAATATCGCAGCAGCGGCGCCGTCAACGTTTTCCAAAACCTCGAACCGTGGTATAATAAATCCGTACACAACAAAATAAATACGCGTTATAGACGAACGGAAATAATACCTAATAATAATGTATACACTACGCTATATATATATATATTATTATATAAAGAGGTCACCGCAAAACGAGATGCTACACACACACACACACACTCCCACCATCGAATCCCCTCTCTTCTCACCACGTCTGAACTGTCCGAATACAACCATAATAATAATAATAATATAGCTGCGCGCACACATCGCGTGATATATATCTATATATATATTAATGTTAGCGAGAAGAAGAGAGAGCGAGCGCGTTGTGGAAAAGAACGTTTGCTTTTTTTTTTTTTCTAGTTTTTATTCGTAATCGATGATAAAAGAAACGATTAAACGCAAAACCGGCTCTCTCACCGGCCGGGGCTACACATAAAATATACGCCACCATCTAATACCCGCAATAACCGTGCGGCGAGACGATGATGCCGGAACCGACAACGTTTCGCATCGAGAAAAAGTCGTTTTTTTTTTTTAACGTCGAAGGAGTTCGCGGAAAAATTCAATACCCCAGAATTTATAATATTTAAATAATAATAATATTCGGATTATCGCGCTAAATATCGATAATAATAAAAAACGTATATCTATCGTTGTTATATACACCGTGCGTGGCAACAAACAACAAGTTACCAGAGCCCACACGAAGACACACACACACACACGTTAAAAACGCGTATATATACTCGACGAATACGTTTTTTTTTTTTTTTCTTTTAATGAAGGACGACGTCGATGACACACATGTTTTGGAAATTTGGTTTAAAAATATTTCGAAACGACGGGCCGACGTCCTTGATAAGCGGCGGAAAGAAGCGGGAAAAATTATAATAAGTCGCATAAATTATAACCGATTTTTAAACGCGTATTAAAAACAGGTATTATTATTATTATTATACACAGTGCTGTAGGTACCTATATATTACAGTGTTGTGCATTAGGAACTGATACACACAACACTGGACGATACTCGACACACTTTTATATATACACACAACAATACTACTACTGCTGCTGCTGCTGCTGCTGCGGCACACGCGGACTTTTCTTCTTCTACGACAAGAATTCGCCGATTAATTTTTATATATTAAATTGTAAATCGTAGCAACGATATCGTCAGTGGTCAAAGTGGTTCAAAATAATAGGAGGGGGAGAGGGAGGATGAAAGCAGTGTCTTCATTTCAAATTTTGAAAGGAGGGAGGAGCAAATTTGTAAACGGTTCAATAATGTTGAAAAATAAGCAAAAAAAAATAAATAAATAAATAAGAGTTTCTATAATAATAGGCTCTAACACCGTCCCTACTTTTAACGGTGAACTATATTTCTTACGATTGTGATTGAGTGACGTTTAGACCCCTACTCAATGTTAATATTTTAGAAAACCGAATAGTTCTCACAAAAAAGATATTTAAAAAAAAAAAAAAATTAAGCAACATAACAACTACAAATTATATATATATATGAAAAAATGAATAAATTTTAAATCCAAGAGGGATGAATAATTTTAAACAAAATAAGTAAGTGATGAGATGGAATATGCTAACGAAAAAAAATGGAGGGATGGCATCCTCTCATATCCCCCATCACCCCACTTCGACCACTGGATATCATCTCGTCGTGTCGCGCGGAAGGAAGCACACGCCACGGACAGAAATCTTCTGCTGTTGCACAGCGAATGTAAAACGCGTATTATATAAATATACGAACGTTCATTATGGAAAAATATAAAGAAATTCGCGAGACGGAACGTTTTCTTTTTCACGACGGTATTACAACGGGCGCGGGGTATAATTAATTTTCGGGTCGTTACGCGGCTTCGTTTTGTGTAACTGTGGGAGAGAAGGGCGCGTGGGCGATATCGAAAATATAATTACTTATTTCGTTCGAAAACCACGACGAGTGGCGTTTAGAAAACGGAAACGACCGAAAAGGGGTTCTTCTTCTCTCCTCGTCCGTCAGAGCAGAGCGGGTCTACGCCGAAAAGTTGTACGCGGGGATTCGGCAAGTTATTATCGGTACAAATATACTGCTGCTGCTGCTGCTGCTGCTACCGCCGTCGAGCGCGAATCTATCGATTTTCCGAGTATAATTACAGGTGGATTATTTATAAGAATATATATGAGAAAACAAAACGCTTTTACCGTAACGCGAGCATTGTTTTTTTAACGAAAAAAAAATAGGCGAAGAAGTTTTCCAGATGGCTTGCGGATCATATTGTGGCCTTGTGTTACACAACATTTTTTTCAAACCAGATCGTTTTTTTTTTTTTTATAATTTATAGTTTATATCAACAGAGATATATACCTCAAAGAATTTAGCAATTATTTTGTTCTGAAAACTAATGGTGGGGAAGGGAATCTTTGAGGTGGAATTGCTGTTAAAGAAAAGAAAAACGTTTTTTTTTTTTTAAATTTTTATTGATAAGTGTGTGATGGGTAGTCTGTATTAAACAACCGTCTTCCGGCTTGGATTTAGTACCAGTGCCGGATTAACCCAATAGGCGGACTAGGCGATTGCCTATGGGCCCCGTGACAATGGATCAAAATATTAAAAATTATATACATATTAAAGCGACGAAATTTGGATTGCCTAGGGGAGGGCCTCCAAAAGCTTAATCCGGCACTGTATTTAGTTCCCACTCCGCCTCCGAGGAGTTCACGCGTAAAGTTTTCACGGCGAAAACGTTATAACCACTGAACTCAATATCAAAATATGACCCTAGATGGGAGGCCGCCATACGCATTCTTCTATAAGGTATAAAATTCATGGAGAATACGATGAAATACAGTTTTTTCCATGATATTTATCACGTTTTATTATTTACTTTGAGATAACAGGACACAAAACGACGTGCTTATAGTATCAATGTTAACACCGAAATCGATGATTTTAACATAACGAAGTTGGTAACAAAAACAGGAAAACCGAAACGGAATACATATGGCGGCTCACTATAGAGGTCCATTTCTCATATAGGAGAAGTATACAGAATGCGCGTTCCGTGTATCGAGTTCAGTGGTTATAACATATTTATATAATAATATACGTTATAATACATACGAATGACGCGTGAATAATAATAATAATTAATCGTTCGTATATAATAAGAATATCATCGCCGAAGGTTGGCGAGGATTTCGTCACTATAATCTCTCCCCGCGCGGGTTTTATAATAAACGCTACGCGCGCTAAATACGTCGCGTATAAAAAAAATACACACTAGCGAAAAGCCGGAATAACTCTATCGGACCGAAACCCCGGTCAGTTGTTTTGGGCGTTAAAAAACTATTGGCACGCGTACCGTACCGTAAATATAAAAAAAAATTATGGCCCCCGTCGTCGACGCGTCGGGATAACGAGAGAAGTAAAAATGTTATAAAAAGATAATACACAACACGCGATTTCGTGGACGTCACTCCGCAACCGCCACAGTAGCAGCAATATAGCACATTAAAAAAGAAAAAAAAATACGTGTTATACAGTAATAATAATAATAATAATAATTCGTTCGTATTTACTATAAAGTAATCGCCAGGTAAAAAAATACAAGTGGAAAAGAAAACGTATATATAACAACTCGAGTGGAAAATAAAAATATATACCTACCAGTGGCGTACACACGGGGAGGGGGGGGTTAGGTGTTCAAACACCCCCACCCATTGACTTTGTTTTATGAAAACGTGAAAATGATCAAAATTAAAAATGATTACCTAATAATTTATCTAGATAAAAATTTAATTTAATTAGTTTTATAGATTAGGTATACAATATATGTAATATCTGTACCTTTATTAATAGCATAATAATCCTGATTAGAAACGCGATAAAACTGTTCGAGGAGAGGTCTAATTTCGGATCTCTAGCGCTGCCACCGCTAAATAAATATTGATATTTCATTAATGCAAAAGGGAATTTATAATTTTTTTCAATCTTTCTTTAAAATTAAGAGGACCGATTTTATATTTATTTTTTTAATTTATAAATTACTATATAATATATAGTATATATAATATATATTACTATATATCATTCATTTTTTTTCCTATCTTTATGAACTCATAGATTAGTCAAAACTACTGAAAAATACCTGTTGTATATTGAAAGCATAATTCTATTTTCTTTATTTTTCGGGGAAGACTGCAGCCCCCGCAGCCCCCTCTTCTGGATGCACCACTAAGGTACCTATATAATTTAACTATCTGTTTTAATTGATTTTATATTTATTATAATAACAGGTTTTTAATAAATATTCAATATTTAGAATATCATAAAACCGCTGTCATAAAAGCCGAAAGTTTTTTAAATGTTTATTCTAAGAAGCAAAAATACCAATTTTTAATGCTTTAGATGATGATAGGTAAAAATGAATTATTAGTTATAATTATTATATTATGATTTTTTTACATTTCAAAATCATTAGGAATTATAGTTATTAAATATATACTTGTATACTCCTAAACGTATATAATACAAAATATATAATAATTTTACAGATTAATACAGATAATAGCTAATAAAATTTTTTTTTTTTATAAACCCCCTGAAAATTGCTGTGTACGCAACAGATACTTACGTAGAGAAATAAATTAAATAATAATAACACGTATGAATTCGGATTTTGTATTACTTTTCGAATTTAATTACGATTTTGAACTATTGCAGCGTTACGAAAAGAAAAAATAAACTGTCGTTATTTATTATAACACTGTTACTATATTGTTATATACGTACATAAATAATATTTAATATAATTTACATAGTTATTTACAACTATTTTGTATTTAACGGAAAGAAAAACACGATTGGAAATTGCGTAACACACATAAATTCATATCTATTTTTTTTTTTTTAAACTCACTAATTATTGATACAAAAACATTGACCGTTAAAAAAAAACGTATTTAAAATGTTAAAACTAATAATATCAAATACAAACAATTGTTTAATATATTATCGTTCCTGCTCTGTACAGAGGCGAATAAAATACTACAACATGCCCGATTTACACACAACAAGCACCGTGTTCTTGGTTTTTCATTTCGGTTTCCCCGATCTACAAACATAAAATATTTAACGATTCGTATTTAACTCGAACAACTAATAATATTACCCCTTGTTTTAACACTGTACAACGATTAATAATAATTATAAAATACGCGCGTTTTCAATTGTTGGTGCGGCGGGCGAGGCAATCGAATATAAAATTATAATAAACGAGAAGACAGATGGAGAGAGAGAGAAAAACTTTTTTTGAACCGCAGGCCATGTGCAAGGGGGGGAGGAACACTCAGTGCAAGTATACTTACACGAATTAACTAGAACTTAAAACGAAAAAAATTAACTTTTACATAATAATGTAATAATAAATGCAACGAGCCGCGATAGTGCTGTGAATGTCGGCTCGAGTGCGTTACACCACTTAAGAGAGAGATTTTAAAAATAATGTTTTTTTTTTTTGTAGTTAATGAATACGATAAATAGTATTAGAATATTATAATTCTAAGCTCGTATTTTGATAGCTCTTTACACATATAGGCAGAGCCGTCTTAAGGTTATGCGAGGCCTAAAGGACCTAAAAATATTTGGGGGCCTTTAAATACTTAAAATTATGATAATATATACATTTTTATTCTAAACACATAATACATTATTAAAAATTATACTTTATTAATAAAAACTAAAATGCCAATTTTTATTAGAATCTCTGTTATTTAATTGTTTGTCACGATAATATTTCAAAATGTTTAAAATATTTTAAAATTTAAATATTTTTTTTATCATTCGAGATTTATTAATTTTTTTTTTTAAATATCAAAGTAAAAAAATATACGGTATTTTGTAAATAAATTGGGGGCCCTTAGAATTTGGGGGGCCCCGGGCCCGGGCCCTCCAGGCCCATGCCTTAAGACGGCACTGCAGCATATAGGTACGAAAATTGCGAGTGTCTAAAAACGGAAAATGCTGACAACAATTTCACAGGGTTTTTTTTTTCTTATACGCTCAATGGAACTTACTGGGAAAGTCGAAAAATAACGCGTCGAATGAAGTACCCGACGATAACCGGATGATTATACACCATTTGTTACTTATTGGAAATAGTAGTAACGAATAAGTGTAAAAAAAAAAAAATCATCTCCTCCTTCCTGTAAATACATGAAACACGACGGTCGCCGTGTCGACGGACACAAAAAAGAAACGCACGCCATTGCGTAAAATACACTATTTAATTCTTCGTTTCGAGCTCCAAATCTGCTAAGAACAACCTTATTTAGAGCGATCATCTTTTTTTTTTTTTTATTAGTAAGTATTTTTTTTCCTTAATTGGCGATACACAAACTCATATATTATATATATAGAAAAACACCTTTTAAAAATAATTCAATGTCTGTTTGAATAATAATAATAATAATAATAATAATTGTAGTACGTATATCGTCGGATATATATTTTATTATATACGCATTAATGATAAGCAAATAACAGACCAATGAAACGCACACGCATGTGCAGCACACCGCATAATACGCATTATTGTACACACAAATAGTGTAGAGTAGTGTCGCATTATTGCGCAGTAAACACCACCACACTACTGTATTTTGTCGTTTGCAGTAATATTTTTTTCGACACTTCTCGGGTATACTTATTTATTATACCTGCTGCACGGCATAGAGAACGCAGAACGAGATGAATAGCGTACGTGCGAAGACATGAAAATTAAAAAAAAAAAAACATTTATATCAGTAATGTTATTATCATTATTAATATTATCGCGCACCATGTATTACAATATTAATAATCTCGACTATTAATTTACGTTTTTTTTTTTTTTTTATATATATTATAAAGACAGCGCGCGGCGCGTGCGCGCGAAACGAATTCAATCGGAATTTCAATCTTTCCCTTATATACACACGCGCGCGCGCACGCGAGTATACAAAAAAAAAAAAAAAGAATGCTTCCAATGAAATTAATTCTTCGGAAATTATTATAATTATACGATAAATGTTATACGGCTAGATAATAATAAAACTGTTTACCGCGCGTAATTTAATTGAAAACGAGAATTTTATTTTTTTCGAAAATATACGTCGTATATTATATATTTGAATGGGTCTAAAGAAAGAAAGAAAAAGTAAAAAAAAATCGACGATGGAATTGTCGTAAACGCCACACAAATGAACACTACGCATTATAGAATTGAAAATGTTCTTATAATATATCTGTAAAAATGTACAGGTCGCGCAGTTGAATATATTATACACGATTAACAAAATATACAACAGCGGTCCATCAGGAACAAAAAAAAAAAAATTGCATAACGCGTTGTCCGTCCAAACTCTGGTCCAAACTCGAAATAATTTTATCCGTTTTAAAGTATACACACACCTATACGCAGTAGTAGTAGTAATAGTACTACTCAACACCGTGTAACACTACATTATAATATTATACAATACATAGTTTTACCAACGAGCGGTGTTCCTCTAAACGATTTCGCTAACTATTTGATGGTAGATAGCAACAGTATGCGGCGAGGCGGACTCATTTCATGACCTTTGAGTTTCTACTGACGTCATACGACTTGTGTGTGTGTGTGTATATCATAAGATATAACCCACGTATCATTATTATTATTATTATTATTAAAGACCGATTCTCGAGAAAAACGTACAGATATGTTTAATATAAATATTGTGTACGCGTCACCGGACAAAAAAAAAAAAAAAAGTGAATACGAAATTTTTTTAAAAACATTAGACGATAGTTTTTAGAGAAATCATTGATCGAACAGACCCTTACCAATGTAATTAGTGTGAAAAATAAGAAGGAAATAAAATTTTAAAAAAAAAAACTATATAAACTGCCAATATTTTAAGGAGAATACATTTTCATAAACGATCAATTAAGCAAAATATACACATTTCAAACGACACGCATCCTTCCCCCTCGTATTACGGACCGCAATCGCAGAGCATTTTTGAAAGCAAAAAAAAAAAAAAAATGGGCGAATGCTGCTATTCGGCGGTTAGGTTTGTGTAGTAGAATTAAAGAAGAAAAATCGTTTTTTTTTTTTTGCAAAAAAATAAATAAATAAAAATATATCTCGACGAAACGTACACACACACACACACCACCCCGACAAATACGGAAATTATTATTTCAAACCACAGACACTAATAATACTACTATTATAAATATTTATGCGTGAATAAGCCACGAAGCATTTCCTCCTATACGGATAAAACTAACGAGAATTATTGTCAATGGACGACGAATAATTCACGGTAATGATCCGTAAACGTGTTACCGCGAACACGTTCGTTTATTACCGAGCGCAGCAATCCGTCCTTAGGGTATTATTGGAAGCGAGTATATTATTCTCTCTCCTATGTCTTGCACACACGAATCGTAGTAAAAAAAATAAACACGTTTCGCAGTACTTCCACCAAAGTATACTGATAATAGTGATGCGATAAAGACTCTGAAAACGCCATTTGAATTCGTCGCGAATTATTACAGAATGTCATTGCCGTATTTCTATTATTGTTTTTTTATAATTCTTAAAAAATTACTTGAACGAATTGAAAAAAAAATTCCTCTAATAATCAATTTCTGAAGATAAAAAAAAAAAAATATGAAAATTGAGAAAAATCGTTCTACAGTAAAATTCACGACGAATTCAAATCCGTTTTCGGAACGTTCATCGCAGCACTAGGTGTACGCGTTGGAAGTACGAAAAACGCGTTTATTTTACTACGATTCGAGTGTGCAAGACGGAGAGAGAAAATACTCGCTTCCTGTCTCCTTAAATCCGTCGTCGTCAACGTGTTGCGCGTACACCGCCGCACAATGTTTAAATATTATAAATATTATGGCGACTGTACCGTCGCACTACTACTACTACTACTACTACTACTACTACTACTACTGGTCGTCGTCGATTCAGTAAAACGAAAAAAAAAATAACAACAGAACGAAGGTTAAACCGATTCAAAACACGAGCGTAATGATGTGCGTATACATTTATATAATAAAATTATATTATAAAATTTTAATAATATTATTATTATTAATATTTATGTCCTATTCTCCTTACCACAGTTGCACAGGCGTAAATCGTCACGGCAAAGAGAATTACGACGACGACGACCATCCGCTCCTAGATATGTAATAACACACACGATATGTGTATAATTTACAGTATTATTATTATTATTATTATTATTATTATTGATGTGTCGGTCGGTCGTCGTAACCTTGAGAGTTTAGCGCGTTGTTATAAAATAATATACATAATAATAATAATATGTATAGTATAGGAGGCACACACATTCGAGTATTAAGTATATGGTAAAATTAACACAGTAACAGCAGTCGCAGCGACCGGCAAGCGTAGTGGTCAACTGCATTAATATTACGTTTAGTATAATATGAATCGCAGTATAATATAGTAATCGGGAAAAAAAAAAGTTTAAAAAGTCAAAAAACTTGGTAAATTTTGAGGTAAAATTATTGAAATCGGCCTCAAAATTATGTGCCTAGAAGACCGAATAAAAAAAAAAAAAAAAAGAGTAGAGGTATGAAAAAGTTATAATAGCACGGATTTCGTCGAAGTAAATAAATTAGTGAAATCAAACCTCAAAATTCTGTGCTGAAATTCGCGAAATTTCATTTTTTTTCTCTCGAAAAATTCCGTGCACAGACAAATAAGCGATTTCTCGGCAAGAGAATAGAAGAAATAACGCGGAACAGAGTGAATTCTTGAAAACGAGAGAGAAAAAAATTTCATTTTCAAGACACCGTACACCATTTGATTGGAAACGAGTGTAAAAGAGAGAAAAAAATACACGTTTTAAACAGAATACGTTCACCGTTCCGTGTAACTACTGTTTTCTCTTGCCGAGAAATCGATTATTTTTCTACGATATGAATTTTTCAACAAAAAAAAAAACTCTGAATTTCGCGATTTTCAGCGCAGAATTTTGACGTTTAATTTCACCAGTTCGTATTATGAAAAAAATTATTACTACACGCCTGTACGCGTTATGACGGCGGTGGTTAGGTGATCGATTAAAGCAGATAAAGTGCAATAATTGCTTATTAAAATAATTCGTAATAAAAATATACGCGAAACCGGGTGACGGGTGAAGATTTAGTAAACATTTTATTGGTCTCCGCCGTTAAAAAAAAAAAAAAACGTGCCTTACTATAGTAAACATTAATAAATTAATTATTATCCGACGATTTTTATTCCGATTTAGTAAGTCTAAGGAAAAAAAAATAGAACGCCGACAAAAAAAAAAAAAGAAAGAAAATCGAACCCAAAGGATTTTTCGAGAATTCTGCCCCCGCCAAAGCGACAATATATTTTGTGTGAATTTTAAACGAGTAATAGTCGTTTTTTTTTTTCTAAAATATCGAACAAGTTCCGATTAATTACACGCGTTAATAAGCTATACTTTATCGTGTTATGCAAAACGTATTCGGTTCGTAGATAAGAAGAAGAAAAAAAATTAAAGATAAACTGCACATAACACGTAAATAATACACACACACACACAACACTTACACGCGTGGCATTAATATAATATTATATTAGTAATAAATAATAATAATTCGATAATATTATTACGAAATACGAATTGCACTAGAACGTATATCTGTTGTAATTTCTGTACAAACATAATGAAATGAATACGCGTGTATTACTCGATTTCCACCATATATATTATCATACGTGCAGCAGCATCATCGTCGTCGTAACGCTGCGGAGATCGATGAAGGAAAAAAAAATTATTTCGAAATTTTTTTTTTTTTGTTCTTTTTCTTTAATTGCCGCTCCAGCCTGTCGTACGCGCATAATATACGAATGAATTCATTTTATACACTCGAACGAACATAATAAGCGGTACTAGACCTTTATTAATATTTCAATTCACGGAAGTGACACGATCGCCTTGTCACCTCTGAAATCCACTACTGAAGAATTATAAAACAATAAACACCGTTTGGCCCAGATTTATCATCCGGGGGCTAGTAGGAACCATACAGAACAGATGAAAAATCAAAAGTTTAACACGCTGAAACTGGTTTGTTACTGAAAATTGTTTGATCGTTGAAAACAATTAAACGTTATTTGAAAACGTATACGGGGAGAGGCGAGAATCCGCGGTGGGACATCGGCTTTTGCGAAATTTCTTTTTTTTTTAAAAATTATTCCTGAAAAAAAAAAACAGAGAATTTATATGGAAATCCGTACGCGCGTATAGTATAGTCAAGTTGACGACAGTCGATGGATATCGAAAAAAAAAACGCTGCAGCAACGGTTCGAAGAAACGATAAGCGTTCCGTCATACCACCGACAATACATTTTAAATAACAATAATAATATCCGAGAAATAGGAACGCGCGTGTGTGTGTGTGTGTGATACACGACTAACGGAATAAGAGAACTTTTTTTTTTGAAGAAAAAACTAATTTCAAGAAGTTTTTTTCTCTCCTCCCGACTCGGGTGAGGGATGGTGTGCGCGCGCGTCGGCCTAAATAATAATATGACGTTGTATTATACTGGCGCGGGCGGAGAACGACGGGCGGGCGGGCGGCGATCCCTTATCGATCCATGCGCGGAATGGCGCCAAGACCGGCAGTTTTCGCCCGCCCGCCCGCCCGCCCGGCAGCCGAGCCACGCACTGTACACGCCACCAGAGTACAACACGCGCGCAGTAATACGCACCACCACCACCACCCACACACGGAATCGAGACGGTTTTTCGGGCCGAAAGTTGTATCGTCAAACGGGGAAACGTATTTATAACACATAATAATATTATGTAATATATAAACGTATTACGTCATCATCATATAACCGTCGTACGTAGGAAAGATTTTTTTTTCATAATAATTATAATCGTTGTTTTCGAGAGACGGAGAGAGAGAGAGAGAGAAAAAACATTGAAATTCGACGAAAAACAAATAAATACGCGGTTTTAACAAAAAAAAAAAATTATTTCCGCACGCGATTTCCCGTTGGTGTTCGCCGCGTGCGAAAAAGTCGCGAACAAAAAAAAAAATGTATTTAGCCTCGATCGTTTCGCGCGCGTGTTTAACGGTGTTCTCTTTTTTTTTCCGCTACAAAAGCAACAGCCGAGGACGTTGAACGACGCGCGTCACCGTAGCGCACGTGGCTTATATTAATACCGTCGTCGTCGTCGTCATATAACGCGCAGTCGTGTGTGCAACAACACGCGTACGGAGAGAAAAAAAAAGCTCGAGAAAAAAAAAATCCATCGCGCACCAGATCTCTGTTTCTCGGAGGACGCGCGCGCACGCTGCTGCTGCTGCTGGATCGTTTCGCGCGCCGGGTTGCACATAAGCATTCCGGGGTCCGCGTTTGGACACCCGTATTCGATTACGCCCTTCCGATTATTGGTCGACATTAAATAATTTCCCGCCCGGCATTCGCGAGGTCGGTGCGCCGATATACGTATTATCCATCAGACAAACCGAACACGGGCGCTTCAGTAACTTTAGACGACGGTCTTTCATCAACGAATCAACGGATTCGATATTTTAAGTCCCGACGGGAGGGTGCTCGCGAAGCGAACGAGTGTGGAAGACCGTTTGGGCGAGCGTAGACTTATTTACGACGAGTACACTACTACAATAACGGTACACACCAAGGGATTTTTTTGGAGGGGGAGGGCAAAATAAAATTATTTTTAAGATATTAATAAGATTTATTTAAAATACGTACAGAGAAATCCGATTAAAGCGATACACAATAAAATTACATAAATATTAAGATGTCAACCATTTTGGAGGGAGGGGGCTTGAGCCCGTTAGCCCCCCTTGGGTGCGGCGCCACTGATAACAACACACCGACATCATCACAAATGTCGCGGAACAAAATATTATAATTCCGGATTTATACCAAGAACGTGTAGTATAATAATAGTTTACTACGAAAATAAACTAACGGAATCGGTGATAACGGGGATCTATGACGACGATGTGCGGAGTATCATCGCCAATTCCGTATTTTATTTTTCGTAGTAAACTATTATTATTATTATACACGTTCTTGTACAATAGGTATATTGGAACGGGCGGGAAATTCAAAATCAACCGATCCGGAAAGCGTAATTGAATACAGCAGAGGTGCCCAAAAATCGGACGACCCCACACAACGCTTATACGCCGCATGGGGGTTACCACCGCCGGGGCGGCAGAGAGAGGCGAACAGCAGCGGCGGCGGCGGCGGTTTTCTACGCGCCATAATATATTCGCCCCGAATAGGCCGACCACCGCCGACCCGCGTCGCGTATATTTTTACTAGTAGAAAACTATTTCGGGCGACGCGACGGCGGCGGACCAGCGAGAGGACACGGCGCGTAGCGAGATCGATCGGACGAACACGGATATTTTATGAAGGCGCGTACGGGGAGAGGGGGGAAGGAGAAAAAAAAGCCCGCGAAACGCGTACGACGCGACGGGCGCGCACGTGGTGCTGCAGCTATTTTATTATATTGTCGACCGATCCCCACCGCGACTACTACTCTCTAACTACGCGCCGTTTACGAGACGGAGCCGCCGATTTTCGTCGCATCGCCGTCGTCGTCGTTGCACAGTAAAATAAAAACGCCGCGACCGTACTGTATTTATTATTATTATTATTAATTACCTCCTACGACGAATAATATTATTCCCGTAGTAATAATTACGTTTTACAATAACGCGAACGGCGACGATGGGATGGGCGGGGGATTTTATTACATACGACGAGTACCTCCTCCTAATAATAATAATAATAATACCGCAGTGGGGACAAGGAAAAGATTTCGAGAGTGTTGTGGTGGTGGCGGTGGAAAAAAATTATATTTCATCCGCCACGCGGCTCGAGAATGAATGGAAAAAAAAAAAAAAACGCGCGTCGCGTCCACCGGCGGCGCGTATTAATATTAACATACGGACATAACCGTACTGTAGTAATAAAAATATTGTGTTTCAAAACGTTGTCGCCGCGCCAAAAAAACTTTGCCCCCTCTCTCCGTCCGTTTTAATTATACAGGGAAATTCTAAAATTAACGAAACGTATGATTCGATTCGTTTCGGTAGATCTCGCGTATAATATTGTATTACGTGTTCGTCGCTTTGTATCGTTGTAAGGGGATTGAAAGCGGGTATTTTCTTCTCTCTTTGTCTTATACACACGTGAAACGTGGCAAAATAGACGCTTCGTCGGCACTTCCAACGTACCCCGCCGATCGATCTATTTGGTGCGATAAGAAATTTGAAAACAGATTTGAATTCCTCGTGAATTTTACTACGAAACGACTTTACCGCTTTTTTTCATAAACCCTTAAAAAAAAATTAACCGAACAAATTTAAAAAAAAAAAATTGTTAATATTTTTGAAGGTCTTAAAAAAGAAATAAAAAAGTGGAAAAGTCGTTTTGTAGTAAAATTCACGAGGAATTCAAATCTGTTTTCGAATTTCTTATCGCACCAATAGATCGATCGGTACGTTGGAAGTACGAAACGTCTATTTAGCCATGTTTCGTGTGTATAAGACAAAGAGAGAAAATACTCGCTGCTGGGTCATTCCATACCGGATCACCCTGATTTTAAATAAATGTGAAGTGGAGTATTTTCAAAGAAATTCAAAACTTTTATTAAATGTTTATACATATTATACAAATTCAAAAATATATTTTTGAATTTTTTAAAAATTAGTTTACTTGGATTTAAGGACCAATGAAAAGTTATTTTTAGACATAATTACCTTATGTTCCGGTTGCTACATCATTTAAACCAATTGCAATATATACTTGAAATCTTCAGATAACTGTTAAGTATGAAGTATTTTAAATTTTTTATCCTTACAACGTTGTTTTATTTTGAAGTCAAAGGCACATAAAAGTCGGATAAAAATATCTAACTTTTGAACTTTTTATGATTTTTTTTTTTATCAATTAATATATGAAACTCGTATTAAAATAATATTTTTATGAAGTAGACGTCATAATACTTTTAATTATTTCATATTTGGTTACATTAAAAACATATACGTGGACGCTACGTACGTACGAAGTTGATTTGAAAGCTCTAAAATGGTAAATTGACAAATATTTATAATAAAATATATATATATACCCCCCCACCCACGGACCTTTTTGTTATTATACGTATTTATTAATAACGAAAATACGAGATGATATCGAATTTTTTTTATTTTTTCGAATGTTTTCAACGATCGGGGAATTCGTGTCGAAAAAATCAGCCTCATCCTCCGCCATCAAATCAAAAATCAAAATCATTTTACCGCCACTGGTCGCGACGCACGAAACACGTGGTGTACACGTATTTATTCCGATTATGATTAACCGCAGTAGGTATACACCACACCACCTCCCGATTTCAACAGAATTTCGTTATTACTACAACGAGTGCAGTAAATCTTTTGTGAAACGAGTAGACGATCAATAATGATTTCGAACACTGCGCGGACATAAAAAAAGAATATGCGCAACGACTGCCGCGGCAGTGAAACGAATATATTAATTAATAACGTCCAGCAATATTATTATTATTATAATACACTTTTGGTGCACGGCGCGTTCATCATTCCTATTATTGCGGCAATACAAGTTAATTTGCGATTAAAAAGCGGTAATTATGTTAATAATAATAATAATAAATACGACGAATAGAAAGTGTTACGGAGTAAGAAGTTTTCGCGGTGTTAATTACGATATTTATAAACCACGGGGCATTTCAAGCGGAGCAACACAATTATTTCAATATATTAATTACGCAACTACTCTATATATTATTATTGTATCTGCTGTAACGGTATTATAATATATTATAGTAGTAGTAGTATTGGCCGGCCGGGTAGCGGCGTATTAACGTACATATCATTGTACATTATTATCGATACAAACACTGTTGTTGGTGGTCTATTCGGGATTAACCGCCGTTTAAATTTTTTTTTTATAGCGATTATCTCGATTCACAAAACATTGTTACCGCATTGTTTTGCACATTTTGTCGGAAAAATAAAATACGAAAAGTGCAGTAAATAAATCCGGAATTACAACGACGTTACGTTTCCACGACGTTTGCGATGTCAGTGTATCATCTCTATACTGTCAAAATCAAACCGAACGCGCGCACTTCCAGTAACTTTAGGTGGTTTCGCATAACGAATCAATGGACATTTTTTTTTTTTTAGTTACGACGCGTACAATTATATAATAATATCGATTTGAACGGACCCCGATCACGAAACAGCAGTCGTGTAGCAACGATGTACGAAGGGAATGTCAGTATGCGACCGGGTATAATATATATTATATCACGCGCGGATATCGTTACGAACCGAACGAACGAAAATTTTTTTAATACTCTATTAGGAGACGAGAATAATTCGAAGAAAAATATTATATTTTGAACAGTGACAGACGGATGATGAGCGACGTGACGCGTTACGTGACCGCCGTTCATTAAAACGCGCGCACACGTTATTGTCGTGCACCGACGACGACGAAGATAACTTTAAATGTCACTGAAAAATTCTAAAAAAAAAAAAACCACTAGCGGTACTTAAACCCACTCGAACCGGTCTCAAACGCATATCATTAAAAAAAAAAACTGCACCGCGTTCAAATACCACAACCGTTAGAGAGAGAGAGAGAAAAACACATTTGGCATTCCGCGTTTTACGCGAACGTCGAAATCAAACGACCCGTAGTAGTAGTAGTAGTAAATATGTCTCTCTTCTGCGCAGCAGTGTTCTCTTGGCAATAAGAAAAAAATTCGTGCGCGTACGGTGTTTTTTCTTTCACTCAACACCGCGGGCAAGCAATAGGCGCGCACACTATTCTCGACAAACAAACGCCACACCAATACATATCCGTAGTGGGAGGGAGGAAATAATAGCCGCTGCTATTGCAGAGCAGCGTTTTTATCATTATTATTTATACTACACTCGAGACTCGGTCTCATTTTTCTCGCATTGACCACCAATAGAAAAAAAAAAACCGGATTCTTCTTCAAAAGCCATAGCACACACAACAAAACGTACGCGGCGCATATTTCTTTTTTTTTTTTTTCCTCCCGTACAATAATTATCGCGGTCCTTTAAAACCGAAATATTTTCTCTAGAACGAGCCGCCGCCGCCGCCGTCACCACAAAATAATGATTTTCGACGACGACGACCGACGAAAATTGGTATTTAATAAAATATGTTATCGCGCGGACGCGGACCGATAACGTTCTCGTAGCACGGGACGAACAGCTGACACCGAAGCACCGAATTATTATTTTATAATACGACTGTACACAAAAATCCAACGCACGAGCGATAATACATTACGGCAAGAAAAAAAAAATGTTCACAAAACGACTTTTCTCCGTTGACAGTTTACGAAATCGTTTTCGAACTGTACCACATAAAAGGCCGCCGCCGCCATCACCACCGACCAACCAACAAGATGATCTCTGAAACGGCCTCGCGGGACTGTTTTCGTTCAAATATTTTAAACCCGTGTCAGAAAAATAAACGCTCGTTTTCGAAATAACGTCGCGTCGTAGTATTACTACTACTAACGACGACGACGACGACGACGAGAGTGAAATTATCAAACGTCAATCGAGAGAATATCCTCGGAAATTGTTTTTGATTTTTTTTTGCAAATAAAACCCTATATAGGCGGTACTACAATATAAAGGTTTTTTTTTTTTTGAACGCGCTTATCTCTGAAACTACCGGTCGGATTTTGGAAAATCATCATTGCATTCGATAGCCCAATTCTCGAGGAAGGTTATACGGATTGTTTAATATCACGGGGAGCCGAGAAAAAGGGGGAAAAACGATGTAGTAATAGCGGGCGATGCGACGCGGTGGGAGCCGACAATACCAGAGTTAAGAAGGGGATTGAAAGCGGACGTTCACAAATTTCATTGGTGCGATAAGGAATTTGGAAACGGATTCATCGTGAATTTTACTACAGAACGACTACCCCCGAATTTTTTCATTTTAAATCGGTTCGGTTAATTTTTTAAGGATTTATAAAAAAAAAAATTTAGAAATGTGGGAAAATCGAGCTCGAGTAGACTTCACGACGAATTCGAATTTCTTGTCGTACCACTAGATCGATCGGTACGTTGCAGCAAGTATGAAACGTCCATTTTCCTACGTTTCGTAAAGAGAAATTCGATCCCCTCAACGATGGAACAAGTTTTAAAAAGTCGGTGAAGTTTTTATTCGACGGGTCATCGGACCGTCGACACTTGGCTGAGCCAATAAAATCTTCGTTAAACGCCATAAGAGTGACGTGGAAATGCGCAAATCATCGTGTTGAAAAAACTGAATCGGAGTTAATCTTTTGATCAGCCTTACACCGAGTACTGAACTGAATAACGAACAAAATTTGTATCGCGTAAGAGGTGGCATTTTTTTACGGACAGGTAATAACGAATTCCAGTGGCGTTTATAAAACGTTTTCCCGAACGTCTCTCTCCGTCTCGTGCACGAACGAGTCGAAGGACTTTATTACGACGAGAGAGAGAGAGAGAGAGGAGGACAGGGGAAGGGAAAAAAACCGAAACACCTCGCGAGCCTCGAGATTACACGTTATTAAAAGTAATATTCTACACGCCCACGCACTCGGAATTGTTGTAAAATTATACGCGCGCGTCGAAATCGTCGAGACCCGGGCAACTACGCCTAAACGGATTCTCGGGAATAAACGGAAGACCCCAACCACCTCCATCATCATCGCACTTCTGTATGAAAAACATACACGACGAGGTTAACTCGAAAAAAATAATGTTATCATCATCAACGACACGGCACGCCGAGTTACGTTATTTTTCGCATCGCATCGCACACACGCACACGTACTATAATAATATACATATAACGAGACGGAAATAGTATTATTATTATATATAGTACAATTAAATCGTAATTCATATATACATATATAATAATACCGGGGCCTGTGTGGCGGTATAGATTATAAAAATAAACACACGTATAAAAATCGGTTTTTCTCGGATTTTCAAACGATCGTTTGACGTGCCGGCGTGTAGTACACAGTTGGCCGTTTATAATAAGCAAACAACAATCTCCCGCCACGAGACCTTGGGGTTGAGGAGAAAATGCAAAAATCGATACGGTTTTTTTTCTTCTTCTTCTTCGATATTTTTTTTTCAAACAACCGGACAAACATTTCGTCACTGCCGATCGGATCCGGGCCGGGTTTGAGGTCGTCTGCTCGCATCGCAATACATAATAATATAAATGAATAACAAAAACGACGTCGGCTCGTGCCGCCGGCATTTTCACCGTTCTGGATTGGTCGATTTTTGAAATTCCCGGCAAATTTATTTTTAATCGCACAATTTACTATTTAAACCATAACAAAAAAAAATTTATAAACCCCCGTTTCCGCCGTTTGTAAAATTATTATCGGACACTGAATAATAAGGCGCGGCAGGGAGCCAAAGAAACACGACCATTTTTTATTGTTTTCGGACTTAATTTTTTTTTTTATCGTATTTTCTTTGGTAATATTATACGAAGTGATACCACCAGAAAAAAAATCCGAGTTTTTTAAAGTTTAGAAATTTTTCGAATTCTAAGATTGTGCCTATACGCTTGCGAAAATTGTAATATCGGGAAACACTATTGGCTTGGTACGTTTTATTCGAGAAAACTGTGTACGGGGTTTTCAACGAGAATTCGCTGCAGGACCAATAAAACAGTTCCAACAGACACGTGGCCAGTTCGAGGGAAAAACAACTGAAATGTCTACCTCGTACTCGGAGGAACTACTTTTTTTCTGTCGCATTTTACGTGTAAACAATAATCCCCCGACGGAGTTTGTACACTTTATCGCCGCAGTCACCCTGTACTACATGTATGTATTATATACATTTTGAACCATAAATTAAAATAAAGAACTCGTTTCTCATAATGAGCGGTGCCGAGAGCGCAGAACGCAGCCGGGGAGCGATTTTTGTTTCTTTCGCTTCGAACGCGGGAATCGGTTTAAAAAAAAAATACTAATCGACGAGTACTCGTGGCGCGAATAATCGCGTAAAAACCATAGATAATACATAATGGACAGGCCGTATTCGTCATCAGACGTTCCCGAATCGTCCGTCTCACTCGGCAAATATTTAGATTACCGATACGTTGATAACGGAATACACTATTTTTCAATTATTATTCCATGGAACAAATTATTATTTCATGGAAAAAAAAAATTTCTTGCTGAGCAGGATAGAACACGCGGTTTTAATGTTGCTATCTCTCTTCTTTATTCAGCAACGCTGCCCGCTACACATATTGTAGTATACACGTGGCCCATCATCCATTATGTATAGATATATGGTAAAAACGTAAAATCGTACGGTAAAACGACAATATTGCCGACGACGGAACGTTTTATTAACAATAAATCAGGAATTCGAGAACGCCAAACGCGAGCGAATTGTCGTTAACGACATTTTACTCTGATCACAAATAACACACATCCGGCTGATGGTGGTTTTTGTTCTCGTTTTATCCGCATAAGATTGTCGCTAACGGACAGAGTATAAAAATAAGGACATTATCACGTGCGTGTGTATAGCAGGACGAACGTCCGTCCTGCGGGAGTAATAAAACGAAATAATAATAATAATATTGTTTTACGAGCGCATCGCGCGCGATATACGACAATAATATAATTATCGTCCGAGGTGTTTGGTGCGCGTCTGAAGCCGCGCGCGCGCGCGCACAAGGTACACACAAAATATACAAAACTATATGGTAGGTACTTACTTCACTACTTCCACGTTGCGCACGAACCGCGTAGTCTCCGTAACGTAAACGCGTACGAGGATTTTACACAGTTTGTAGTAATAATATATTGTAACGGGTTTTTTTTTGTACACATTATGATTTTCAAAAACATTTTCCATTCCGCGCTTACCGCGTTTTTATACTGGCCGATAATATTTACGATTTATTACACAGTACAAAACAGTGAATCGTATACACGTTATTACAACAAAATAATAAACCACGTGTCGCGCAGTCGAAATGAATTGTATAGAAGAAAAAAAACCCCGTTTGCACAGAGACTCGGCTTTTTTTTTTTTTCTTGAGGGGATCAAAAAAGCGGGCATTTCTTCTCTTCGTCTCACAACACACGAAACACGGCCAAACGGACGTTTCCCACTTCCGACGTACCGATCCATGGATCTGCAGGTGACGCGATAGGACGCGGATTTTGAAAACGGATTTGAATTTTATACTACACAACGACTTTCCCACTTTTTTATCTCGAGACTTTCAAAAATTGATTATTAACAATTTTTTTTTTTTTTTTTTTAATTTCAAATCTGTTCCGATTAATTTGTTAAGGATTTATGATGAAAAAAAAAAAATTAGAAATGCGGGAAAGTCGATTTCGAGGTAGACGTCACGACGAATTCAAATTTCTTATCGGAACACGTTGGAAACGTCCATTTTGCCGTGTTTTATTAACCTGCGCCCGACCTGTATGGCCGTATTTTTTTGCTGAAATAATACATACGGTTAAGTGGAGGAAAACGTTTTGCAGGGCGCATTGGACTTCGATTCTCAAAATTTCATTTTGCACGTGTCAAACAGCACCGGCAGAGAGAGAAAATGAAAAGCTCGATATTATTATTATACATTATATATTACAGGAAAAACTCTCAAACCTCCCGAGAGTTGTCCGAATTCGCTAATTTTGCTGTTGTTGTTTCGTTCCTTCGAAAGGAAGACTTCGCATTGTACTTAGATTCTCAAAATTTTATTTCTAAAAGCTATAGTTTGAATACGAACAATTTTTACAATATTTTTAACAAATTTTTTTTTTTTATTGAGGTAATCTAAAATCTAAGTGCAATGCGCCCGCCAGTAGGAAATCTTCCTTTTTCCAACAACAACAAAACCGGCGAAATCGGACAATTCTAAGAGTTTTTCCTGTAAAATAATATATAACACCGAGCTTTTTCATTTAATTCTGTCTGTCGGTGCTGTTGACACGTGCAAAAAAAAAACTTTATAATCAATGCGCCCTGCAAAACGTTTTCCTCATTCCAACAAAAAAAAAAATATCGAAATCACTCCACAAGGAGTTTTCCCAGTAACGTACATATTTCAGCAAAACGTATGCTTTTCAGCTCTCACAGTCCAAGTCTCGGATCATCATCGTACTGCACTTGTATACATATTTATATAAAATAGTAATAATAATAATAATAATAATTAGTATAATATGTATGTTATTTTGTTTTTATACCCGGAACTCGGTCGGGCACAACGTATTAATAATAGTAAATAATCAATAACGATTAACGTAATTAACACGATATTAACACGCGGGTTTCGTCGCCGCGCGTGTTACCACCCCGTTCGTATTGGGCGGGAAAAACGGTCTCCACATAAACGCGCGTCCGAAATCGACCCAGAGATTCACCACCTGTACAACGTGCGGGCCTTAACGGGCCGGCGTGTGCAGTTGATCTCTCTCTCTCTCACACACACACACACACACACAAAAACCCGGTCGGATTTATATACCGAAATACCGCGTGTTACAACAACAACAACACCGACGACGACGACGACGACGATAATTTCCCGGCTTTATGATATTTCATAATATCAGTAAATAAACGTTATATTAATTAATTATTATACGCGCACGCCGTACACGGCCGTAATGTGTCCCAATAAAGCCTCTCTCCGCTTCTTATCACCATCGGTTCGGTTGCGCCCGAGCAGTTTATTATTAGTAAACGACTGTTACTCTTTGCACCGGGAGATACCGCGTTTCTCCGCCGCCTCGCCGACCACCCGCCGCCGCGAACCGATCAAACGAAAAACCTTCGGCAACGAATCGACACGGGTCGAATAGGAAAACAAAAAAAAAAACGTATTCCCCGCCAAATCGCCTTTCGAAAAACGTGTCGCCGCGCGACGATCACGTTGCCGGGCCTCGTGTGTCGCGCACAACGACCAAAGTCGTCGCGGTGTAAACGCGGTCATCACCCCGTAGGTACTCGAGTCGCTTTCACACACCTCCTCTTTAGAAGACATTTTATCATCACCCCGGCCATTGTCGACAAGACACCTCTTTGCGTCGTCTCCGGAAATCGTCGATCCCCTCTTACCCCCCTACCACAACGGATCGATTTTCTTTTACAAGTTACTAGGAAAAAAAATAATAAAAAATTGAAAATGCTGGGAGAATTCGTTTTTTTGTAAGACGCGCAAAAACGCGTTTCGTTCCGTCAAACGACCTCTATCGTACCGCGCGCGCGCTTCGACGGGAGGTCGAGTTTTATTATTATCGTTCACCGTGTACGACGCGGCCGATATCGAAACGCGTTCGAACGCAGGCGGCGGCGGCGGCGGTTGGTCCGATCCGTTTTCATCAACAGTATCACACACACACACACACACACATGTGCGCGCACCGCCGCCGACGCCGCCGCCGCCCCGCCGTCTCAGCCCCCACTCGAGGACCACAACAAGGATCTTTTGTCCTCGGCGGACACGCACGCAGGACACTGACCCAGAGAATTATCCGAACGATACCGCCGAATCGTAATAATGAACAACAAACGGGATTTTTTTTTTTTTTCTCTTTCATTTTTCGTACCACGTTTACTAACAAAACAAAAACAAACAATATCGTTTTTTGGCAACGGGAGTAAAAAAAAAAAAATTTTGCAGCGTTCCAGGTGGTGGGTGGAAATAATATAAGAGAAAAACGAGCGAGTTTTATAATAGTTAAAAAAATACGCGACGCGACGTTACCTTCCATCCCGCGGAACTGTTGCTGTCCCCCTTGTCCTTGAAATACGGTACGTTCTGCACCATCCACTCGTAGATCTGCGACAACGTGAGCCGCTGTTCCGGCACCGAGCTGATGGCCTGAGTGATGAGATCCGCGTACGATTGGTTTCCCCACGCGTTCCGTCGGCTGGACGTCTTCTTGGCCGGCCCGGCCACCATGCCACCGGCGCCCTGTTGTTGCTGCTGCTGCTGCTGCTGCGAAGGCGGGTGCAAGCCACCGCCCGACGACGAAGACGACGACGACGGTCCGCCGATGGCACCGACGCCGCTCGCTCCGCCGCCGCCGCCGCCGATGATGCCACTGCCGCCGCCGCCGACAATGTCCAACAATTGCGGAGGGCTGCCCTCGGGTATTTGCGGGCCGCCGTCCTCGGCGTCCGGCCTGGGCAACGGCCACGTGTTGGACCTGGCCCTCTGAAGCGGTTCCAGAGCGTAATCCATTGCGAACCGCGGACGTCCGAACAGAGCGTCTCTACAGAAAACTGCGGCGACGGACGACCCCGACCCCGGGTATGCCGATTATCGCGAAAATATATTATTTTATTCGCGTATTACGACGACGACGACGACGACGACGCTACTGTTGCGCGCGACAGTGCCAACGGGTATTCCGACCGAACGATTGACAAAAAAAAAAAAAAAAAACAAAAGGCGGTGGTGGGAGGAGAAAAAGCCGCGAAACCGTCTGCGAAATCGTTTGCGCGCGGTTTTTATCCCGAGAGTGCAAAACGAACGACGGGGAAAAAAAAAAAACTTTATACTAGGCGTCGAACGAGAGAAAAAAAACCATACGCACACATACACATAAAGAGATACGCGCACACACACACACACACACACACACACACACACAGAGAAGAAGAAGAAAAAAAAAACCGATTTGGGCGCTACGCGAGTGTACACTAATTGCGCCGCAACTGAACTGAGCGGCGTACCGTACTGACGTGACGACGGCGCGCGCGGTCGCCGTCCGCTGGTTTGTGCGCGCGCAAAGACGACGACGACGACGACGAAGTGACGAGGCGGCGCGAGGGGGTAAAGTCACGAGGACGACACTATACACACTGCGTCGCAGTCGACGGCGCACGCAGGCGGTCGGTCGGTCGGTCGGTCGGTCGGTATTTGGAGGACGACCTCTACGGCGGCGGCGGCGTGACGCACAGTGTTGCCACCACGTCGACGCGAAACGATCGGCGCGCGAACCACTAAACCATGACCTTCCCCCATCGCGTAGGCCGACAATAATATTATTGTGGTCGCGACCCGCGTCACGTGTTGTCGTACGCGCACGCGTCGCGGACAACATTTTATTTATTATTATTATTGTTGTTACGAAATTTTTTTATTATTTTTTTCCCCCTCCCCTGCACACAAACATCACTCTAATAACGCAGACGACACTCGCGGAAAATCGTGTTTCGACACGGTTATATTAACATTGTAATATAATATAGTCTCTTGACGGAATTCATTTTTCTCGTAAAACGCATGACAATAATAATATTATTTTTTATATACACTATATGCACTTGAAATATTATCCCAGTGGCGTAACTAAGAAGGATCAGAGGGTACGGTCGCGCCCGAGCCCGTGCGCTTAAAGAGGGACGGGGGGCCGAAGTAAAATAACGCGTATACTACTATGCGAACAATTGAAAAAATAATAATTAAACAATAATTATATACAGTGGCGCCGATGTGTTTAAAAAACAATCATACATCAAGAGGCCCCCCACCCCGCCAATTTTTTTTTTCCATTTAACAACTATAGATGCGAATGAAAGCATCATATGCGTGACTAGCACTACATTTTAGGGGGTAGGGCTAAAAATTAATAAGCAAAAAAAAAAAAAAATATCATCAACTTTCAATTACCCAATAACGAGGAATATTAGAAAAATATACTGTACATTTTTAATGTAATCAGGTTGCCTTTTTTTGGGGGGGGGCTAAATTGGTGACTGGGAGGGCTAAGCCCCCTGTCCCCCCTCTAGTTACGCCTATGGAAAGCATCCTGCACATAATGCAATGTATGAGCTATTAATATTAGATTCTGAGCTGACCGACGACGAATCTGTTGTTTTTACAATGATGTTTATATTTTTTTTTATTTTTTCTATCCTGTGTACAGATTTTCGACCAGAAGGAGTGCTCCGATCTCTTCGGTCACAGTTCGTTTCCGGCAGCGATTCGCATCCAGTTGGTACTTTTTAGAGAGAGAGATCGTTTTTCGATTTTCTCAAAAGCACCTAAAAATATAACTAAAAAAAACGGTAAAAATGCGATTTCGTCTTTTGTTGTTTATTTCTTCGTAATTTTGAAACTAACAGTCATAGAAACCTGAAATTTATTCACCAAATATGTAATTTTAGACTATATTTACGAGAAAAGTGAGCTCGGCTCAGAATCGTTTTATCGAATGCAACGACTTGAACAACGACCGGCGCCACTGATTAATATATACTATACAATTTTTCTTTCTTTCAATAATTCAAAAACATATACTTGAAATTGAATTTTAATTTTACGAAACTCTTGTCTTATGACAAATGTCTTATGTACAACTTAATTGTATACAATTATGTTGTACTCTGAAAAAGTAAACTACCTACGAGTGGAGCACAAAAGCGTAAAAAATTAATGGTACAAAATTAAAAGACTGCAAATTTCTAAAATCAGAACAGTGATTTCACTAAACCAATTGAGTGCACATCAGAAAATTCTATCATATAAGTACAATCTGCAGCACTTAAAATATCGCATAAAAACTCGGAAAAAAATTGTTTTTTTGTTTCGTTGAAAATTTCGCTCTCGGGCCCAAATTTTAAAGTTACGCCACTGTATTATCCTATTCCAAAAAAAACCCCCAAGAAAACGGATTTACTATCGAATTTCGCGTATAGGCGATCGTCGCGCGATATTATATTACACTATACATTGTGGAGCAAACTCGTACGTTTTTTTTAAATCCAAAACATATTTATATAAATCCGTCTCCTTCAACATAGCTATAACCTCGTGTTTTCACGTATACGTGCAATATATTTTACGTATACAATACAATACAATAATTGGTGCAGAGGAGAGGAAACATAAAAAAAAAAAAAAACTATAATCGTATAAATTATTTACATCATATTAACATTTATTATACGCGTTAAAAACAAAATGTAAAACCTATCTTATATATAGGTACGTTTAAAAATAACCGTAATTTATTTTATAGTTTTCTTATATAATACGGATAAAATACGCGGCTATAATAATATATATATATATAAAATAACTTGTCTTGACTGATTGATTCATCAACGCACAGCCTGGGTCTAGACACTTGAAATTTTGCACACAAGTTCCTTCTATACACCGTAGGCGAGCACTCGGAAAGGATTTTTCAAAATTCCACACCTAAAGAGGTGAAAATGGGGTTAAAATTTTGATATATCGATCAACGCACAGCCCAAATCGCTAGGTCCAGAGACTATTTTTTAATTATTTTACATTACAATACAAATTATTAAAATATTTTAACCGTTATTTCGGGTGATTGGTCTTAAAAAGGCATTGCTTCCACAGCGAGTTACACCCAAAAGGAGTCGAACACACAATTGTTTTCCCGGGCAACGCCGTGTATAATTCAGCTAGTATATATATACACAACTATTTCAATGTTACACATTTTAATTTTTATATGTACTGGTCCTATAATATAATCGTAATTTAGTATTTACCGACGATTAGAAGGCGAATCCGTTGCAGTAAACGTACATAATGTAACGATTTTTGAAAGTTGACCGTTTTAGAAAATACAGCTAATTTGTTTAATATAACACGCGTTTTATCCTATTTGTATGACCGTGAAAAATTAGTTTTACATTTTTTTTTTTGGTGATCAACGAATATACGTTTTTATTTTGTTGTATATTTATATACACAAAATATCTCGTACACAATATAGTATTTGGAAATTATCAGTTTTTTTTTTTTTACGAAATTCGTTTAGATATTTACCTAACAAATAAAAAAAAAAATACGCGTTTACTTTTATTAAATATAAAATGAATATTTAAAATTTTTTTGGTCATAAATCGTATATACTTGAAAAGAATATTACTGCTGCTAACTTACGGTTATTCTTAAAGCATTTTCCACAAAAACGGAACTAAACATTTTTTTTTTCTCTAGGATCAATTCGAAGTATAACTATTACTTTTTTGAAAATATAATTTTTCAATGCAATCGATAATAATTTATCGGAAATTAAAACTACACGCACTGTGTCCACTCATATAACAGTTCTACAAGAAATTCCTCCTATGCAGTAGAATAGGATAAGGATATTTCGTATTTGCACTGTTATTAATATATATTATGTAAACGAGTTTTGAATAAAATAAAATAAAAATCGTTCTTTCGTTTTCGTAATAAAGTCCCGCCGAACAAATACGATTAACCGATTAAGTGGTATTTTGTTTTTATTTAATTGACCGACACAATCGATCGTGCGGCGTATTCAATGTGGTAATGAGTATCTTTTTATTCTCTTCGAGTGTCTCGCGTATAACATAACATCAAAAAAACGCGCGTTATACGGCATTCAGAATCAAAATATATGTAAATTATATAGAAATTACATATTATTATACCGGTGAAAAATATATTATAATTATTATTAATTATTACGGTGTCTCTGGCGTGCAAACATTTCGTGGATAACGAAATCCCCTCCCCCAAAAAAAAAAAATTGGAATAAAATTGAAGATTTTATTAGAAATGACTATAGTGTAGCAGTGTGTGTCGAACGCACTATTGTATGTATTTTTTCTTCTGCGTTAAATAACATTTATATATAATATAACGTGTAAACTGTAATATTTCATTTAATGTAATTTTCTAAAAGCAACAAGTAATAGTTGATACGCGCTGAAGATGACAACTTACTATATATATATATAAAAAATAACTTGTTCTGACTGATTGATTCATCAACGCACAGCGTAAACCGCTGGGTCTAGACACTTGGAATTTTGCACACAAGTTACTTTTACATCGTAGGCGAGCACTAAGAAAGGATTTTTCAAAATTCTACCCCTAAAGGGGTTGAAAAAGGTTGTAGAGATTAATGTGTAAAAAATCATAATAACAAATATGAAACTAGTCGATACTTATATTTATTAATTTTATATGTGAATATAATTTGATTAAGTACAACGAATGTAATTGAACTTAAATTTTGTAAAATGAAGCGATGAGTTATGTAGTTACGCCAATGTTGTAATATACCGTTCTTTATTATCACCTATATATATATATGCGCGAAATATTATAATAATTATAATATTAAATAATCTGTAATTTATGTACTCGACGACGCCTTCGCTACAAGCACTGCAGCAGATGCTTAACCGCGAATGTTTGCAATGCAAACCATATATTGTAAATAAACTTAAATTGAAATTGCTGCGGTTATCGTTTGTTTGCGAAATGTCAATAAATAAATATATAAGAGTCAGACAAACGACAGTCGTAATCGGTTATTAATTTATAAAAAAAAAAAACAAAAAGAATTCAACAATAATTATATATTGCGAGAGCAGTATACTGCTATTCGACGACAATTTCCGTGTATAATATCGAATATTTTTTTAAATTCTATTTAAAATCAGTCGTGTTTTATGTATTTTATTATATGGCAATATACATCACGAACAACCAGAATTTTCTATACAGTATATAAAAAAAACGGTCAGTGCAGGCGCATTATTTATATATTAGGATTAGGTCGTGGAGAGGGATCAATATTATTTTTCATAAGAACAGTTATGCATTTTTTTTTTTTTAATACATTTTTGTTCGTTTAAATAAGAAAATAGATACGGAGAAAAAAAAATAGTTCAAAAAATAATTATTTTTGGTTTCAGAACCATTTCATTGAATACGCGCATCCTCGAGACGTATCGACGTCACATGCAGTATATAATATGAACGTGTCCCCAGCATATAGACTTAATAAATTTAATCGATTATAATTGTGAACATAACGCATTTATATAGTTAATGTATAACGCTCGTCATCATCGTCGTCATTTTCAAAACCGTTCCTCGTTCTCGCGCGCGACGTTCGCCTTTCACGCGTCCGTTTTTTCGACCAGACTTACAATATACTTTTTGCTACGACTAAAATAACAAGCAGACGCACAAACACAATTTTGAATTTATGGAAAACTCTTAAGCTCAACGCTGCGTTTTATATATGCAAATTACGGTTGAATAAATTAAAATTTGGTATACGAGTTATACATTTATGAACATATTATTCAATGATAATTAATTTTGAACGTATATTACCGTTTAAGCAAAGTCATATAAAGTAAACTCTCTGCAGGGCTGTGGGGGAGAGGGATGGATTTTGATCATTTGCAGATTGTACAAAATATTTGATATCAAAAACACTCATATTTTGTTTGAAAATTCCATTCCACTAATAAAAACAAAAAAAAAAAAAGACCGAGGGGTTGGAAGATCCGACACCCACACATAACTCCTCCCTCATAATTACGTCGCTGAAATCGGTACCTATGTAATAAATATGTAATGAAATGTTATTATAAAGCGGAGGATTATAATATTTTCTTTTGTAATAGCCGGGAGTAGAAAAAAAAAGAATTCTGCGCGCGCCACGCACGTTTAATAACGCACGCAAAATATTTTTAAACCGACTCTAAAAAGTATATTCAACGTTTTAATAAACGGACAAAGTATATTAAAAAAAAAAAACACTTTTAACACTTCTTAACGGGGCTATTCCAACACTGCAATATTATGAACAGCGAGTCGTTGCATATATAATATAGTAATCCATGCAATTATCTATGCGCTAATATAATGAAGCTGAAGAGCTTGTTTGAACGCGCTCCGAATCTCTGAAACTACCTGACGGTTTTGAAAAAATTTTTTTGTATTCGATAGCCCGATTCTCGAGGAAGGTTGTGGGCTATTTAACAAAATGAAAAAAGAGTCAGAAAAAGAACGCTAAGCGAAAACGAAGTAAAAAGTCGGTGAAGGTTTTATTCGTCAATCATATAGATAATCGTCGACACGTTACTTTAGCCGAGCTAAAAATATGGGAATTAAAAATAGAAAATGGAGATGTTAAAAACATTATAGGTGGGTAGTAGTTGTGATAAATAAATCAACCCGAATGTTTATTTTCTTTTTAAAATTTTTGTATTTAATGTTTGTATAATATAAAAGTGATTTCTTTTTTTTTTTCGTAGGCATTTTATAAAATAAAACGAATAAAAACTTTATTGTGCAAGTTAAACGCGATAAGTGCGTGATGCAAAATATAATATATTATTGTTGTTGAAAATAAAATAAAATTCAAACTTTAATCTTTTCTTTTTATGATATTTAACACCCTTATACACAGTGTTCGAATTAGGTGGGGGAACGCAAGGGGAAGGAGCTCCTCTACAATTTTTTTTTTTGATACTTTGAAAGCACCCCTTCAAATTATTTTCATTAGAACGGGGGACGGAACGTGTTATTTTGTTAAAATAATACTGAAATTTTGATTTTGTAATATTGCATCGAATAAGATAATAAAAAAAATATTTAACGGAGTAATTTTGATAATTCATAACGAGAATATGAAATTGTGTTGGACCTCCAGTACAAAACTTTTAAACCAGACTCTTATGTATTGTGTTGGATACGCAGAGGAAAAGATCTGTTGAAGAAGAATGTTACCCTTAAAGGAAAAATACAGAAGTAAATTACGTCTACCAACAGTTGTGGAGTGTCATTTAAAATGAATTAGGTATCAAATCAGCCGGAGTATATTTTAATGTAATTCTTAATTTTTACATGTTGATAACAAGGAGATGAAGAAAAAAATTTTTGAAAGGACGGTATTGCGTAGAATATATGGCCCTATAATTGAAAATGGAGAACGTAGGAAACGAACAAATCAATAGAAATTTACCAACTATTTAAAAAACCGTCTATCAGTGCGTTTTTGATAAGTAAAAGATTAGAATGGGTGGACCGTGTATGGAGATCTAATGGTATGGCAAACAATAATATTTTCACTGGAAGACTAATGGGAAGAATGCCAAGAGGCCAGCCCAGACAGAGATGGGTAGACAGAGCGAAGGCAGATCTGGCCGAAGTCATGCAAGGAACAAATATAGAAGACAGCGAAGGCAGGGGTAGATGGAGAATGGTGGTAGAGGCATTTAAAATCCTAAATGGACTGTAAAAGCTGGGAAAAAAATGTTAATAAATGACGAGTTTTAAAAAATATATTCATTGTAATTGTTTGTATACAGTATAGTTTGTAAACATTACGGGTAGTTTATCAATACCTACACAATCTATTTCAAATATTATATAATTATCATAAACTATTAATGGTAACCATAAATTTGTAATTCATGACTTCAGAAGAGGCTTTTAAACGTTGTTTCACTATAACACAATTGTTTATAACGGGCGCGGGGCCCTGAAAGCGCGGGGCCCGTGGCGCTGTCCCCCCCCCCCACTCGCGCCGGCCCTGATTGTGAACAATGGCCCATTTCCTACTTTGCCCGTAACATAATATACTCCGAGCAGGGGCGTATACAAGGGGGGGGGATGTGGGGGTCAGATCCCCGCCCATGATCTTTTTTTTTTACAAGGTTCCTTATTAAGGACCATAGGCATAATTCCGCCCATAGGCCACCACATACCTGAATCTGGCCCTGATCCCCCCATTGAAAAATCATGTATACGCCACTGATTCCGAGTATTGAATGACGACGAATCGAACGAAACGCGTATCATAATATAATCGGCTATATACAGTCATTTAACAAATATCTCAACGGCGGCGGTACGTTAATTTTTTTTTACTTCTCTGATATGTACGTACATACACGCACATACGGTTTTGGGCGCCGCGCGTGTTTGCGCGTTGTGTACTTGCGGCGTACGCACGCAAGTGCTCTCGTGTGTATACCGACGCACGGGGGTGTCAAGGACGATATATATAATACGACGACGAGTTTGACCTGGTCGCGGGCACCCGTCGTCGTCATAATACACAATATTTTATTTTATTAAAACCGAAAAAGAAAAACAACTCGAGCGCGCGCGCTATTTCATAATAATTACGTATTTGATGTGACTGCAGACCGAGTGTAGTACACGCGCGCGCGCGCCGTCGCGTATGTCGTGTGAGTGTGTCGTCGAGTCGACCGTGACGAATGTCGTGGGGCGTGTCGCAGGGGGTGGGTTGATTGGCGGCGCGTGGGGAACCGCTTATAGAATTCCCGGCGGACACGTGCGCGGGTCGTCGCGGTTCGCGGCCACCGGATTTAATAATAATAATAATAGCGGAACATGAAAATTTTGTCCGCGCTCTTCGGTGGAATATTTTTTTATTTTTGTATAGGAAATTCCGCCGTGTTTTACGCAATATTGTTGTTATTGTCACACGCGAAATTTTCAACATTTCATTTGTCTCGCGTTACCCGCAGTGGCTGGTAAAGTATAGAGGGTCGCCGACCGCGTCCCACATTGGTCGGCACTGCGGTCCTATAGTTTTGATTTGATTTGTCCTACTACGTCCCGGGAAGCTCAGTTAGCGAATTGGTAACAAAAGGGTCGGGGCTTCGGCAAAACCCAATGCCGTCACTGTAGTGTGCCTAGTGGCTGGCACGACAGTTGGTAAGTTTGCCTGGAAGTGTTGACTCTATAGCGCGTGATGACTGGAATTCACCGTATCGTTTACTACTGGTACGGTTGTGGCAGGGGCGTATTTATGAGTGGGGGGGGGCTGGCTGATGGGGCTCCAGCCCCCCCCCCCGGAAATTTCGGGAACTTTCTTTACTAATTCCTATGCCCTATTATAGCTATAGGATGTAATATTTTTAATAAATTCCTAATGTGTAGTTGTTTTTAAAATGTTGAGAATTTGATCCTATTTTTTTTAGATTTAGTCTTGCATTAGAAAAATAGAAATAATTCAACAATGATATTTACTCAATGCCTCAGCCCTCCCAAAAAAAAAAATTTCTAAATACGCTCCTGAGTTGTGTGTGTGTGTGTGTGTGTATCGATTCGAGTATAGTGCACGAGTTGCAGTAATAAACTCGGATTTTGTATTATAAGCCGGTTCCATCGCGCGGTAACGTAACAGTCACGATGCCAGGCAAAACAAAAATATTTGTTTTATACTGCGCGCGTTGACGTCTGCTGGCGCGCCATTGACTCACTGCAGGCTTCTCCGGCGTCTGGCGTGAAACGTTTACTGCGCGCTGTAACTGTCGTTGACATCCATTTTTACTGTCGACCTCGACTGGCAACGTGTAAACCAACCTTTACACATCATACACGCGTACACGATGTGAATAATTATTACTATATTTTCGTAGCTTTAAAACAATTTCGAAATCATACGATACAAAAATATCTATATCGTTAAAATATTTCTCTCGGGTTTGTAAAAAAAAAAATTCTTCTAAAACTTTGTCGACCGACAGATCTGTTGTGGAATATATTCACCGCGTATTATGCCCAAAAATAATCGACCTGTTGTATTTCGCTAGTAGGATTTACAGATTGTTGTCAAACGCGAAAAACTTTGTTCACGTGTGTAACTATTGAAACGGGCAAAAGTACCAAGACACGCGTAAAACCTTGACCCAAAAGGCGTTTTGTTAACTCTGCTTCGACAACATTTCGAAAACGTTTAGTATGAAATTCGCTGTTTTCACGCCTTTATATAATATTATACAGAACGAGAACGATTCTTCGGGGGGGTTCCCATCCACCGTCAAAATATTAGTCTGGAAACGAAACACAAAAACGATCGAAAACTGATTTATATAGTCTAGGAACCGGCTTTTCATGTATATGCATAAAAAAAAGGCAATGTAAAACAAGCAATGCGATATTAGGTTTCCCTTCGGTTTTCAAATTAAAACGATTCGTCAGGCGATTATTGTACCTTGATTTCTGTACTTAGGTCTGTGCATACTTTTTTAACGTGTTCGAAAAGCAAACGAAAGTTTTTTCTGCATCCTGTCGCGTTTCTTCGGATTCCTTTAGAAACGCCGTCTGTTAACCTCATTGCTTTTATAAGATCTTGATCAGGTGATTATAATTGCCGGCTAAGAGGTATCTGCACGTATCGGCCGCGTAATAAAGCAGGAAATTAGAAATTCCGACGCAGAAATTGTAGCTAAAACTAAGAAGCCGTAGATGAAGTTTTCGGATCTTTCCGAGTATATTGCTTTTTCAAGTGCTCCAATTACATACGTATATAATTCGGTATACGTGTTAATACTGCAGCTTCGTGGCTTTCAACCAATCTTGTAAAAATTTGTTAAGGGACAGGAGATTTTTATGTAAAATCTCCTGCCCCTAAAAAAATCCTGGATTCGCTACTGGAGGGGATATAAAATTATTATCATTGGATAACACCCATAAACGTGTACCCTTCCGACATTGATACTCGTATTTTGTACTTTTATTATTTTCATTAATAAAAACGACAATTTTTCTGTTTGTTTTTGAGCTAATTTATCGAGTGTTTTTATCTGTTTTTAGCTCAACATTTGAATGCGTGGTCACGCGGATAAACCTTTCTTCGGTGCGCGATCTAACGGCTAACAGCACCGTACCTGCAGTTACAGGTATAGTTAATGCACAGATTAGATGAATACAGATGGATCACTCGCGATGTAAACAAAAAAAATGACGTCATTCGAATCCCCCCCATATCAGTGTTACCGCATGGTAGCACGATATATTTACCTAAAATTTAAACATTACTCCCGTAAGGTAATCTATTTGTGTTGTTTACATAGTGATTCTGGTTTGGCGATCGTGTCGTATAATGTCTCATGTTAAATATAATCGTTTCACACACACACAGTTGAAAAAAAATCGGTGCTTAATCTGCGTTAAATTTTTACCGGCACGTGATAACCATTATTATGATAACATTATTTGAGATAATAAAGAAGTTGTACTATAATATTGTAAAATACCAACACAATAATTTATATCGTCGTGTGCGCCTACATTGATATGCGGGGGACCAATCAGAAGAGCGTATTTGCAATTCTTTTATTCTCGGGCCTAGTGATCCATCTGTATTCATCTAATCTGTGGTTAATGGTTAATATAAACTGAAGAATATTTCGATTACTACCTAATACTACCGAATTTTGTTGACCAAAAAAATATATTATTATTATTTCTTATTATATTTTTGTACATTTACATAATGTTTTATGTAAAAGAAGCCCGTGGAAGGAGGTTCATCCTTCATATTCCTCCCACTCTCTGTAATTAAGCCACTGTTTTGGATTATGCTGAAAAACGGCGTAACGGAGAAATAACGATAGACAAAAACTAGTTTGGAACGCGCTAATACAAAACCGCGTTGTTCCAAGCTCCGACCTGCACGTTGGACCGGATCGCGAAATGTTTTTACTCTTATTTGATAATATTGTCGGTACAATAAGCAAAAAAGAGCTCAATTATTATTAGACATGCCGACTTGAGGAAGAGACCATCCAGCGACAACTCTTCGACATAGGGATTTAATTAATTACGATTTATTAAATATGTTAGGTACTTATAAACTTTAATTTTTATATTCTGAGCGGAGCGAGGAATATATTGGTTTTACAATTATTTTTGTGTTTTTTTTTCTATGTCTGTACCTCAAAATTCTACCAGAAGGATTGCTCGATCTTCACAGTCGCAATTTGTTTCCGATAGGAAATTGCGTCTAGTTAGTATTTTATAGAGGTCATTATATAGTATTCTAAAGGATTTCATTCACCCATAATATATTTATGTCTATTCTCTCTCATTTTTTCATCAATTAATACAAAGTTTTTAAATTTTTAAATCTAATATTTTGTTTTTCTTTCCTTATTGTTTTCTTTTTTTTTTCGTTTTTTACGTATCAATAAACCAATAACAGTTAAAATTTATTAAAAAAAAAAAAAAATATGTTCAAAAATTAATTTTTTGAACACTTGAGAGAAAATCAACATTTGAATATATAATATACCTTATTACATGGTTTTACATTTTAAAACCACGAAATGTAATATTATTAACGAATTGTAATGTTTGAAAAATATATTATTACATATATTATACATATTATTGGTAAATACTAAAATGTTTCTGCATATACATCTAATTTTTAAAATTATTTTTCAATAATAGCTTATATACCTGAACTGAAATGTTTTTATAATTTTGTATAAAATGTATTTTATTACCTATTTATTTTAATAGTAAAGTGGAAAATAAAACAACGTATTTTTTTTTTTTTTTGTACATTTCAGTTTATTTACACCTATTTTTATAATCAAACATATTTTATCATACTTTCAAATGCATAAAAAAAAAGTTTTTGCATATTTTATTTATTGTATAGAACTTATCAGTTTACTCATTCATTGAAGATTAAGATAATTATATTTTCACGTTTCCACTTGAAAAATAGTCTCTGCACCTCTGTCCATGTTATTTGCATAAGTATATTTTAATGATGTGTATATGATATTATTATTAACAAAAAAAAAAAAAAATGATATCAAATAACGGGCATATTTTAAGCCGAGTGCGTATTAAACTACGAGTATATCTAAATAATCAGTTCATCCAATAACATTGCCGGCTGTGACGACTCACATGTAAAAATGTCAAACTTACCGACTGAAATTAATTGGGTGTTTGAAATGGTTGTTGGAAAGAAGTTATTTATTAGATTAGCTTCGGTTAGGATTTAGCGATAGCCGCGGAGTCGAAATTTCATATCACTATATTTGTATATTCACGCTATAGCATATTATATCGTTTCATTGTGCTTTTAGCCTTTTTATAGAGAGACATGTAATTGTAATAATAGGACTTGATTAACATTTTTCCCACCATCAGATGGTGTTCTGCGTATTTACTTTTTTTTTTTTTAAGCAAATAATATATAATAAGAATCAAATTAAATGCCTTTATACGCACATTGAAATGTTAATAAAGGTAAATGAAAAAAAACGACGCATAAAGGAGAGCGAAATACGTATTTTAAAGTGACGACGACACAGTACCTGCAATAGCTATATATATATATTATAGAACCTTTCATATTTTGTATTTAATTTAAATTACTACACAATTTTTCGTTTCCATAAGTATATGAAAACAGTATCACGGTAAGTGAATGACGTGAAATAAAATAACGCGAGATGAACGAAAACACGAGTATTGAAAATCACGGGGGAAAAAATGAATATATTAACAAATTAAACGCATCTTAGGCACGCGACCGCATTTTGTAAACAGCACTCTCTCCTCTCGTAGCCATCGCAAGACTTTCTCGTCCGTCGACTATATTTTTGTAAACACTAAGACACGCCAAAACTCGTCAACTCTTTTTTTAAACTTATACAGATGATTTGGTAATACGTGCGTAATTTGGAATTACATGATTTTTACGAATTATCAAGCCGATGACGATACACACTGACAATTGCTTATCATAATTGTTTAATGAACCATTCGATTATACGGTAAAGAAAAAAATACGTGCCCCTAACGTAGTCCTTTTCTGACTACGGCGCTGCAGGTCGTAGGTTTCAGTAGAATTTCTCAAATGTTTTGACACTCCTATCCAGATTCTCGTGTTCCGAATTCCGATGAACGGTATATAATAATAATATGGTATACAATTTGTACACGATATCGATTAACGTTTTATTATTACACACGTAAGTCTCCGCAATCGATTCGGAACTGATTAAATAAATATTTGAAATTGAATTTATCACCAAATTCAAGCGAATCGTGGTTTTACAATAATAAAAAACGATAATTTATTATTATGACCTGATGCTTCCATTTTTATGAACATCTAAAAAACGTATACGATGTTTACCTTATAAAATCTAAATTATTTATCCAAAAAATAATCAATGGAAGCCAAAAATACTAAAAATCAAAAATGTATGACACGCAACACTATACGCAGTATACATGAAATATGTACGAAAACTTCTAAAATATTGTTCGCTGTACTTATCCGTCATAATTCCGGCTGCAACGGGGCAAAACGTACATTTTCCACGCTTAGAATAATATTAATATTTCCGAAAAGCGCAAATATTCGAAAATAATATTGAAATCTAACCGTTGGCTGGCGGTGGCTATCGATCATAATTATTCATAACTCATATAATCAATATAAACAAGGAAGAAAATGCAGTTCTTGTCTGAGTGATCCATAAGAATAATGCGATTTTATAGACGGTTTCGAATTTGGGAAGAAATGTGTACCTTTATTCTCTATACATTTGTGTAGAGTTTAATTTTGTCACATCCCAGAGGCGCCCGTTTGAGAGGCGGTAAAGGCGCAAGTTTTAAATTGTAAATTGTAATGCATTCTCATCCGGTTCAAAATCGCCTAGGCATGTATGTACCTGGATGTAGAAAGCTTCGATAATAAGATACAGTACAGGGCAACTCAGTAGATACTAGATAGCAACCATTTTTCGTCCAATACAATTCTCGTGCAATTATATTATATATTATATTGGCTCTATAATATTATTTGTGTCATTATTTTTTCATGCAGGAGTTTTTCCAATGTTAAATAATTTAAATAATTGTAGCGAGTAATAATTAATTATTTAATAGGAATTCCAAAGATTTATAGAAAACACATTTCTGAAATAAAATAAGCAAATAATAAATTATAATAAGTATGCGAGTGGGGAATAAAAATGTATAAAAAAACCTATTGAACGCGTGTGTTTTCAACACAGATTTTTAGACCACTAATGGCGTCCAGAACGACTGATAACAGTCGACCGTTAGTAAAATATCACCGAGTTGGCTACTCTCGTGTTATCAAACCTTGGACTTTTATGGACTCCAAGTTAAAAACGTTTGATTTTCGATTCGTCAAACTATCAAATTAATTTTTTTCTTACAGCTTATATACAATGTACACTCCGCATTTCGTTTCCATTTATCCTGCAACTGTATACACAATATGCAAGCTTCGACGTAAGCCTTATTTGGAGTTTCAGTTTCCCATTCACATTATGTATATATATATATATTTATTAATATGTTTTAAAGTAAAATTGAAATTTCTGGATTAGGGAAAATTTTAACCAAAAATTTAAAATGTCGTCGTTTTCTTCACAATGACAGAATGTGTACGAGTCGAATTGAAAATACAGAGTGACACTATACCGGTTTTAAATATGTAAAATCAAATATTCGTTAAGTTTAATATTTTAGGAATCATGTTCCGTATACGCGTTCCGTTTGTACCGATGATGAATAAATATCGAGGCCATCTCCGTTTTGCTGACAGACAACAACTCTCAGGGCTGAGCAAGTCGCTATTTTTATTTAAAACTAGTTTAAGTTAATTAATTTAAAATTACGTATATTAAACTAATTAGGTAAAAAGTTACTTTTGATAGATCAAAAAAAAATATAACTTTATAGAGTTACAAGTTTAATAAAAAATAAATAAATAATTTGAGTTATTAATATTATAAAATGCGTATATAAAAATGCGGTATTGGTATAAAATATGTTACTACCGTTAATCGTGATTTACTGTAATCTTATTGAGTTGTTGCCTCTCGCCTATACCTAATTGGATGAATACGTAGTTTTTATTATAATATTATAATAAGAAGGAAAGCACACGAAAACTTTTCCAAAATTTAATTATAATATTATATACGACATATTAAACGAAATTTAACTTTTTCCGAGTAACTTGGTAATTTTGTATAATAACTCATTAAATTCTCGTTACATTGAAGTAAAAAAAAATAACTGTTTGAGTTGATTAGTTATTCATCTAAAATAATAACTCATTAAGTTATAACTAATTTCTAACTAAATTTTTAAAACTTTTTAACTCGTCAATAACCAGCCTTGCCCGCGGTATAAGCGGTTGGCCTCTTTAAACACGCCTTTAATGAACAACTGCAGAAACGGTGCAATTGAATTCAACGAATTAATAAAAATTTTAAAGAATTTTCGCTATAGTTACATATATACATAGCTATTAAAAACGCTTTTAAATTTGTTATTGTTACTTTTACTATAATCGTTCTAAAATATTGTGTTTTCTAATTACTTCAATTAATATTATCGTACAGAAGACATTAAGGAAACGTTATTCAAATGTTAAAATGCTCGTCAGTTAAACAATCAAAGTCTTCAAGTTATAAAAAAATCTGTCAACAACATAATATGCTCTTTTTTGCAAAAACGTTCGTTTTTACTCGTTACGTAGGTACTCGATAAAATCTGAGTTAATTTTGAAATAAAAAAAATATTGCTAACAACATTATTTTGATTAATAAATGGTACGCATGATTTTTAAAATATTTTTTAAAATTATTTATATCAACTCGTGTTCATTAAATTTATTATTATGATAAGTTCATAATATATCTTCCACAGAGGCGGATCCACGGGGGAGGGGGTTTTGGGAGTTAAAATCCCCCAAAAATCAGGATAAATATAAGATCATTATATTATATTATATAGGTTTAAAGAACGCTATTTTTTTTTTAGAAAAATTCGCCTTATCTTGCTCAGAAGTTTATGGGCCAAAATAGAACAAGTCTCTTTTCATGTTAAAAATGACTTTTGAAATTTAAATACCAAATAAATCGTTTGCACATTTACACGTGTCCATCATAGAGTAATAATATAGAGGTGACATTACAGTAGAATATTGTTCCGACAAATGTTTTTTTAAATCAGTGTGGCCACATACGAGAAACATACGAGTATATGTATTATTATTATTTATTGCGTATTATCGTAACGCGATAAAAGTTTTTTTAAAAATTTAATATTTAAAAAAAAATATTATGTAGTAAATAACGTACTATATTATATAGTATAGATCATGGACTACAATACGTATTTTAAGGTTTATTTCATATTATTACTGTATACTAAATATTTGATAATATTGAATCAATATCCATGTTATCTAGCGAACATGTTACCGAGACATTTGCCTCCTTACAGAGAAGAATGACCGACGATTGGGTGACACAAATTTTGTACGGGCGAGATAGGGAACGCCACTTCTGTATTACTCTATGGCGTCTATCAAGATATGTGGTGTCACATATCACAAGGGTCAAGGATGTGTATGGTCAAGGATGCGCCGCCTCACTTGCCTCACCCTCAAAGCCGCCGCACTGGTGGTCTTATTAGTTATTGGTGCACGTGTTTTTGTTTTTACATCACATAATCAATAAGTTTGATATTATAATTAATAAAAGTTCATTTAACAATATTGGATCCGTTCGTTTAAAAAAAAAATTGAATCTGTGCGTTGCGTTTTTAAAAAAATGCAACATACTAGTGGCAAAATTGACGTTCATTTCATATGTGCGGGGGGGGGTCGAACATTTTATAAAAAAAAATTCGTCAAAACTCCGTTAACCACTGAACAACTAACAATCAGAAAGCGTGGTCGTTAAATTACTTGTTTAAAAAAAAAACAGCAAGCAAACCTAAGTTCCAAGTTTCTAACCCAAGTGAATTGATAGGTGGATGGGTGGGTGTGTAAATAATTCGATTTCGTTTCACTTAAACCTAACCTAACCTAACCACTGAGTATATCGATAACACAAGATTTTGCGTGTAACAAATTATATTTCATAATCACGTTTAAAAACATGCGGCGATTTCTCCCAAAATAAGTCATCAAAACCTTTTGGGGGGGGGTCTTATTGCACCCACCCCCTCTAGACGCCCATGCATAAATCTCATAGGTATGTGTGGTCCCGGGCGCGAAACAAAAATATTTTTATAACCGGCGCCTCGTATAAACGGTCACCCGGTGGCATATTAACATACTATACATCGCTACGCGACCGGTTGTTTCTGATTGGCCAATTTCAAATAGCGCGCCATAAATTAATTGGATTACTGTATTTACTATCATGTTATCACAGTTAAAATCATATATGATTACTGTATCACGCTGTCATATGATTATTATTATTATTGAACAATTTTTATCACCAGATCATTTTATGATTATCCACCATAATACAACTGTGATAACATGACAGTAAATACAATTAATTTATGGCGCGCTATTTGAAATTGGCCAATCAGAAACAACCGGTCGCGTAGCAATGTATGGTATGTTAATACGCCACCCGGTGTTTGTGTGTGGGAAATGGCTCTCGCGTCTTATTACAGTGGTTTTGGTACGACACAAAAAATCTATTTTCGTTGACTGTCGCCGCCGCCGCCGCCGCGTCGCTCGCTTCGTCCGCACTACGGCCACACGTCGTCGCCACGTCCATCACGAACACGCGGGATAACGCGCAATATTTCGTTTCAGTGAAACGACATCCAGATCAAGGATTAGAAAAAAACAAAACAAACCCGTTTAAAACGTCTATTTCAAGGCGTTTTAAACCTTTTTAGATTCTCAGCGGAGCGAGGGATCTAGTCAGCGCCGTAACTAGACCAGTTGGGGCCCGTGTGCAAAACTTAAATTTGGGGCTCTTTATTTCTACTAATAATAACTTCCAGGGCCCCATAATATAATTTGGGCCCTGGGCCCGTGTGCAATGCACACTCTGCACACCCGGTTTTTACGGCACTGGATCTAGTGGTTTTACAATGATGTTTATTTTTTTTTTTCTGTCCTGCGCACAGATTTCCGACCAGAAGGAGTGCTCCGATCACAGTTTGTTTCCGGCAACAGTTCGCATCTAGTCGGTACTTTAGAGAGATAATTTTTCGATTTTCTCAATGGTTTTTTAACGCGACGCGATAAATTACCGAAAAATTACGAAAAACCGCTAAAAATTGGATTTCGTCAATATCACGTATAGTTTTTTCGCTATAATTTCGAAAACAATCATTCTGTTGTTTAAAAATTTTCAACAAAATAGTGTCTTTGTACTATACAACTTCAAAAAAATTTTCAAAAAGTTTCATTCAATTTTAGGCTATTTATAGCTATTTTTAAATGTTGAGGTTTTTCATTCATATAACCGTTAATTTTGAGTTTTTTGCCTTGAAATTTGGACACAACGTCAGACACATACAACTTTAATTTTAAAAAAAAAATAGACAAAGTGTATTACACCGAAGCTCCGCTCAGAATTGTTTTATCGGATGCAATGATTTATCATTGCATTCAAATTTATAATAAAAATAAAACTCTAAAATCTTTATCCAAGTAGTTCACTTAAGCGATATCCAAAACATCTCGTGGCTCGGTACTTTTTTTTTTTTTTCAACTAGTTTCAAAAATACTTATTTTTAAACAAACTTTTTTATTGAAGGTCTATATAACAGATTCATTTGGTTCGAAAATTCGGTAATCAAAAATCGAAGAACCTTAATGGTATAATAATATAATATTTTGTATCAATCACAGATAAAATAATATTCAACCTATACTCAAAAATAATACATAAAACCAAGAATTTAATATTTTGTCTATATTAGATTTGAATATTTTTATAATATAGATTTTTAAATTTTAAATTGACTAAAAACGTTGTTTTAAACGCTTTTTTTTTTCTTAGACGGTTTAAACATAACAACCCCGTTGTTAAATAACTTGAGAAATAAACGGCGCGATTTTCTAATGATTTAAAATTATTCGTAAATATTATTACATAATTGTAGAACTGCTGTCTCATTCATAGTCTGAATTTTCTACTTTATTTTTATTATTTATATTTTAATTTTTTCAAAAATGTGAAAATATTTTTGAAATTTTGTAATATTTGAGAATTACGTCGTCCCATAGGGTGTCTATTTATATTTGCATCAAATAAAGTTTTACCATTATCCGAATCGAACACATCGTTTATTTTTTCCAATAAAACTGTGCTGTGTGCAATTATTAGCAAATTTACAGGACACTTTTTGAAGAGCTTTTGCGGAATAGTCGTATTTTTACACATTGCACGTAAAGTATTATATATTTTATGTCAATTTCATAAGAATTTTCAACGTATCGCAGTGAAATATTGTAGTTGTCTTCAATTTGTATATCACCGTCTAGAGCTAATCGATTATTTTTTTTAAACTTTCAACTAAGTGAGTCATTTTATATTATATCGTAAATATAAAAACTAATTTTTGGCCATAAATTGCTACTGACGGATTAGTGACAGTATCGTGACACTAAGCAATAAAAACATTCGCATATTTCGTGTGTTCCTTGATCGAAAACTACGACGGACGGTAGTCAACAGAATTCTTGTAATTTGTTCACTCATTATTTTTAAATTATCTTCCTGAATTCCATTACCTGTAGAAAAAAAAAAACGAAACAAAACGGAATTGTTCAATTGACGCATAAGATTATCATGATAAGCGAGTGTGGACTAGTTTTACCACGATGTTTTAACAGCGATTCAGAAGTAGCAATCACCTACTCTGTTACTTTTTCATTCACATTATTACCTTATAGCAAAGTAGAAAATACACCATAGTAGGCGCACAACACGAACAGTATTCTGCTACTTTTATTTTTTATAAAAAAAAAAAAATTTCTTGTGATATTGCAATATAAGTTTGTCGCATTGCCTATCAAAGATTTTTTTAATCATAGTGTGGCGACGATATCGAATATTGATAATGAATTTATTTATTCTTCGCAAACATTAGAGGTTAATGTTCGTGATTTAATGGCGAAGAACAAATAAGATTATGATATTATTATGATTTAACAATACGCGCGAAAACCGTTGTTAAAAAATATTCGTTGATACGATAGAGTGCGTTTGATCGTTTCTGTTACCAGTCACTGTTATTTCACCTATTTGCGGTATACTCGTATTTGGGTTTTTGAAAATATCTTATTTAATAACGTTATACACGAAGTAACTGTCGGCATTGCTACTTTCACCGTGAGTTTTTTTAAGTAGCGCCAGCAACTGTTAGTGTTACTAGAATAAAATCACGGTTCACAAACTGTGAACTGCAGCAGCAAACCGATTTTGTCTAAGTCCCGAGTTCCTCATATCCTTCTATTATGCAGCCGTAAACACTCTAACTGAATCAATCCCCACTCATTAGCGTTCGGACTGCGCTAGCGATCCAAACGTAATCCGCCAAAACCCAACTGCCGTTCACGGCGCAATATGACAGTAAACAGTATCAGCTACGGTAATATACACTAAATAGGTAAAAATTATAATATACAAATATAAGTATAAAAACCGTCTAATTGGAAATTAAACGTTTTTTTTATAATATTATTTTATATGAATATATATGTACTTTTTCAAACATCTTTATTTTTTTTTTATATGTATATCAAATTTATATCCATCCATAACGGATTATTTTTATTGTTTGCAATAATAAAGGCAGCGCATATATATTTATAATTAAACAGGAACAGAAATGGTATAGAATATAATAAGCAAGAAAAGAATAAAAAACTGACTAGATAATTTTACATAATACGGTAACGTATATTGTTTATACATTTTCTTTTGCCCAGTATTGAGCCGTGTCTACCGCCTTCTGGTTGCTTGACATCAAATCATCTTGTGTGCATGGGCCGGGTCCTGCTGCGCACACAAGTAGGTGTGACATTGTCCGCCCTTGTCCGCATTTACAATTTATATTTTGATCTCCATATACCCATTTCCGCATGTTTTCTTTTGAACGTCCTACTCCAACACGCAATCTATTCAACGTCCTCCATATTGGCCAGTCTAAATTATGACCCGGTGGTAATCTTTCTGTTAATTCTATAATAACCGACACGAATCAAAAACAATACATTTGAAGAATACACTCGATTAACTGGCGTATTTATTTAATCACGTAGGTATTTCAATATATTAAACGCGATTCGATTTCTACTCCCTACGCTTTTTATTTCAAAATACCAGATATGATATATATATATATTTTTTTATATATATTTCACGTCCATATGTCCGATAATGTATAAAGTATACGTTTTGCAAATAACAACTACCTATGTAAATGTATACTGTGTATTACGAAGTATGTGTATATATTTATTTTAATTGCTAACTGATTAGATGAACAATTTGCGAGTACTGCTTTTAGTTATGCGTTATATATTATAATAATAATAAAGTCACACGCTATTTTCAAAATAAATTTTATCAGACCGTTCGAAGAACGGGTTTAAAAATAAAACGAAATATTTGATTAAAACTGATAGCAAATTAAACGTATCATTCCGTTTACAATGCGGATCCGTCTACTTAAGTATTGTTGAACTGCTACTATATAGGCGCTGCGGCGGGTCACACGACGGTTTCGTTGCTAATCCGTTTTCAATATCTGCGTTTCCCGCTAAAATACAAATTGTTTTCTTATTTCAATCACATTTTGTTATCAACTACGGTATTAATGACATTCGTTGTGAAGTGTGAGCACACTTGTTCTTAGGCACGTGTCTTTAGATTATTATTATTGCGGACAGTATTCGAATTGATATGGAAAGAGAACACAAAAAATTAGATTCGCGTGTGTTCTCGAAGCTTTACGAAGTATTTGGACGACGAAAACTTTTCGACAAGACGGTACTGCATACAGGTCACTAATGCTAAATGGAAAATAATATTATATTAATACGTTACACGTGGAAATAAAACTAATAAAACCAATAGGTTTATAAATAAAATACATCATACAAATCATATGTTTTATACCTTCACACTTTTGAAAATTAATTTTTTATAAATTAAAATTTGCTCGTTTACATGCGAATATTGCAGAACTCCTAGTATGTTTAATGTTTATATATATATACAGGTATGTATGTATCCAGCATAATTTACTTAAGTATTTCGCGTTATTTCTAATAATAATTATAACAATAGTACGTATCTTTATTTACACATTTTTCAAAAGACAAAAAAAAAAAAAACTTTTTTTCCTCGGATATATATTTAAAAAGAAAAAAAGGTAGCGAGCCGCGGGGTGTTGTGGATATATCGCTTAAGTGAATTACTTGGATAAAGATTTTAGAGTTTTGTTTTTATTCTGAGCGGACCTTCGGTGTAATACACTTTGTCTATTTTTTGTACAAAATTAAAGTAATATATGTCTGACGTTGTGTCCAAATTTCGAGTCGAAAAAATAAGAATTAACTGTTTTATGAATGAAAAACGTCAAAATTTAAAAATAGATATAAATAGCCTAAAATTAAATAAAACTATTTGAATTTAGATACAATTTTGTTGAAAACTTCAAGACAATCGAATGATTATTTTCGAAATTATAGCGAAAAAACTATACGTGATATTGACGGAATCCCATTTTTAGCGGTTTTTCGTCATTTTTCGTTACTTTATCGTGTCGCGTTAAAAAACTATTGAGAAAATCGAAAAATAATCCCTCTAAAGTACCGACTAGATGCGAATTGCTGCCGGAAACAAACCGTGACCGAAGAGATCGGAGCACTCATTCTGGTCAAAAATCTGTAAACAGGATAGATGAAAAAAAAATAAACATCATTGTAAAACCACGCTAGATCCCTCGGTCCGCTCAGAATCTAAAATGTTGAGGTATTATTTTATTGATTGTTCATGTAAATATAATAATTAATTCATTTTTATTGAGTGCAATAACAGAAAACGTTCAAAACGTATCAGGTTATTGCACCGAATATGTTGTAATAAAACTTAATATTGAAGAATATATAATAGTATAAAATAATTAATATACAGTTTAAATGTTTTTTATATTCATGATATATTTTACAAAATATCACTAGCTATTAAATAAAACGACGCATGCCAATAATATTATCAAATCCATTGAATATATATTGTTATTGCACCAAAAAAAAAAACCAGTATTAATATTAGCACGAGTTAGAAGACCCGGACGTATCTGGTTTTTGCGTCGGCAACAAAAAAAAAAAAACAACGATTCTTTATATATGTAAATTCGTAAGACATGTCTGGACGTATTTGGTTATTGCACCGAATAATAGACATTTAAAAACAAAGTTTTTCGTATGCAACTTCAACACAGATTCTTTGGAAGTATTTTTGGTTTTTGTATCGATCGATAGAGAATTTCTTTATCGACGACATTCACGCAATACACAAAATGATTTTTCGAAAATTTGGACGTATTTGGTTATTGCACCGGCGCCTTCAATTAAAAGTGGTATCGAATGAAACCCATTTAGAAAAAAAAAAAACTAATAATCCCACATTCCGCGGTGTTCGAAATCTTTTTTCCTACATCGTCGTGCCGTCACGCGTATAAGTGGATCCTTTTCCGTGGGCCGTACCTACCCTTTTATTAATCCCTGAAACTATTTTAAACGTCAAACGACAATAATAAAAACCCGTCTTATAATACCGTTTATATACCGTCTGTGTAGGTATATGAGTCTTTATTATCCATTAGTATATATATATATAATATGTAAAATATGTACAGATATTATGTAATGTGTGGTTGGGTCGTTGTCGTCGGCCGACCCTTGATAATCTTTTGGATTATTTTCGAAACATTTTCGTGTATTTTACGCGTATTTCAAAAAGAAATCCGTCTAAAAATAGTATTCGTTTGGACGCGCCTTTTTTTTTTTTACAGATCTAAACGATCGCTGGAATATTTACAAGCACGCGATTAACCGAGCATCCAATAACCAGTATATATATATATATATATATTATACAGTTCGATATTATTTTATTTTATGATATTATGTAACCAATATGATTTCCAGGGAACGAGAATTTTTTTTTAGGAGGGTACAAAGATTTTTAACGAGTATAAATCACCAGATTCAATGATAATTCATTTACATTTTTTCCCAATACGTCGTAATTACCTACAGTACCTATCAAATCACGTAATTGACCAATTTTGACGTAATTTTTAATATACACAGACAAAATAAAACGACTCGTATAATAATAAACGCATATTTATGTACATATCAATAGTGGTAAAAAGTAATAGCAAATAAAAAGACAAACGCTGATCGTTTTGAGTTAGAGGCCAGAGGGCCTCATATTAAGTTTTTGATTTTCGTTACATGTCAGGAAAGAATAAAACGAAAAAATATATCGTCTATATCAAATTCGCTTTGAACACAGACTTTTTCTTAGTATCCCGTTAAAATAGATCTACCTATTATCGAAGTTTTAAATTCAATTTCAAACAAGTTGGATACCTGAAAAACAGTGTAATCGTTGTACGTATGATAGTTTCAAAAAATCAATTATGTTGAAAATACGACGGTTGCGAAACTAGGTACGACGAATTCCAACTCTTAGTTTTTTATAAAGTATCAACAATTTAAAAAAAAATATTTTTTTTCTAATTTGATAAGTTTTTGCTCGGGTTCGATAATTTTTCTTTATCTGAATAACGCGATTGCAGAACAGCTATTTTGAACGCACATAATTAAATTCGATAGACATTTTAATTTTTTTTATCGATAATTTTCAATAAAACCTCAGTCGAAAATAGGTATCTGTTTGTTGTGGACATATTAATATCTGGATGACGCGCTATACTGCAGTATATTTTCTTTATAATTAATATAGTATAACGGGTTTTTACTAATTGTTTTTTATACATAAAAACGACGTATAATATATTTATAATTATTTAACAATAGAAAAAGAAATTGAACATGGGCCAAAGAAGGTGCTATATAACGCCTCCGATCACTTCCTTAACCCAACACTACACTATTAACATAAACGAACTCGTCGTACTACCTATACGGATTTTATTTTTCGGTATTACAAATTATATTGTCTTCGACATAATTTTTTAATAAATTAAACCTCACCTATTGATAAACCGCGTTATTTCACAGCGATGCGTTTAATTTCATAATTCGAGATCGTTTAAATTCAAACAAACTTTTATACAAAAACGCGCATAATACACATAAAAATTAATTATCGTCTGTATAATGTGTTGTATATTTTTAGGTCAAGGATACGCGTTACGAGATGTTACGCGAGTGGAAATGTATATCGAATTTTATAAACACTTTTCGGATTTATGCGTAAGCACAATAACACTACTGCATACATAAATTATTATTATTATTATTATACAGGCGTAAATATTTTACACACGTAACAGGCTTATTGTAGATATACTTCACTACCTATACTATAATTGTAGGCTCTATAATTTTTCTTATATAATATTGTTCTCACAGTCTAATCAGTTCAATACAAACGGAATTACATCAATAATTAACGTTCATATTGATAATATTATATTAATAACGTTATTACGATTTCCCTAGAATTCAAAATTCTCTCGTCGTCGGTAAGTTTTACTTTTTTCTATAATACATTTGATCATATTTTATTAGCTTTCCACACATTGTTACGCTCTTAAAATTTAGGTGTATACGTATACATATATATATATATATATATATATATATAATACTATATATACGTCTTTACGTTTTCATTTTTTACCCATATAACGATGTTCATCATATCAATAATATATTAATTCAAAATAAAACAAACACCACAATATAAATATTAAAACATTTATTCACTTAATGTGTATATAATACAATATATATATATATATTTGTTCAATCTATCGATTCGTTAAGCTCACTTCATATTGAACTCCTTGACGTTTTCAATGAATTAGATACTCTATCTTACAAAAATGCAATTGGTCCTGATGGTCTCTCTCCTATATTTTTATTTAACTGCCGTTTTTTACTTTCACCACCTATCACATATCTCTTTAATTTTTGTTTAAATCGTGGCTCATTTCCTTCATCTTGAAATCCACCTATATTAATCCAATTTTTAAAAAAGGTAATAAATCATTTATCTCAAACTACCGTCCCATATCCATAATTTCTATTCTCCCTAAAATATTCTCTAAAATAATAAATGATACACTTACGCCTATATTTAAAAATATTTTAGCACCACAACAACACGGATTTCGTAATAATAAATCATGTCTTACTAATTTAATAACTATTAAACATCATATTATAAAATCTTTTTATAATAATCAACAAACCGATGTTGTTTACACTGATTTCGAAAAAGCCTTTGATAGAGTGAACCACGCTTTATTAATCAATAAACTACAGGAAATCGGCTTTGCCAATCCCCTCTTATCATGGTTTAACTCTTTCCTAAGTCAACGTATCCAATTTGTCAAATATAAAAATTTTATATCGACACCTATAAACGCAATTTCTGGAGTTCCTCAAGGCGATCACCTTTCCCCTCTCCTATTTAATTTATTTATAAATGATGTTGTGTCCTCCATTACACACTCCAACATTTTATTATTTGCCGACGATGCAAAATTTATAAATCTATTAATTCCCCGATGATATTAAACTTCTTCAAAGTGATTTAACATCTTTTAACGAATGGTGCATTTCAAATTGCCTTTCATTAAATATTGACAAATGCCAAATTATTACTTTCTCCAAAAAGAACAAACCCTTGCATTCTAATTACCATATATGTGACATTAACTTACATCGTTCGTCATTGATTAAAGATTTAGGGATTTTATTTGATTCCAAACTATTATTCAATACTCATGTATCAGCGATTAAAAATAAATCTCTAGCTGTATTTGGTATGATAAAAAGAAACTGTTCCAATTTTCGCGATCCGCTTGCTTTCAAATGTCTATATACCTCACTAGTCCGTTCTTTGTTAGAATACGCTCCATTAATTTGGGACCATAACAATGTAGGACACAATGATCAACTTGAAAAAGTGCAGAATAAAGTTCTCAGATTTATATGTCATAAATGTAATATTCAAAGAACTCCTCACTCTGGTTACGATAACATTTTAAAACTGTTAAACTTAGAATCTTTAAATGTACGTAGACACTTATCAAACTACAACTTTCTCACCAAATTACTAAATAACGAGATTGATGATTCATTTTTATTAAGTCAATTAAATTTCAAAGTCAATAACCACTACACTCGTAACAATCATTTATTTTATATTCCTCAATCATCTAAAAAGTATACGTCATACGACCCCATAAATATTTTAATGTCTACAGGAAATAGTAAACTATCTTAAAAAAAAAACATTGAATATGTTCTTATTATCATTATTATTATTATTATTGTTGTTATTACTAATATTCTATATATTACTCTTTTTATATTTTATTATGTAATATAGTATTATTTTGAATTATATTATATTATTGTTATCTATATAAATATATTGTAAATTGGACTTTTGTCCGTATAATTTAATAAATAAATAAATAAATAAATAAATAATATATTATAATTTCGTGACATTTTGTAGAAACTAGGAAATTTCATACACAACTTTTCTATATATATCTATAAATATATTATAAATTATTTATTTTTCCGATGACGTTTGCCAATAAAATTATTTATATTTATAATATTAAACTAAATATATATATATATATATATATATATATAATTATAATATATTATACTTTATGTAGATTAATAATAATATTTTCACATTCGTCTTTCATTATCTCGAATGTGTTTGTGGAAATAGAAAAAGAACATTTTCAATTATAGAATATTATTATGATTTCTAACCTACATAAATAATATTATTATTAATTATTTATCGTTTTCTCGCAATAATTACAACGCGTACCTTTTATTTATCTTTTATAAATAAATATAATATTCTAATTTCGAATATGGTAAAAGTCAACAAAATTATTTTGCCATTTAAAAATTATAAAAAAACAACGAATTCAACGTTAATTAATAATTTCGCTTATCCCAAACCTCGATTGTCTTCCATTTTAATAAGATAAGATAATATTTAGCCAATACAAATACCTAAGGCAAATAACAATAATATCGCCTCATTCTACGGACGAACCGAAGGGCAATTTATTATAATACTAAATTTGAACGAGAATAATAATAATAATAATAATAATAATAGGAGATACCGTATAATATATTATTATAATATTTTCGTCGCTCACGTTGATAAAATTTGTCGTCAGATTGTCACAATATATCAAATAATAATGGTCCATATATTATTTAGTGAAACAATAAATTCATTTGGAATATTGTAACTGGAATCTGGAGCCATTTCATAAAACAATATTACTGTATCAATATATCAGATTTTATAGCAATTAGTGGTGTATTTTAGAGCGTACGAGCAACACTCGGGTATACCCTTGCCGGATTAAAGTATAAAGTTCTCGTATAATTTCCTTACCATAAATACATATTTTTAATTGAATTAATATAAAATACTAAACTATAATATGAGCACGTGATTACATAACGTAAATAACATTTTTTCAATCGATTTATTCTTGAAAACCAATAAAATGATAGAAATCAACGATAAACTAAACGTTATAACTACAGTACGTTAAAAAAAGAAAAATCATTATTTTTCTGATCAATATAATAATCGTTTTGGAATAATTTAAAAATGAAAATTCGATAAACTTTAGGCCTTTGAATAATACACGATAAATTATATACAACACACTTAATGGTTTATCTTTTCACACCGCACATTTGTGTGTCGTTACGATAATTAAAATTGCAGTACTCGAGAAACGATTTGCAATTATATAAATAAAATAATTAAATACGTATGTGTTAAAATCTGTACACTATAAATTATGATAAATAAATTGGTTTGTACCTAACGTATTATTAATTAATACTATATAATAAATGAATATTAAGTATTATTAACCTTAAAAATAAACATTCAACTATTTACTGATATTTTGTTACAGGATTTTTGCAACGCGATTCCGAAGAAAACGTTGTTATTATTATTATTTTCTTTTGTAATTTTCCAAAATCCAAACTTCACATACGTGAAAAAAAGTTATGATAAAAGATTTTTCAAATTTTTTGTTTAACACTGTTTAAATATTGTGTATTTTGTACAAATTTTCAGATTTTCGGGTTGACACAAAATTTGCCCACGTCCAAATCCGATATGTTAATAGTTTTTCCAGGTTTTTTGCCATTTTTTTTGGTAGTTTTCAATGCACTTAAGACAACTATTGAAAAAAATCGCAAGTAAAAATAATGTACCAGCTAGATAGTGAAAGTTATTATTTAGGGCAGAAGACTCGTAGCTTAAAAAAAAAACCACTAAATATGCACTTAAAAATCTAAAAATGTTCTGGTGTTAATTACAAGAAACTTTTTTTTTTTTTAGTGTTCTATTGTTTTTGTGCAATGAATATAGCGTATTAGGTACCTAATGACACATCTGTAATTTTACCACTTGAAAACAGTGGCGGCACACACCAATTTGGGCCCTTACACGAAAATAAAGGAATGGCACTAAAACGGCTTATAGGTATTGTATTTGTTTCAAAAAAAAGGTTTACCGTTAACAAAATGTCGATTTTAATAATAAAAATAAATTAAAATTTGCTCACAAAATTATTCACGTGCGAGCCGTGCTGATGGAAACAGTGTTATTATTTTTTATTTTATCGGTAATCGGTACATGAGATTTAGAAATAATCATATTATTTTTAACCGTACAATCGGTCAGACTTATATTTGAAAATATTCTGTCATTTAATTTTCCTCTTGTTGTATTTTTTCTCGCGTGGTTTTATCAAATTTAGAGGCAATGCCCTTGGACAGGGCCTTAAGTGTACGTCGGTCCCACTGCGAAGTGAGGTCTGCGGGTCTTCAATTACGCCACTGCTTGAAATATATATACACTTTTCCTTCGGATCGTATAAAACACCAAATTAAAAAAAAAAATAGTAGGGATGAGCCGTGATTGTTGTAAATTTCGTTTAAGTGAATTGCTTAGATAACGTTTTATTATTTTTTTACCAATTTAAATTTGAAAGGAACGATAAGTCATTGAATTCGATTATAAAACGATTCTGAGCGGAGCTTCGGGCTTATTTATTATTAAGAATATATAATTTGTATGGAGTACATAATTTACGATTAATCTTACATTACATTATTTGTATACAATTACTTACAATAAATTTAGGTGTAACTAAACATATTTAATTTAAATTGTCATTTTCCATCGAAATAATACACTTCGTCGACAAATTTAAAATGGAAATGAAAAACAAAAAATTGTGACTTAGGATTTTCAAGATTTTTTAAATATATATAGTTGAAGTAAAGTAGATCCTATATGTTGTGTACAATTTCAGCTCTTAAAACCATAAATTACCCCTGCTATGATTTCAATAGCTCAACATCTAATAATTGCAATTTTTTGGTAGTGTTTTGTGCAACGTTTAAAAACTATTGAGAAAATTGTTTTTCTTCCGATTTTTGGGTCGTTTTTAACTAAGCATAAGGAAGGAAATTACCGAGTAAATCGAAAAACGTACAGTCAAACAGAGTAACAACCGGATACAATTTACTATCGGAATGTAACGCATGACGAGATCATCCGAGCACTCTTTCCAGTCGAAAATTCGTACAAAGAAAAAAAAACACAAATTGTAAAACCAATAGCTTCCTCGATTCGCCTCACAAATCTAAAGTGTTTTGTATTTTCCAAAAAAAAAAAAGGTATTTTAAAACATTTTTTTACGATACACAGAAACGAATGGACATTTTGAAAAAAAACCACCATTAAATAATCGACCAAAGACAAATTTTGTATTCACTGAGACGAAAAGTACGTTAAAAATTTAAAAACATAGCAACACGAAGCAAAACTAAAATATGATAAACACATAAAATCGTGTTTCAATATTTGAAGTTGCGTGAATAATTTATTAATAAAATATATATATATATAAACAGCAATGCATTCACTTCAGTTTACATACATCGAAAATATCATCGTTTTTATCCTAAATCAACACCCAGAAATATAATAAATCGCGTGTCGTATTCAATAAAACGTTTACCAATATTATGGCACACAAGTTGGACTTGCGAAATCCATCACTTTTGCGCTTTTTTCTTTTTTTTTTGCACAACCCTTCGGAGGACGACGATACGACGCGCGTCTGTATGATTTAAATAGTATATGTAGTACGAAAAAATTATTCGACTCACTTGTAGGGATGCTGATGGGCAAGTCACTCGATTGACTGTTATTGGTTAAAATATAGTTACTCTTAAATTGTGTGTCTACTTACAAGATACAAGACTCTTTGGAAATGTGTAAATGGTTGTACTGCAAGTTAGATTTACAGTAACAAAGTTACATTTAAATTTACGAGTCACTTACTTATTTCTTAAAGAAAATAATTAAACAACTATGTTCGTTTTAAAAACGTATCATATAATAGTTAAAAGTAAAATGTAAAAGTATTAGCACTGAAATTGATTAATACCGCCTAGATGCTGCTGGTTATAAAACGTTACAAAATTTTAATTCAATAGACAATAATATTATGCAAATATTTTTGAAAAGTTATTTTTTATTTACTACTCATCGATGTTCATCACATTGAATAGGCATTTCATTATTTAAAAATGTAGCGAGCCGCCGGGTGTTTTGGATATCGCTTAAATGAATTACTTGGATAAAGATTTTAGAGTTTTGTTTATAATTACAAAGTTGAAAGCAATGATGAATCATTGCATTCGATAAAACGATTCTGCGAAAAATGACATGTTTAATGTGACATGCGATTTGCTTTAAGAAAAGATGCTACACGAAAAGATCGGAGCAATCCTTCTGGTAGAAAATCTGTAAACAGGATAGAAGAAAAAAAAAATAAACATCATTGTAAAACCACTAAATCCCTCGATCCGCTCAGAATCTAAAATTTAAAAACTGCATTATAAACGACACTGATATATCATTCATTTATATTAAACAGGTTTGCAATAATAATTTTTTTTTCAGCTTTGTGGATTATTTATTAGTAAACTTTATGTTTTCTAGAATGCTGAGTACAAAAATTGTTATTATTCCCCCTTAAAGGACAGTTTTTTTTTGTAAAATAATAGGGGTTTGTAATAAAAAAAAAAAAATTATAACAGCTATGAAAAAAAATCGAACTAAACACCGTTCGCTACTAACAAAGTAAACGTGTTGAGATATGATTGCCTAACTCCTCATACCGCTAAACCCGCACTACCCTTCCATTATTTAGATTAACTGTTTAATTTTAATTTTAATTAAACTAAAATTATGAGTTTCGCAACAAAAAAAAAAAAATGACGTGATGGAATTTTTTTCCGGTTTTAATAAATGAAAATCTATAAGATAAACAGTAAAAAAAAAAAACCTATGCCATTTTTCAATTGCACACCTGTGTCATTTATTTAATTTCAAATTGTTATTTAAAGTTACAATAATACTAGTATAACGAGTTACATATTTTAAAGTTACATTGTAAAATATGTAACTCTGCAGTTACGCGTATAACTTTGATACATGTAACTGATTACTACTCGCACCCGACCCTGCGCACTTGCACAAATTACCTGTTTCTTTGCACCGATATACAGTTAACTATCGATTATTAGCATTATAATTATCATAATACGTCGTAATTTATTTTATCTGTATATGAACATATTTTACTCTCCTACATCTTATATTCTACTTAGGGAGTATTCCGGATATTGTATTCAGAATAATAATTTTTAAGTATTCTGAATATTTTTCAAATAATTTTTTCTAAATCATTTTATATACTTTCTAAAAGCGTTCTGAATACAGTGTTCCGAATACTTATTAAAATACAGTCGTGTTTTAAATAGTATCTAGGGAAAAATAATAACTTATTACTCGAACGTAAGATGTAATTATTTCAGAAAAAAAACATGAGTTGCAACTAGCAGCAGTAGGTATTTCAAACAATATCAATTATTATTTGATCAATAATCTTGCTATGCTCAGTGTTTGAACCCAGCCTTATTTAAATAATCAAATATATTTGATTACGCTATGTTTTGTTTTATGACTTAATTGGTATTATTAATTTACTTATTAGTTATTGTGTTAATTTATAAAAACATAATTTAAAAAAAAAATTTATCAATTCCTCCCAAATACATATTGATGACTGTTTATATTCCATTGAATAAAATTATTATTTTATTTGATATTCGTATTAGGTATAGGTACTGAAAACTAGTAGAAAAAAAAAAACAATATTCTAAAAGTATTTGGTATAATTTTCGTGAATTATTCGAAATACACAATCCGAATAATTTGTTTTTCCGAGTATTCGGAATATGCAGTATTCCAAATAATTAAAAAAAAAATTTCAGTCAAGTCCGTATATTAGACGAGTATATATGTATAAAAATTCAAAACGATATTCGGCGTTTTTAATATATTAATTAATAAAAACCATGTTTGATATTATAATGCATATTCATATTTTATTAGCCATTACACGCAGTAAATCGATCGTACTCAAATAAAGAAAATTGCAAATTTTTATTTTTGCATATTTTAGGTGTAAGTGTATATTTTCCAAAAACACGCAGGTTATCCATTAAAATGTTTTAATTTTATTTCATAATTTTATACGCCTACAGTTATTGTTAATGTAATTTAAATTAAATTGCATTAAATTTATTCCACAACAAAAAAATTAAAAATATTTTTTAAAATAATGTATTTTTGATGAAATGAACGATTTAATTAACAACGGAAAAAGATATTTTCGAAAGCTCTTTACAGAATTCAATTTATATCACGAAATGTTACCTAATAAACCATTGCCGTATATTAATAACGCGGTGGAGTGCTTGCGGTTAGAATCGGCAATATTTTACGCAGATAATCTCGAAGATTTCAAAAATGTTATACAAAATCTACATGACGAAGAAATTATTTTGCGTATTTTGTGCTTTTTGAGTGAAATATTTTAAAATTTTAAAAGCATATTAATCGGGTCTTTATCAATCGAATCGCTTCATGCAAGAATAAGGGATCCAGGCGCACTTTCGGGCAAAAATGAAAAAATTACGGATTTTCGAAATCTTTGAGGGTATTTTTAACGTTTTGTGTAAGAAAGGACATATATACGGGCATCACTCGTGTTCGTACTACGAACGTGCGAAAACGGACCTAATACAGCGTTAATATTTAGGTATAACAGTAGGTTAGACCATATGAAAAACACGAAGAGTTGTAGATAGTCGATTTTAATTTTCTCAAAATTGAGCAGCAGAGGTCCCTTATTCTTGCACGGAGCAACTCAATTGATATATTACGCGAACTGTCCCTATCCTTTCCACCGCATGTGAATCCTTCTGCGAACGTTTCGGAATATTATACATACACGCAGGGGCGGAGTCGCTCTGAAATTCTTACCGGGAAAATAAGATTTTTCCAGACCATAATATTTTAGTCCACTAATTTTTAACTGAGTACATACTAAATAGATACTAATACTAAATACTTGTACATAAAAAAATATAAAATATTATGCTATTTACCTTGCGTTCAATTAGGCGTAGTATAATAATAAAATTATTATAAATATTTAATTTTTAATATAATATCCACGGTACAATATGTCCTCTAGTAAACAAATATATCATAATAATATTGTATCATAGTGCACTGATAAAGTGCTGTCAGTACACACAATTATTTCAATTGAGTTGAAAATATTAAATACTAATATTATAACGTATAAAGTTATAACATATTGATACTGAATGATTAAAAAACAAAATCAATTAGTTAGTCAGTGAAAAATGTTTTTTTTTATTTATAAGGTATAAAAAAAAAAACAATAGTTTATAACAGTAAAAGCAATGATTTTATTATAATATTTCAATTTTCTAGTCGACTACAATAACTGCAGTTTACTCAATGGTTTGCTTTTAGTAGCCAGCTCATCGGTAATAATCCGATCATTATCCGAGTTCAAAAGAATGTTTTTTTTCAATAGACATAGAAGTAGTGCTAGGGATTTCGTGCCCTATAGATCATTAAAATATGCACGCATTTATGCCCTAAAAAAAAAATCACTGTAAATATTTCGGATCCGATTTATTTACGTTATATTCTATTTAAAATCACATCCGACACTAAATCGGAACGCTGAGAGCGCGGCGGAGGAGGTGCGTTACAATATTATGATTTTAAACGCGTATAAAAAAAAAATATATATATATATATATATATATTATATATATTCCTTCGGCATGCGCGCCAAAGACCTTGAAGACGGATTTTCGCGGTGAATTATCCATCATTCACATAAAATATTATACAGAGAGCTGTTGTGTCGTTTGCCCTGTACGAACAATTACAATGTGGACGACGACGTCAAAACGGTTTATTCGAAAATTCCGGCTTATAAATATTGTGTATAAGCGGCAAAACTGTAAAAGTTCAAAAAGAACCCGTTATTTAGTAAGTGAATTCGCGACAATACGTTTTTAAGTGGATACCGGAAGCGAGCATTTTCTACCATCGTCTCGCACACACGAATCACAGTAAAATATAAACGTTTCGTCATCCTATATACATTCTCCAAAACAGATTTTTGAATTCCTCGTGACTTGCCCACTTTTTTTTTTCTCTTAAGATCTCCAACAATTGATTATTAGCAACTTTTTTTTTTATTATTTCAAATTTTTTCGAGTAACGTTTTAAAAATATATAGGGAAAAAATAAAAATTAGAAATTTTGGAAAGTCATTCGCGAGTAAAATTCACGACCAATTCAAAAATCTGTTTCCAGAATCTTTACCGGCGTCACTACATAGGTCGATCGTCGGTACGTCGGAATAGTAAGAAACGTTTATTTTACCATGATACGTGTGTGCGAGGCAAAGAGAGAAAATAATCGTTTCTAATCCCCTAAACCGGGGGTTCTTAACCGGTCGTTCATGGTGCCTATCTACGTTCGGTTTTCGTCTATTGTCTTCAAGACGTCTTCATTTGATTTTCTCTCGGTGCATCTTTCTCCAACACCACATCTCCAAAGCTTCTAACGTATCTTTCTCTTTTTTATTAATTGTCCACGTCTCGGTTCCATATAACGCCACACTGCAGACGTAATTGTTTTCATGAGCCTTTTCTTCGTTACTATATTCATATTTTTTGATGTTAGTAATTTTTTTTCCATCTTATTATAATATTTATTATCTTATTGTAATGTATAAACTGAGAAGAAATCGATGTGGAAGAGTATACAGAAAAGGCGAAATGAATTAATAGGTCATATTTTAAGACACGATGGGCTACTATTACTAATCGTAGAAGGAGTAATTGATGGAAAAAATCATAGAGGAAGACCAAGATTGCAATACATAAGTCGGATAATAGAGGATCAAGGATGTAACTCATATCAAGAGTTGAAGAGGAAGGCTAGTAATAGACAAACATGGAAGTTGCTGCAAACCAATCATTAGATTGAATAATGCAAGAAGAAGAAGAATGTATAAACTATAAATCGTTTAAATTTTCATATAAGTTATTAGAACGAATATTATACGTTTTACAACTTATTAATTAACACAAACATAACCGTAATAATTAAATAATCGAAAAGCAACGGTTACGGACACGGTCTTGAAATGTCTTCCAAGACTGTGATTACGGAACTCAGTAACATTTGTTACGCCAACACGCCGGTTTTTCCTTACCTATACCGGTCGCCAGTTATACCAGAGACCACGACCATCGTGCCGAAACGATATCACATAAAATACGAACTGATTAAATGACATTTGGCAATCACCATCTCAAACGTAAAAATAAAAACATATTTTTTTCAATATTTCATTGAAATATTTCAAATTTAAAGCCCTAAAGTACGACGCTCGTAATTCCTGTAATTATTATGTTTTAAATAATATATGTATGTTTGATAAAATATATTATAGTAAAATAACGTAAAACCGTTATCGCGAATCGCGAAATCCGCGCGTACCTACACCGCCACTGTAATACCTACCGCGCGTTTATCTACAACGCGTGCGGTGTTTTATATTATAAAAAAAATATATTTCAATATGTTCCCCGTCGAAATCACCTTTGTTTATACAACTATGTCAATTAGCAATTAATCCCGCCGACGAAGTGTATCTGTTGCGCTCGTACCGCTACAATATTGTATTTTACTATTTAGACGTGCAGCAGCCTGTCGTTCCGTAATACGCGGTACACATATTTTTAATCTGACGGTACAAAAATTAAGCGTTTGTATGAAACGGAACAAAAAAAATTCATAATAATAATAACAATGATAATAAAACAAAATCGTTAAAATATGTTTTTGTATACGTTCCAATTAATAGTCCATCAGATATAATATAGGTGTCCGCAATTCGAAAACAGTAAATATAACCATATAATAAACGCTGAACTCTTTATGGTTAAAAAAAAAATTGAAATTTCATTAGGATAAACGTCCTGCGCCGTTTTTTTACTCCACTATATATATATAAAGAAAATAAAAAAATTATACCTGACTTATAAGTAATAATACTTAAATAGTATTTAACGACTATAATATTATATATTGCACGAGAGACGAATTTTCATGTTTTATATTTGTACAGTTGTACTTCACATACGTATAATAGTATATAATATACGGTTTGACACTTTGTTGTGCGTTAATGATTTTATGAAAATTGAAAATTCACATTTGTATAGCTATAGGCACAACTGATAAGTGATAAACGTATTGAAATATCGAAACTGTCCCTTATACTTTGTGATTGCGTTATTAATAATAAATCATATTTAGTCACGGACGTATTAAAAGGGTGGCTGGGATGGGCTATCGCGTCCCCCTCGCCGAATGGTCACTTTTATAGTTATTCATTTTTAAAAACCAATTTCAAATAATACAAGAAAGAAAGAACACGGATACCCGCATTTTATCTACGATATATTACGCAATTGTATATATTTTTAATTTTCTTGAAAAATCAAAAATAAAATTTGAGCAGAAAGTAAAAATAGTGCATATATATATAAATAAAATTCGTATTATATATGTATATATATATTATAATTTATATTATATAAAAAAGGAAAAGCGGGTACAAGAAATACTGAACAGATTTTCTTAAGACACTCGACAGTTGGCATTGGTAAAAATAATAGAGAATCGTGAATTATTGAATTTATTATATTATTAAATTTTAAACTTAATGATTACAAAAATAATTACAAGTATATAAATAATAATAATTATACTTTAATTTATAATAGGAAATAAAAACACAATAATTTCCGTATCCGTAAGCATATACAATTTATATAAGTAAGATCGGAAAGAATCCGAATTCGCATGCACATAAAATAAAATACCAAGAAGAAACGCGAAACTCTGTTATATTACACGTGATGCAATTCCCAGAGAAGAATCACATTATACTCGTAATAAAAACAATAAAGAATTTCTCAGCCCAGATCTTAATATATCGAGATTGTATAGGGCATACAAAATTCAGAACCTGATTCAAATGTTTCTTAAATATTATCGCCGTACATTTCTAAAGTATTTTCCAACCTTATCTTTCCGGCAACCGCGAACAGATACTTGTATGACATGCGACCGGTTGCACATGATAGGGAAAGGATAAAACGATTGTTGGTTTAAATGCTATTAAAGAGAAAGAATTACATCTGCGAAAAGCGGAAAAAGCAAAAACCATGATGTATAATAATATGAAAGACGCTCAAGAGCCGAATAGTGATATGTTAGTACTTTGTATGGATTTAGAAAAGGTTCTGTTTGTACCTACATTAACGCACAGCCAGATGTATTATAGCCGACAACTTTCAGTGTACAATCTGTGTTTACACGTCGGTGATACTAGAAAAGCTATATGTGTGTTTGGCATGAAGGTATTGCTAGTCGTGGAGCCAATGAAATTTGTTCGAGTTTTTAAAAGTGGTCACATCTCGAATAACAACAAAGAAAAAGATTCAAATGTGGTGTGACAACTGCGCTGGACAAAATAAAACAAAATGTTGGTTTTGCTATGTTCTATCTCGTCGCTACTGGCTGGTTTGAAAATATCGAGTGTTTATTTTGGTCTCTGGGCATAGCTTTATGCCCTGTGACCAAGATTTTATGATAGAAAAAAGGAAAAAGAGGGTAGCTTCCATGGTCCCCTCAGAAATAAAAGAGATGATCAAAACATCGAAATTGAGCAATCCATTCGAAGTTGTCGACATTGAAGATGGAGATATTGTCGATTTAAACCTAATGGCAAATCGATTTCTGAATACTACAAAATGGGTATAAAGTAATGACAATTTATTTTTATTTCAACTTGGAAAACTAGCTATACTTTTACTCATAAAATAACATTATAACACAAAACACCTATATATAACACGTTGTTCTACATTCAATAACTCATATCAGAAAATAAGTTTATTTTATTTAGATTTTTTAATATATGTATTGCGTTTTGACTTACGTCGAATTATTCGTACAATTTTCAAATTTCTTTTATCTGTTAACGACGAGAGTTTATGAATTGTTTTCTTATTATAAAATGTTGTTTTATTCGAAGATCCGGTATTGTTAAATTGGGTCTTAAATGACCTTTTCTCGGTAAATTGGATCCTGAAAAAAAAGGTAGTAGGTTAATTGGGTTCCGGAAAAAGAAAGATAGCAGGTAAGTTGAGTCCCGGCAAGAAAAAAAAAAAGGTATCGAGCAGCGGGGTGTTGTGGATGTTGCTTATGTGAATTACTTGGATAAAGATTTTAGAGTTTTGTTATTACATAAATAAATATGAATTAAATAAACTTGAAAGCAATGATAAAACATTGCATTCGATAACACGATTCTAAACGGAGCTTCGGTGTAATATTATTATTATTATTATTATTATTATTATTATTATTACATGTACTTTTACAGCAGGTCCATCTATGTACACTATTATTCAACGTTCTGTGAAACCCAGCGCCGTAACTAGACCATTTGGGGCCCGTGTGCAAAACTTAAATTTGGGGCCCTTTATTTCTATTAATAATAACTCTCAGAGGGCCCCATAATATAATTTAAGCCCCGGGCCCGTGTGCAATGCACACTCTGCACACCCGGTTTTTACGGCACTGGTGAAACCTTAACTTATAGCCGTCTTTTAAAATTACCGTTTTCGCTAGCCATTACTTCAATTTTCAAATTTTTTTTTCTACGTTTCTACACGTACGACATATACTACACTGAGTAGGAAATAAAGATTTCAAAATCACAAATATAATAATTTCAACTGTATCAGTATTCACTAATCAAGTTCCTGTACTTTCCAGTTGTTAATACACACATTACACATATATATATTATATAATGATATAGAAATAATAATCAGTAAGGTAGGCAGGTGGCCGGGACCCGTTTATTGATAAATATTCCACCATGTCCGTGATCTTCTCCCAATCCCGCCTTGATCTCAGCATCAATCCTACGATGTTGTCGGCACTGATGTTGTCTACTAGAATGTCCACGCATACATCCCTCCTCCGATTTGCCCACGCATCGCACAGTAGCACCGCGTGTTCAGCGTCATCGTTGTCCGCTCCGCAGATAAGACATGTGTCTGTTTCTCTGCCGCAATATTTGTGGAGATATGTCCCAAATCCACCATGGCCAGTCAAGAACTGCGTTAGATGGTAGTTTACCTGCCCGAATTTCCGGTTAGCCCATATATTGATGTTGGGGATCAGTTTGTGCGTCCATCTCCGTTCTTTGACTGTTCCCATTCTTCTTGCCACCTGTCTAGAAGGATGGCTCTTGCTTCTGTTCTATTGGTGCCGTGATACATTGCAGCCCGTTCTTGTGCTAGTAATTTGAATGGTGCCATGTTTGCCACTACTGAACTCGCAGCGTAGGAGACTGTGCGGTAGCAACTACCCACCCGCAGCATAGCTCTCCTATATACTGCCGCCATTCGGTTTATTGCCCTCTGGTTTATTGTGCTAATCCAAAGGGAGCGCCATAGAGTAGTTGGGAGCTAACTACCGAGGCAAGGAGTCGGCGTTTGCTTCCTTCGGCCCTCTGACGTTTGGCATGATTATTTTAGCGCTTGAACCGTCGCTGCCGCCTTAGCCGTTATGTCGATGGAGTGTTGATTAAAATTCATCTTTCCATCTAGTTGTACTCCCAAGTACTTTAGGTTTGCGCCGTTATCAATGTCGACTCTCCTATGACTATCTCTAACTCGTTCCTTTTCCTTTTTTTGGTCAGCGCGATCATTTCGGTCTTTTCGACAGCTACCTGTAAACCGTGACACGACATCCACGCATTTACCTCTTTCGCTGCAAGACTCAGCTTCGTCTGTACGTCGATGTTGTCTATTCCAGATGCGATTATTGCCAGGTCGTCCGCATATGCCAGTAGCTCTACTTCTGGTGGGAGTGTCATTCTCAGCACATCGTCGTATAGTATGTTCCAGAGGTCGGGTCCCAGTATCGAGCCTTGTGGAACGCCGCTACTGATATTTAGGGTAAACGCAATGGAATTATGTGCCCAGACCCGTATTTCTCTGTCATGAAGGTACGATTTCAATACGCAGGACAATGCAGGAGAGAAGGACTTGCTCCCGACTGCCTCTAATATTTTGCTCCAGGGGCAGAGTTGAACGCATTTTAACGTCTATTGTGACCATCCCTGTGATGCCTTTATCTCCAGCTGTGTAGGTGATTTGCTTGATTCTCTCCATTGCGTTGAGAGTTGAGTGTCCCTCCTGAAACCGTGTTGGTTTCGGCAAGTCCGCCTGTACCTTCCAGGTGAGACCGGATTCTCCCAGAGATTAATTTCTCAAAGAGCTTGCCAACGGTGGATAGCATACACAATGGCCTATATGCTGATGGTTGCTCCAGTGGTTTTCCCGGTTTAACGAGCAACACTAGATCCGCTGTCTTCCAGTCTTTAGGGAACAACCCGTTCACCCAGCATTTATTGTACATAGTCAGGAAAACCCTCCCCAGTTCCTTGACCGCTATCTTCAGGATTTCGTTCTTAATTCCATCAGGGCCAGGTGATTTGCCGTTGGGAAGGGTTTGACTGCCTGCATCAACTCGTCCATGCTGAAACCTGGATCGTCATGTACCTCATCCGTTGGTAAGTTTTCGTCCCTTAACGGTGCTGAGGAATAATGCTTCGACTATATTTTCCAATCTACCTGGTTGGCCTATTCCTGGGATAGCTCTCCTCCGAGTGAGTTTCTTCATCACCGCCTTATAAGGAATCCCCACGGATCCTTGTCCAGCGTTTCGATGAGGTCGTTCCATTCCCTTTCTTCGCTTCCTTTATTCCGATTACAAAAGCCTTCCGAGATTCCCTCATCGCGCGCGCTTCTTCAACGAAGTCAGTACCGTCTTGTCTTTTCCTGATTCTCTGGTACACTCTTCTGCAGGCGCAAGCTTTCTTTCTTAACTCGTCAAGTTCCTTACTCCACCATGACATCGGGTTTCTTTTGTTGCGCTGGCTGAGTTTTGGCATTGCATAATTACATGCGTCTCGAAGCCATTTAGACACTAGTTCCACGTGGGCCTTGGGTGACAAATTCGGTGTCCATGTGCTCGAACTTTCCTTTAGTGAGTTAATGAACTTTGTTCTATCTAGCTTGTTGATTGACCAACCTACCCTATGACATGCTTGCCTGCTGTTTTCGTTGTTAAGGTGTAAGCTGAAAGTTATGTACCTATGTAGACTTAAGGTGTCGATTTTTAAAACCTTCCAGTCTAACACTTTGTTTATCATATCATCCGAAGTGAAAGTTATGTCAATGAATGTCCTCGATGCGTCTCTTACAAATGTTGCAGTATCTCCATGATTGCAGGCCGATATGCGTAGCGACGCCATTGTTTCTGACAGTAGCTCACCGCGGTAGTCTTCTACCGGGTGCAAAGGTGGCCGGGACCCTAAATTACCTACTATCTTTTTTTTACTGGTACTCAATTTACCGCATTCAAAATGTACCCAAATTATCGCGGATCCAATATACCTAGCTCCCGAAGACCAACCTTGTACAGGAAGATCTTTAATTAGTCGAAGAGGTGAAAATGATGAAGAAATTCAAGAAATAATAAACGCGGATCGTCGACGCACGACACTGATGGAATAGAAGAGTTGACAGAGTTCCAGCGTCTTTTGTCCCGAAACTTCGAAATGAGATGCACTAGAGAAACATTTGTGATCCGCTTGCCGACCGACCGACGTTCAAAAACTCAGTCTCGCGAAATGATATGTGCCTGCGGTGTTGAGAAATTAATTGAAAAATTTCTCATTCCCTTTTCTTATATTTCCGCGAACGAAAAAATTCATTAAATAGTAAAGCGATTTTCTGGTGTGGAAGTATAGTAAAGAAAAAAATGATGGATGCGTTATTCCGTGCATACAAGAAGTAGAATTTAAAAAATATATTAGCACGTGGAAAAAAACGTCGAGACCAATGCATATATAAAAAAATTATCATGCAATGGAGAGTGCATCGAAGAAGATTCAATATGATTTTTAAATTTTATCAAATATATACTATTATTAAAGTCGAAATTTCCGTGACATTTTGGGTCGTGCTTGAATAAGGGAGGTACAGGAGGACGGATTATCTCTTATTTTTCAGAAATATTTCAGCGTTCCTCTTCTAATTTTTCGAAATGAAACAATGACCATTCATTTTTTCACTTTTACGTTTATAGTTTTATCTCACAAACACAAAAGTTAAAATAGGTCTGAAACCTGTGAAAAAAAAAATATCATCTCTTAACGGAGTGTTCGGATTTCTGACAGTACATTAGTCGAGTTAAACCTTGTGTTCAATCATTTGCGCCACACGTTAAGAGTCTGATATTATATGGAAATGAACTATGAAGATGAAGTAAACCGTATATGAAACAAGATAATAAAAATGTTGGCGTTGGTTGTGGAGGATGGGGGAGACTTTTAACGTGCCGTTTACAAGACGTTTCAGTCTTTTGGACGTACGTTTTTCGTATACTTTTACATCCCCTCACTAATTTTTTCCCAAACCAAGCATTGCGCCCACATCGGGAAATAACGTTGTTACACTCTGCAGTACAATGCGTTACACTGACGGAGTAGAAATCCCGAGATTTGTTAAAACACGAAACTGAACGTCATAGACTTAATCCTAGTGACAAGTCAATAACAATAATAAGGATTTGAATACATAAGAACGGTGTATTTTACTATACGTGTGACGTGTCACACCTCCTATTTTTTACTAAAGATCAGTGAATGATGGTATTAATATACGCTTATTGGTTGATTAATACTTTTCCCAAAGTTGTATGTTATTGTATAGTACATAAAATTAATACAGTTTCTACGGTATAATGTACCTATCTATTCAATAATAATTGTCGTGTCACGATGGAGCGTTAGGTATTTATTTTTTAAGCAAAACGATTTTGTCGAATTGCCGATGTAACAGTTTTGGGTGTCAATAAAGCACATTATAATAGTAATTATAATTAATATATTAATAACTACGTCATATATATATATACAAAGGTAATTATTTAAAAAATATATTTAATTATTGTTGCACAGTTGTTTGAAACTTTTCGAGTAAAATTATAGAGCGCCTAAGAAAAATTGCCTAAAGAAAACCCGGAGTAGTTTAATAGCAACAGCGGACAAACAAGCGATCACATTTAAAAGTAATAGTATATATATATATAAAATATTATGCAGAAAAAAAGAAATATATCGTTTCGAATTGCGGCATTAAAAAAAAAAAAAAAAAATGAAATATCTGTCGGGTGAGTCCTTATTTACACAAAAAAAATTTTTTTTCGCATATAGTTGTTGTCGGAAGAATAATCGAGACAATTTGCAAATGGCGTTTGCGAATATTATAGTAAAATTGCAAAAGAAATAAAATATCGCGCGCATATCAAACAGAATTCTATCACAGCGTTTCACGTGTTAACGAAAACAATCGTTTCGTTTTTATTAAAGTATATTTTAAAAACGTGTAAACCAATATGAGATAGCTCAAAACAGAACGGTTTTCCATAAAAATTTCTATGCCGAGCCGTGTGTAAAACTGGTTTTTTACTCCTCAAAATTTCAACAAGGACCGCATGGACAAAGAAATATTTCGTGTTAGCGCGTTTTACGTGGTTAAAAACTAAAAACTAGGCGCGTCTAGTAAAAACACGCATAAATTTTAAACGAATCTTTTTTTTTTTTTGTGTTTATGTGTGTGTGTTGCAGCTAAATAAATTACATTATACGCAGTTATCGGTTATCATTAGTAATTTCTAGTCATGAGTTTATAACCAATTACAGGTTTTCACCGAAACGCATAATATATACCATTTATATTTTTTATATATATATATATTATTTTTTATATTAACAGAGGACGCCGGACAAGCCGAACTGCAGTGTACCTCTTGTATACGTAACGGCGTCACTTGGCTGTAATTCATAGCATAATACTGCGTTAATTATTTATCAACAACATACCGCAAGTAAATTATCGTTTATTTAACCTTTATTTGTCGCGTTTATATTGACCGAAAATTTTAAAGCAAATGGTAGAGTAATCATTTTGATTAATACAATAACGCGTATTTAATCATTTCTCTGCGCGAACGCCAACAGTATATCGTACGGCATTATGATAGCCGGTATGACTGTATAACGATTGGGTTTAAACCGAAATTGAATATTTTACGTGGAAAAGATGTGGGAAAACACGATACACTCCTCATAATATATTATGTCATATACATTAACGTAACACAATACGTTTCTAAAATCATATAGGCACTCATCGATGTTGACGAAATCTCAGTGAAAATCTCAGATGATGCGTTTAATTGACTTTGACGTATTTACATTTTTCGCTTTGCTCGGGCCGATGACAAAAAGCCGTTCGGTGATGTGGAATTTTTTTTATTTCTATAGTCGTAATCGTACAACATGTGCTTATAAATAGGGCAGATATTTATACGCCTTAAAAACCTATCAAATGTGTACGCAGTTATGCGCTAAAAATTACCAAAATATGCTCTAAAAAAAATTTTTTTTAAAAACCTAAGAAAATTCGAAAATTGTATTTTATTACTATTTTTAGTTATATTACAGTTAATCTTAACAAAAATATTTTACATTCTTTTGTAACATTATAATTTAAAACTTTCAACATGTTGAATTTAAATATTTATTTTAATTTGATTTATATTGAATGGCATTGTTTCACGATCCATGAAGTAAACTGTAAAATGTAAAGATTACATTATTTGTCATATTATATCGTATTATTAATAAATTGAAAAACCGTAAAAACCAAATTAATAATATTTTATCTAAAACATTGGTAACAAAGTCATCAGTTCGCCTGTTGATATTTATAAAATTATAAATTTTAAACAATTATTTTGTAATTATCGATTTTTTTTCATTTCAGTTGAAAATGACTTTAAAACGTACAAAATCCTAAAATATGCTATAAAAATTCAAAAACGGCAAAATATGCAAAATAAAAGTTTATTGTTTATATAGAATCGTTAGGTCATGAAACACATTTTGGTTAAACTAGCTATTTTTTTAACCGAACAATAACAATATGCAAAAGCGTATAAATATCGGTTCTACTTATAACACTGCAAGTATCCACGCGTACTCGTGTGCCGAATTTCACGTGAGGCCCGCGAGGTTTTTATACGGTGCAGGTCGGACGTTAATAAGTTGTCCGAATATATTATCGCGTGGGCAGTCACAAATAATATAATATTATATACTCACGTGATACTTACAACAGATGCTGCAGCGCGGGGGCGCGCACCGAATTTTCGTAACAATAATATTATTATAATCATTTATTGTCAGTGCTTGAATTGTGCAGGAGGGACGAGGACGGGAACGGATTACCTGTGATTAAAAAAAAAAAAATATTTCAGCGTCCATTTTCTAGAATTTTTCTGAATAAAACGCCTTACACGCGTCTTAACACTACCACTATACGTTCCTATAGTTTTAGGATTTTTAAAAAAAGTCGTTTTACACGTTACCATCAGAGTGAAAACGATTTATTTATTTGGCGTTTTATAATAGATTTGTAAAATAATAATAACCTGTAAAAAATATATATATCACGTCTAAACGAAGTGTTCCGATTTCCGACAATACATTAGTCGAGTTAAATTTTGTGTTCAATTATTTACGCTGTCGTATGTTTTTTTAGAGTTCGACACAATGGAAATAATGAACACGAATATTATTATAAACCGTATGAAACAAGATCATAGAAATCATGACGTCGGTTGTGAATGATTGGGGAGATGGGGGAGAGGCCTTTCAGGTTTTTACTAGACGTTTCAGTCTTTTGGAACACAATTTTTTTTAATATGCTTTTAAATCTCCCTACTGATTTTTATTGTACTGCAGTGTACACATGTGTTTACGGTATGTACAAAATAATTCCATGCAGTGTCCGTGATAAAAAAAAAAAAAAAAAAAAAAAGAACGTATGTACGCAATACGCGCATTAATTAAAAACAATTATTATTATTATTATTATTATTGTTGTTGTTATGAAATATGCGTCTGGATCCGCGCCTTAACTAAATTTGTGTTGACCGTAGGAAATTATTATTTAAATGAGCAGTCGAATTCCTTATCTTATCTCAAACAGAACAATCCCAACTATTTTTAATGTTTTTTAATTTTATCATTTAAAAAATGTAAACGCGTATATATATATATATATATATATTAAATCTGACAACGTATACATTTACTATTTATTAGTGACCCACATTAATTTTATAGAGACACTAAAAAAAAAAAAAATGTTTTAACTCGATCGTCGTATCGATTGCCGTCGAAAAATAAGACGTATAGAATAGACACTTCAAATATAATTTTAAACACTTGTCGTCAATGCGTTCATTAAACTTCTACAAATATTGTTGGACTATTATACAGTCTGCAGGGTACCCACTGTTGAGTTATACATTTTTTTTTTATTCCCTTTTTATTCCATATCTAGACGATTAAATGAATTGGTTTTTAACGTTATTCTATTTTCGTATTTTATTATTTTAATTATTACGCGCAACGATTTTATTTGACGAGTATTAATCTGTTTTCCATTAGTGTTTCATCAAGTATAAGGAAATACTGTTAACATTCGCAAAAAAAACTGGTAAAATCACTAATAAACATTCGACATGGACGAATTTCGTACTTAAAAGCTGAACGTTTAATGTAAGTTTAAGTAGGTATATAATATTTTAACAATATCTATTCAATATTAAAGTCGAAAAACCGTTTAATATATAAAACATTTGAAGTTTGAATTTTGAAATATTACAAAAAAAATTAGTTGAATTTCATATCACTGACAAGCCGTTTTTTTTTTTTTTTAAACGCAACAATTTCATATTAATTATTATTAATTACCATAAATGTATTATCATTATTATTATTATTATTATTATTATTATTATTATTATTATTATTATTATTACTACTACTATTATTATTATTGTTATTATTATTATTTACAGGTTAAGATTTTAGGGCTTTTAATTTTAAATTTCAATTATAACATTTTTTAAGAATGCTGAATAATTGGTGTAGGTTTATCGAAGGTGATACGTTACGTATAATATTTACGTATACCGTAAACTGTAAAGATATTACGAAATTAGTTCACTCAAACTATTATTATACGTACTTGGCTTATGAACTTACAAAACAAAACAAAAAACACGATTAACGCGTTAATCTTTTCAATATATCGTATTTACCAATTACGGTAGGTGTTATTTATTATATTATATATTACCTATCCTACATATTATTACTGAACGTCATATTAGGTGTATAAAATATAATATGTGGATCATAAAATCGGTAAATGATTACGATATACAATCGAACGTCGAGTGAATCGTTCAATAATATTAAATAAATTAGTCGTGTTTGATAAAATACAATTTAATATGTAAACGTTATTATTACGAAAATATAACAATTTCGTTGCAAACCCAACGACTTGAATATTTTATAAAAGCGTACGTTTTATATTTTATTAAATAACACGCGCTTAAATTAAAAATTATTTATATTTAATTTTATTCCGAACGTTTTTTTTTTTTTTTACGGTTACGGTATTCTTTTAATACATTACGTTAATTAGACAAAGTTCAAGAAACGCGTGCGTCACTTTATTTATTTTTTTTATTATCTTTACGGAACGTCCATATTATTTTGGAAAAGGAATTATTCTACAATTAAAATTATTATTGTGACGAACATACGTAGTAGGTATATATTGTATAATATACTCGTATATATATAATATTGACGTAAACCTGCCAAGTATTTCATAGATAAAAACTAACAGCAGGTATACTGATAAACAAATATTATTTGAGTGGGCTACTATTTGTTAAGAATAATTTATTTGTCACCGTTTATCTATCCGAGTTCGAAACAATACACCTAACGTCGAAAGCTGTTGGCATATTTAATAACTAGGTAATTTTCTTTTTTTTTTAAACAAAATTATTATTATTATTATTATTATTATTATTAATTACGCTTAAATCGCACGTGTTTATATTTATTAGATCAATAAGTTTGAGTTAAAAATTATATTATATTAAAATCATATTCTGTTAAAAAATTCATCGAAATATTATCTCAAAAACAAACAGTTTATCTCTTTTGGAGCAAATAAAAATGTATGATCACTTCTGTATACGTATATAAGTTATACGTCCGTAAACGAAAACATTTGCGTAGCTTCATATTATACAACGCGCATTATTTTTTTTTCAAGATTTCTAATTTTGGGACAAACGGAGACAAATTAGTAAAAAAAAAACAGTGAATTTTATAAAAAAAAAAAAGACCAGTTTTAGTCTAAATACAATCGATTATTACTATTATTTGGTCGTAAACAAAAATGAAATCAAATTCTCGTTCTAGAGGGAATAAGAGACTTGAAAATTAAAATATTTGTAAGTACACGCAATATAATATAAACTGTAGCTGTTCATAGGCGAGAAAATTGATTTTTATCAATGATTGTAGATTACATATCCTGTTGATAATTATTAAATAGGTTATGGAATTTTAAACAGACGAAAAATTTGAGAATCGCAATTACGTCAAAAGTGTACGAGATCTTATAAATTAATGAGATTACGAAAACATTTTTTTTTTTTTTTAACTTTAGCTATTTTTAGATATTTTATTTCGGTTGAAATATGTCACGGACCTATACACAAATGTGGGCGGGCACCTCCTGGACACGCCACTGCACTGGACTCGGATCCGGCTCGGTTCCCGAGTGAATTTTTTTCTCCCTCCAATAATGTCGCGATAATTTCGCACGGCCGTCGTCAGTTCCCGCCGGAAAGCGCGGGACGGCGCCGCAGTTGCACACGGCGGACCGAGACCGGCCCGAAATGATCGCGCGGTGTGAACGTCGCCCGCAACTCTGTCGCCCCCCTCCCCGCGATTCCCGAACGTGCGGCGACGCCGACGGCCGCGTCCGACGTTTCCTCGGCGACCAGGTTGTACGTTGGTCGCGGTATCGGGCGGAGCGGGGGAATTATTTTCTTGCGCCTACCCGCGTTACATCAATTATTATGTTTTAAGGCATATTAATTAATAGTTACGCGACATAATATGTAAATATATCAAAGTGCCGAAAATGTAAATAAAAACAATTAATGTAGTTTACACTTTAATCAGCGGCGTATTTAGGAGGGAGGGAGGGCGCAGGGGGGCAATTGTCCCGGGGGCGCCAAATGTTGAGCCCCATCAAGGGGCGCCGATTCCTGACATTAATCTTAAATGAATGTACTCTATACAAACTATATTATTAATAATAAATAATATTACGCCGAAGCTTCCATTCAGAATCGCGTTTTATCCAATGCAATGGTTTATCATTGCTTTCAAATTTATAGTAATAACAAAACTTTAAAATCAAAAACAATAATTTTCCCGAATCTTGTAGTAAAACTACAGTGTATTGTAAACAAAATTTCGAGAGGTTTCCAATCTTAAGGTTTCGTTTCAGACTCGTGTCTTCATGCAATATCTGCAGCAAGCCATATATTATTACGTCAGTCTTCAACAAGATATTAAAATTCAGTATAAGATCGATGGAAAACATTCTACTCCAGGTTTTGTAAAGGTATAACCACTACTAACCGTAACCAGTGGCGTATACATGATTTTTCAATGGGGGATCAGGGCCGGATTTAGGTATGTGGTGGCCTATAGGCGGAATTGTGCCCATGGGTCTTAATAAGGAATCTCGTAAAAAAAAAGATCATGGGGGGGATCTGACCCCCACATCCCCCTCCCCTTGTATACGCCACTGACCGTAACGTATAGTGTTAACGTATGTACCTATATCACTGTTCCTGCCATGACCAGTTGCATAAATAAGATTTAGCCGCAATGCCTAAACGTTTTTGCGGTAAAAACAAAATCATTTTAGTCAAAAACCTAACAAACTCCGCAGTAATTATTTAAAAAATGTATGTAATACAATAAATTGACATGGCTACATATTTGTTGTGTGCACGACTTCAAAATTCGTTAGAAAATTCGTCGCGCTGAAATGTCACGATGACGTCATCATTGCACTATATTTAATTTAATTTCAATAATTCAAATAAATATTAATTAAATAATATACACATATGTGTACATAATATTCATAAATATATATTATTAATCTACCACCTACGCTGCGTGCGTTGGTTGTGCGTCAAAGACAATCATGTCATTATGCACTTTCATGTAGATGAAGTACAAGATTTTGTTTTTATAAATTTTTTTTTTTTAAACGCCCAAAAATATCAAAATGCCGTGGACTTTTAAAAAAACGTTTAATAGTATCAGGAAATATCCGTATAAATAATACTTATTTTCGAAATTCGCCTTGAATATGAATTATATTTCTTTCGGCTTAAACAACCTTGTCTCGTTAAGAAATAAACTTTTATTATTTTTATTATTCCAAAATCGATATTATTATAATTATACTGTGGTGTTTTCAATGATATTTAAAATTGTTTTACTTAAAGTATCAAATGGTACGTTTTTAGAGTGATCTATAATATAGCTAGGAATTTCACTCGTAAAGTAGATACATATAATTTACATACGAATATTTTGTGTACTATTCAATACAAACATTGTACTCGTTTTAAATATCGCGTAGATGCCTACCTGTGAATATTATTATTCAATAATTTATGAATATTTGTAGGTATGTTAAACACAAAATTGTATTTGAATTTCAATCCTATTGTTACGCAACCACAGGTCGTACACCATGTAAATTAAAACAAATTCTACCAAAGTTTATATCCTTTAGTATATTAACTGATTATATAATGTATATATATATATATATATATAACAAATGAAAACTTCACTCGATTCTATAACTTCCATTTTTTTTTTTTTTTTAAATATATTTTGCGAGAAATGACTATTCGATTTGCATAATAATTATGGTAATTGCATTCGGCACCGGAATCTTTTCTCTACTGAACGTTACATACGTTTTTTTTTTTTTAATTAGGTATATTATATATATATATATATATATAAAAATTAATTTGTTCATTGTTGTAATAATATATGCGAAAATTCCGTAAAGCTTTACGGTGGTTAGGTTTTTTCAAAACACTTTTTACATTTGATTATATGTAGATAAATTTGTTTATGGTCATTATAAATGCGTAGCTCAGCTACTGCAAACGAAACTCGACCGATGGATGAAGAGAGGTAATTCGCCGTACAGTATTTCCGCAAAGAAATTAAAAATGTTTTCGTACATAATTTTTCGATATCCCCACAATCTATTAAAAATTCAAATGACGTCTCTGACGTATTTTGTGTCGATACACTCGTATATTCATAAAATGCATATGCAGTACGCATTTAAAAATTCATATTACATAGGTCATGATTGCCACACGTCCTGGATTCGCCGGCACACTATCGATTATTATTTAAATGTCCCGGTGTCTTGAGAAAGTGTCTCGGGTCAGTGAAATGTCGCGGATTTCAAATTTTAGTTGTTAAAACATCAGTTTCTGACTGATGTGAAATCATTGTCACCATAAATGTTTGATAAAATAATAAAATAAAAAATAAATAATAATGAACGAATAGTGTGTAATTTAAAAAATATATATATTGTTATGTCTAAAATTCTAAAGCAAATGATGTTACTTTTTATGACGAAATGTTTTTTGAACATATTAAAATTTTTGAAAACATTTTTCATTGACAGAATAATGAGAGGCATCGTCAAGCAGTAGAAGATGAACGGTTATATTTACTTGCAAAATATCCGCAGACAACAGACAAGAATTTTCTATGCTGTTAAATGCTGTATTTAGTTTAGTGTACCATAGGATCGTGTATTCTTCTTATGGACAGCATGTGGACAAATTCAAAAAATAAACTCGGAATAAAGATGGCAAAAGTTTTTTCTATTATAAAAAGAAACTTCAATAGTCAAAATTGTTACAAACATTTTACGATCAAATATTGGAAAACAGAACGTTGTTGACGAAATTCACGAAACAGCCAAATATTTGGCAAAAATCCGCAGAAGAAGCTGCAGAAAATCTGAATTCCGAAAACTCCGGAGACTAATCAATATTATAGAAATTTTATTTTCAACCGCACACATACAAATGATAATACAAAATGTAATGTTATATAAAAAACAATTAATGAGTTTCCTTAATTTTTAGTAAATTACTATGTATAATCGCAGTGTACATGGTTAATAATAAAACAAACACTTAAAATCCTAACTATAAAATAATTATTTATTTCAGTATAATTTTTGAAAAAAAGGAGGGATATTAAAAAAAAAAAAATGTCCCAAATTTTAGTAAATTTAATATGGCAACCTGACACAGGTAATAACGGTTATATTAGAATCCCGAACGAAAAATCCGATATGAACTCCATATAAAATTAAGTATTCATTTTTTTTTTTTTTTTAAATGATTACAATATATTCCGTTTTAAATAAATAAAAATTAATAACAATAAAGTTCGTTTTAAATAAATACTAATACTGAACCATTATAGTCACTAGAAATATTATTTAGAAGTTTGAAAATAATATGAAACAAAATGATTAATCAATATATATATATATATATGTATGTCGACATCTCTGTCTTATTTAAAAATAAGTAAGTGTTGGTTATTGAGATTCGGGAAGTACTGCAGTATGTATATTCATAGCTCTTAATTAATCGTGTTCATTGTTTGACTGCTAGTACAAGATTGTGGACTGGGCCCTCAAATTATTATGTGTACTTGTTATTGGAATTCATTAAATAATGCGGTATATTGGTATAATATATATAAACTCGTAAACTATAGTCTATCTGCACTGCTTGCATTTAAATATACAATATTATAATGCATTTATAATCTGGTATAAATAAAGTAAAACATTATTTAGGACTTTTTGTCCAACCGTCAGAAAATGTGTCTGGACTTTTTTACCAACTATTTTTAAATCCGACTTTTTGTTCCCGGACTTTTTGATTGATTACCATTTTAATCATAGTTCAAATTTAAAACAAATAAAAGCCATTCTTAAAATAATAATATATTATTATTATTACCTATTGTATACCTATGAAAAAAAATGTATACATATATTTACGTGTACAAAAATATGCACTATCAATACCGACGTTATTTTATGTGTTTAATTTCGACATGTATCGAGCATGTCCGTTATGCTTTGAATTTTTAAAGCGATATAATATTGAGTGTGAAATTTTTTATTAATAAAGGAATATTTCAGAAAAACTTGTCCTCTACACACACATACATATATACGTGTATATGTATATATATTTTTGTTTTGTAGAAGAGTGGTCAGGTCATTGTCTGTTGTCTTGTTCGAAAAGATCAAAATAATTGTGTGTTGTGTGTGTGCAGGTGTGTCCTTGCACTTCAGCGCCTGGTCAAACTATTATACTGTCGATAACCGGATATTTTATACTTCGCATTATGTTTAGCTCTCATAAATAAACATTTTATTTAATCAATAATCACACACAATACCAATACATATTATCCTATTTTTCGACAGTTTTATAACACATACGTGTAAAAATGTAACATATGCACTGGACAGACACTGGCTGTAACAGTGTGTAGTGTTTTAAACAGCTGTTAATATGTGGAATTATTGATCACACGAGCAAAGGAAAATAAACCACATTTTCTTTTTCTTTTATTAACATTTATGAAATATATATATATATATTATAATCAGATACGTATTAGGAATTTCAATGCCCTAAGTAAAGATTTAAAATCCCCACTACTCTTCTCCCCTTAAAAAGATAATTATAAATACCAAATTTATACAAAACGCCACAATCCGTTTTATTGATATTATAATCAATTTAACTAACGTTAATTATAATATAATAATATCACTAAAAACTCTTTCCGAGGAGCATTTAAAAGCTGCACAGCACACAATTCTAAACACATTCTGAGCTCTATGACGTATTGTCGAATAACTCATAAATAATGTATTTATTTAATATAATTAATTAATAATACCTATCTATTATAAAAATAGTCTACAATAATAAATTGGTATCCCGACTCATTTAAGGTAAAAAAAAATGTTTGGTAACTATTATGAGGGCGGTAAAATTAAGTTATGCCTCGGGTGCCATCATTTGTAGATCAGGCACTGTCAATCTGTTATAATCTAATTCTACATTTTTAACATAGTTTAATTTAGAATATATATCTTATTTTAATAAAAATTTAATTTCGCCGACGGTTGTGATGCCACTAGAAAAAAATAATTTGAATGTGTATGAATAAATTCTAAATGCGATCGTTTATTAGAAGAAATAATAGAAAAGTACTCACCGTGATGTATTGTAAATGCAATTGACCTCAATTTACGGCTGCATCCTAGTTAACAGCATACGAAAAAACAGGTAGGCGTTAAAATACGAAATGATAATAATTAAACTCGGGTAAAAATGATAACAGTATACTTGGGCCATTGAAGTTCCAAATGAAATGAAATATGGGTGATGAAGTGCACAATATAGTGTATATATATATATATATACAATAATAGTATAATACCATTGATTTTATTTTTTAATCGATGATAATACTAACCGAAATACTCGGCTCCGCCCTTGAACAGTTTTACTGTTTAAATCGTAATTACATTGTTATGGGTACACATTATATTATGTATTAATTTCTCTTTATTATGTCCTTCATTCTTTTCGAGAAGAAAGATCAAAATCATATTAAAACATCAACAGGTATCGAAACAGTAAAACATAGATTTATTGTTGACTTTGCGACACTTCTTTGTATAAAATGGTTTTTGGTCAAAAGCATAAACATACAGGGGCGGATTGGCGCACCGGGATACCGGAAAATTTCCCGGTAGACCGGTGGCTGTATGATGGAGCAGCATCTATACAAGAAGAGTATAATAATGGTTTTTCTAAGTGGTTAGCTAAGGTTTCACCCGGACAAATCCATCTATTAAATTCAGTTATTTCATATATAACTAAAACTGCAATGGACGCAGCAACAATGTTTATATTAATTAACAATTTAGCTGTATTTTTTATGGACTCTTAGAAACGTAAGACTATTTGGACAAAAGATAATAAAACTAAAAGGCTACAAGCATTGGTTATACAATAATATGAATATTAGCCCCTACAAAGGCCGATAAGATACATTTTCCCGGGTTGAAAATGTTTGCTAATCCATTCCCCTAAACATGCATATATGTGTATGTGTGTTTTTAAACTTACACGAGAGCCAGTTACATAAAATTCAACATGAGTGAAGCATGGATTTGTGTCATCGATTCTTATCATTTTCATGGTTCGTTTTTGTGTCTTATTGATAGACATGGAAAAACGAGGCTTGATTGGAAATTGTACACGTTTAAATTTAAATTAAATTTTTGCATACATGCATACTATTGATTTAAAAGCTTACTGTATTTTAAGAAGATCGTTGTTAGAATTTTCTCTGAACTGGAATCTGTAAGAATAAAAATTTGTAACAGATGCAGTTTTGTTTGGAGAGATCCTCGTGACAGGATTAACTTGTGCTATATTAGCGAAATAACCATTTTCTCCATGGAAAAATATCAAAAGAACAATCAAACAATTACATTAATCGTTAAAAAAATGTTAAAAGTTTTAAGCCCCATTCTAACCATGGTAATCGGTAAATCAATAATATATTCTACTGAGTTTGTCACTCTCTCTCCACCAGACGAATATTTTTCAAACTGTGCCAATTACCATCTACGTAGATTACTCTACATGTCAAAAACAAACCGCATAATAGTTGAACGAGTGGTTGAAGAGTGGAGCGATCAACTCAGTTATTTCTGAGATTAGCCTTTCAAGCAAAACTCGAATAGAAAATCGTATAAAACAATACGATACGAATGTATTAGAGAATCGAACGCATCGAAAAGTAAAACAAGACCCGTAATATCCTATGAAAAGCGTCACTTATGTAATTCAGTCAATTCGATATGATGTCATCTTATTGTTTGCAGGACGTGTGGCCATATGGTCAGTGACAGCAACGAAAGGGGCGCGGCGTGCAGGCCGTTTATTCCATTCCGCACGCGTAGGAGATCGTTTATCTCCAGTGACCGCAGCGGTCACCGTGACGGAATTCAATATTATTTTATATATATATGTAGTTTTTATATTTTTGATTACTAAGAGAATAAAATAAACACAGCGATAATATTTGAGTACAATTTGTCCAAGAGGTGAAAAAATCCTCCGTTTTTATTTGACCCAATTATTCTAAATATTTGATGTAAAACGTGCATCTTTCGGTGGAGTTTACTCGAATATTTTATCGGTTAAAAGACGAATTTTCGATAACATTACGTTACGTAATTAATAAAATTTCTGGTAAAATCTAAACGAATTCGACGGCGAGTAAGTACTTTATTGTATATCCTTCGTTTACTTATTTCCTGACTAACCATTATAAACGTGTATACGAGTATATATATATATATATATATATATATATATATATATAATATATGTATGTATATTGTATAATGTATAATAAATATTATATATGCAGGCACGAAGCCAGGATTTTATTTAGGGGGGTGGTTTTATTTAAAAAATGTTGAAAAAAATTGGAAATTCGATATATTTGACTATAGGCACCGAATAATAGGTTTAATCAATTATCGAACATTTAATCGAATATTTTATTCGAGACCAAAACATTTCGATTGAAAAATTATCGAAAAGTTTCACAAACAAGTAATATTATTTATTAACAATATATTATTATATTAAAACATTTTTGGTTTATTAGTAGGTATATAATATTAATATAAAAAAAAACAAAATTCCGGGGGAGGGGGGTCCGGATCCAATATAGACCACCCCCTGGATACGATACTGTATATATGTATTTGAAATTCTGCAGTGATTCTCATTTTGAAACTTAGGGCCATTACATAAGCAATTACTGAAATAAGGGACGCTGAAATCGTGATATTTTTCGGGGTTTCGTTGTCTACGTAAATGATATACTAGGTCTTCAAGAAAAATATGAGTACAGTAGGTAAAAAAAATTACAGGAGAAAAATTTGATCGAAGTTTATATAACAAAATCTATAGTTGCGGATATTGAGGTTTGTGTTTGTTTTGAAAAGAAACATATTTCTTTTTTTCACCTTTATTTTAAATATAAAATTTATAACTGCAGGAGATATAATAAGAGTGTGAGCTTATGGACCAATATACATTGAAGAGCTTGACGAAACGAGCCACGCACTGGTGACACTTTCGTACGATTTTTTAAAAATTAAATTTAATAAATCTCTACGCCATTTTCACTTCAGTCATCTCGGAGGATTATACCAGGAACTATATTGGTTTCAAAGCTTTGTATCGAGGAATTAGAATGAGTACCCAGATGTGCGTGAAACTTATTGTAGAAATGTATTGCTTCTTCCTGGACGATTTTTAAGCGCAGATCAGTACGGTGTATGATGTATGACGGCGAATGAGTTCATTTTCTCAGGGTGAGAATTTGAGAGAACTAATTTTCAACATGTGAGATTTCGGCGTTTCCTCTTAGTCTGAGGACATAGTTTTTAGAAGAGATGGGTACAACTGTAGTTTATATTTATTACTATAATGGGTATTGGGTAGTGTTTTAAGCATACGTATGAAAAAATAATAGCTAAATAAATTTAGTTGAATGAAAAGATGTCTCGAAATCGATTTTCTATTGAAAATTTTCTATTCATTTTTTATATTATCACTTAAAAAATATATATTAATTACCGATTTTCCAACAGAGGTTTGTAATGTTCTTGGGAAGGTGATAACATATGTAGTAAAATAAAAAGTTCCAATATTTCCGGTAATGTGTGGGTATTTGTTTATAATTTTTTTGAATTTCAAGTTCGTTAACTTAATTGATGTTAATATATTATTCAGATAATACGTAATGGTATACGAAAGAAAAAACACTTAGAGCAAAGAAGTGCGTGTAAAAAATCTTTCGGTAATTGTCGTGAAAATCCAAACAGGATATATAAACATATAGTAATATAATTAATAGGTAGCTAATAGCTATATAATTAATTTTTATAAGCGCACACAAATATGCGTAATGTATAAACATTTGCATGTACAATTTTAAATAAATTAATATAATTACTAAAGAATAAATAATATGTTTAGGAAAAATAGGATCTGTAATAGCGGTAACATTTCAAAATTAAAAAAAAAAAATCATTATACAACAATTCTCTGGTGTTTTCTCGTCGATAATATTATGAATTTTTTTTTTTTATCTATTTAAAAATATTGTGTATTAACGTATAATAGTATATGTGGGCGCGCTTGCTTGTGAACGTATTAATGAGGATTTATTATTGATAAAACAAAACGATTTATTCGAATGGATAATATTTAAGACTCGAAATACTGCAGTTTGTGTTTTAATGTTAATATTTCCAATTACTATACCATACACATTAGTATTTGTTATTTGATATTATTTGCTAATAAACGCAATAATAAACATTTTGAATAGTGCACTGCAGTTACTATAACCTGTACAGCAATGTATTAGCACATTATTTGGCGCACGAAACTATAATATACCAAAATTTATGCTAAATTTAACATCACATTATTGTTTTAGTCTTCAATCGATCCAATAATCTCATGTAATAACAATGTTTTCTTATTTCCTATGATATCGTTGTATCGTTCACCCCGAAATTTTATTTTTTATTTCATTTTCGTAGTATAATTTTGATGTTCATATGTATATACTGTTAATATCGACGCACGTCGCCAAAACGACTTATACTGTCGTTAAATTCAATAAATATTTATAATTTATATTTAAATCATATTTTACCTTTATTCACAATTTATTAATTAAAATTGTAAGTGAATTCTTGCAGTATTTTATATTTTACCATCATTACTCGCGAGTGTATTTAATTCTAGCGTTTTACGTATAACGCGTGTTACGCTTTATGACTCTATTCATAAAAAAAATAATAATTTCGTTTTGAAATAACTGCGCGTGTTATTACTATTCACCTGTACGACTGTAACAACCTTTATTTTGATAATTATGTATAATATATAATTATTAACTAGCATTTTTTTTTTCCACAAGATAAAACGTTATAAATTTGATAAAAACAAAAACATCGATTGACATTCTAGTATACGTTTGTATGGACTGCAAGAAAATATAACGACATAATATACTATACGAGTAGATGAAAAAAAAAAATAATAATAATAATAAATAAAATTTACGGGTCACGTTAATTAAAAAGTCGTATCAAGTTTTATACACATCCGACCGATTTGAAAGTACGGGTTTCTCATGACCTAGAATGATCATATATATATATATATATATATATAATATACATATGGCAATATAGACACAACCGAATAGGTATTTATGTGTAATTCGTTATAGACTGTACGGTCGGAGAGGTGAACATTAAAAATGTGGCCACTTCTAATAGAATCGAAATTAATTATTCATCCGTCCGTCGGACGTTTATCGATTTAAACGGCAACTATATATAGAGCTCTGTTATATGTGTATTACAAAATTTCAAAAATATAATCGTCGGTTTTTAAATAAGTAAACGGCGTTCGCGGTGGTCAACAGTGTACTGTCTATAACCAGTTTTTCGAATTATTATAACATGCATGTACGTATATGTATATAATAATATTATAATGCGATTATTTCAATTTTTAAACGACCAATTCAACCGCCCAAAAATTATTCGAAAAACACTATCGTAAACAAATCGTACGAAAACAACGGATACATTTGAATTACAAGACTTCGTATTTTATCCGTTCGTATATATTATAATGTAGGTAATATGGTCACTATAGTGTTTTCTTTCTCTCGAATAATGAATAACGTATTGCAAACCGAAAAACTGTCGGATACGTCATATTTCGGATGTCATAACGATATGTACATATATATATATATGTATATATGGAAGTACGCATAAATTACACGGTCAAAGTGAATAATTCATACTCGATATGTATTGTAAATTATAATGTTATATAGAATAACCGAAAATCAATTCGTACGTATAATAATAATTTATGTATCGAAAAAGATAATAATGTAAATATATATTTCTTGTTTATGGCATTCAATTCGTCCGTCTTACGTTTTATGTACGGCGATAAATTCAAAATCCCCATAATATAATCCTACCAATTATATTTACTTTTTTTTTGACGATTTGTGAATTTGGATATACTTATTTATAGATCGATTTATATTTTAAATTAAATCAGAACCGTTCGAATAATCGATACAAAAAGACGAAAAAATATCTATCGACAATTATTAATACTTATTATTTACGCTATACTATAGTGCTATTTGAATACCATATAGAGTGTTATCTCGAACTAGCCGCGTTAATGAAATTTCCAGGAATTTCGCTTTTTAAACCGTACACGTTTGTATTATTTTTTTTAATTAAAATAAGGATCGATTCCCGCCGAATGACGATAACACAGACCCGGTTCCATTGGTCAGTGTTCACGCGCGGTATAAAAAAAAAATCCGACGTGAAATAGTAGGTCAAAACAGTTTTACAAAGAGCACACGAATAAATAATATACTATAATATTATATAAGTTTTTTTTTTTTTTAGATTTCGATCAAAGCGACGAATGTGTATTGGTTTTACAATGATACGTTTTAAAAAACAATTTTTTTTTATCTGTAAGCACTTTTTCGGGTCGTACAGGAGGTTCGAAACTGTAGTGGTCTATTCGTGAATAATAGATTTTATTCGGAATTATCAGTGCCTGTTCTCAGTTTTTAAATTTCATTTTAAACGTAGAAAAAACTAAACTAACACGATTCCAAAAAAAAAATTCTTCACAAAATCCAATTTTGGGTTTTTATCTTGTAATCCCACAATAGTGATATGATATTTGTAAAAGATTTGAAATTTTCACTGTTTACCAATGAAATGCGATCAATAATTCCGGTCAAAACGTGGAATTTCGAAAATATCGTATTTTTTTATGTTCTTGGTTTGATAAAATTTTAAACATTAGAATACATTTCAAATGGAAAACATAAAATAATAAGCGTATATTACTTCAATATAAAACGTATTTTAAAAACCACATATTTTATTCACCGCAAGTCAAATGAAATAGATGGTTATGTGAATATTTTATTATTGTGAAACTGACCGTTTCTGCGTTTAAGAGCAGAACATTTAACACGAGACAGACCATACACATTGTCTTACTTAAATTTAAATATTTTTACTTTCATAAAAATCTTTTAATATGATTTCGTTCAAAAGCGTTTAAAGTTTGAATTTTAGTGACATGATATCGGTTATTGCGATTAAACATAATATTATAACCAATATTTAGGTAATTAATAGACGTAAACTGACTTGTACATGGTATATTTATGTATAAATATATAATAGTACTCGTATAATTCCAAAATATATTAAAATCTATTTGAAATATATGTTTGTAAACGTGTTAAATTTCACTTGCAACGGAATATATTAATTTCACGCATTTACATATTAAGTCATCCATCAATATTGAAATAAAATACTTTTTAAAATATTTTTTTGCATGATTTTTGTTTGAACATTCTATTACCATATCGTTTTTTTTTTTTTTTTTATACGATATGACCTACAAATCTATAATTATTATTCTGATCAATACATATTTATGTAAACGAATTAAAAAAACCAAAACAAAAATTAATTTCCATTTCTTTCAAATTTACAATATATTACTGCGTACAATAGTCATCACTCATTAAATAATGTCATGCATGTCATGTATGTGTACTGTGTGTGTGCGTTCCTACATTATGGTCGGTTTCGCGTGTATAATTTATTGAATTATTTTTCACGGTGAGATTTTGAGATGAAACACATTTTGTCTAGATAATATAATCTAATTGACATCAGAAAAATATAATTTTTTTTTTTTTTTTTTAAATAATAATAATATTCATATTTCAATTACTGAGCACCATTAAAGTAATGTATACATCACGAGTTAAGCCGTTAAGAAATTATATTTTTTTGTAACTTCAAATAATTATTTTTAAATAAAAAAATATTTATTAAGCCTACAGTTTATAATCTAAGCTACTGGTGAATAAAAAAGCCAATAACATGCATATTATGTAGAATGTAAAAGAATTAATAAACGTATTATACTAATACGTTATTAATTAGGAACGTAATTAATTAAAACGTACATATAGCTTTAAGCGGTTTGCTTTTAAGTTTTAATATTTCGATTTGAAAAACTCAGTATGTAAGTACAGGAAATAACAACATTGCAAATTTAAATTAATATATTTTATTTAAAAACTCGTATTGGTCGTCAATGCGTACACTCATGTTTGATACTTATAGAGAATGAATAAGACAATACATTATTTACAGAAAATCTTTGACTTCAGCACTTTAAAACACTCTCGGTGTGATGAAGAGTAATTGCGTATAACAGTTATTTCCGCTTCTATAACTGATATGAAAAACACGTTGTTTTGTCCTTATAATATTATCAACTGACAACAGTGATTATAACAATAAACAGTTGGCATTACGAAAATGAGTTAAATTAAATTCGATCTCGGAAACCGTATTATAACGAAAACAATAAAACCACGAAGTTTGTGTTGATACACAAGTAGCAGTTACTTAAAAAAATTTTGGTTGTATTGTACATGGGTGATACACCGATACTTTATTCATTGCAGTGTTAAAACATTTTTTAATAATCCAAAATTGCGCACTAAATAATTTGAAATTCAACTTATTAAAGTTCGATAAAAGTATAATATTCTTTGAAATAATTAAACTTATACTTGAAAGTATAATTCTTCAATAACCTTAAAAAAAAAATTATTTGCCATTGATTAAAACAAAAAAATATCACAACAATTCCAACGTGATATTTTCGTTAAAGAAATACAAGTAAATTTGTTGTAATCAGTGTCACGTGTAGCGGGAGAGAAGACTGGAAATGTACGATAATAATAAGTTATAAAAATATAACATAATTTAACTTCAATTAAAATAATAATAAAAAAAAATATATAATACCACATACTATTATTATTTATTAAAAACGAATATTTTTACACTTCCTTTCGACACGAGCTGGCGTAAATCTCTTAAAAACTTCCGTTAATTCGTCACAATCAAGTGCGAATTGTACTCGTTGTTTTTCTCTCAATCAATAATAATATTAACTGTGTAGAAATGTCCGATTAATTGATAATTCACATACTAAAACGATCGCGGCGAAGGAAAATCTCGCTGAGGAGGCGTACAATGTAATACAAATAGATCCGTTCAACACGTGGGTCGATGATCTCTCGCTATACACAATTTTTTTTGTTTGCTCTATCCTTACAACGTTCTTGCACGCACATTTTGTTTACACGTTGCATTTCGTTATCGTTCGTCGTTTGTCATCGTCGTCACCACATCCCTTCGGCAGACGCATGTGGTTAGCGGCTAGCCGTATTTTTTTTTTATATTGTGTATTGAATTATTTCTATCAAAATTAAATATTATATATATATATATATATATATATGTATATAATTAATAATAAGCAAAAAAAAATTGTTCACATTCAGACGTTTTTAATGTAGTTTAATTTATTAAATTGTATCTTAATCATCGTTACTGCTTTGAATTTTTGATGAAATAAAATACTTGCATTATTTCGATGAGGATGAGCAAAAATAGAAATGAAAAATATTTCATATACCATAATGTAGTGCATACATTCAGACGGATGACCACATTCTGCAGTGCCGTGAGGCCCCACATAGAATATCGGACCGAAGAGATTTGATGGGACGAATTACGAGACGAAGACTAGAGTGTATCGAATACTGGAATGGTGAAGGGATCTAATGGATTGTCGACCACACGATAGAAGAAGAAGAAGTGCATATATGTCATTAGATTTTTGGGGATGGCTATACAACATTCAGGGGTGGGCTTAGTCCCCATCAGCCCCCCTATTTGCGCCTATGGGCACATTACCCTCCCTCCTACTAGCCCTACACGCGTTTATTCGGTTCATTTGGATCACACATTGTCCCATCAAGTTCGACGAGGACACGTCGAATTTCTTCTTCGAGTTCCAACACATTTCGGAATTCGTTTTGGTGAACTCGTGACTCAGTGTACCCCCGTAAGAAAAAAACAGACGGCGTCAAGTCGCAACATCGAGTTGGGTTGGTCTTCTCGCAACGAGATTGATACGTCCTGGAATTTCTCACGCACCAAAACGATTGTTTCCCTTGAAATGTTTACGGTTAGTAACCCCCAACCCACCACGGTCATTTTAGCTACATTTTTTTTTTCACATTTAAACCTAAACTTTTCCCGAAGAGAATGGTTCGTTTTTTTATTTTTTTTTACAAAAATAAATTTGATTTATAACCGATTAAAATCCGGTGTCCTTTTTGAGACACCCTATATTATATTATACTAATAGGGTTTTTTTGTTTTTTAGTAAAAACCATTGCACATTTAATTTAATGCGACATTCTAACAGAAATATTACGCGGCTAACACGCGTATTACTATTACCGTATTCTCTTCGGTTAGTTTTGGTTTTCGATTAAATATATTACAATTCGATACATCCACCGATAAACTTTTTTTTAAAACGTCAATTCATCACGGAGTATTGTTATTTCCGTATATCGTATGATTTACGGTCTGAACTTCCCAGAAGGCCGGAATCCCGTAGCTATCGTGATAGATACGCCTTACCGATTAAAAAAAAAAAAAAACAGAAACGACGCGTCACAGATGAGATCGCAATACTGTACCGACAGGTCCATAGAAGTACTGTCGTTATAATAGAAGTGCACACGACGCGCATGTACGTGCAGTACTCGTATACTATACATAATATGTATATTATTAACAGTTATTATTGAAATTTTGTAATAAACAATCTTTTTATTCGGCAATTATTATAGTGTTATTGAATAAACAATAGAGAATTAAGCAAGAACGAGTTTAAAATCAGAAGTATTATATAAATTTTTTATAATTTTAAATTTTTTCACCAAGTCCACAAGAATCTTTAATTGTGTAATGCCTAAATCTGATATGTACATGTTTTATAGTAAATAATAACGAGTAGTAATAATGCAACATAGTTATAATAATAATACGATTTTAAAACATTAAACGATATAATTTATTTACATAATTATAATTTAATTAAAAATTGTTTATTATTATACGCCAGTAATTATCACTCTAACAGGCTGTGTATCAATTATGTTTAAATAATATCTAATTTTAGATTCTGAGAGATGTAAGGGACGTATTGGTTTTGTAATGATCTGTTTGCTTTTGTAAACCCCTGATTTTTAGGACCGCTCTTTTGAACTTTACATGCGTTACTTTCCAGTAGAAAATTTTTACTTTAGTCGTTACTTCTTTTAACACAATTCACCATTTTTTTCAATAGGTAAAGTTAACGAAAAATTACTAAACAAAAAAAACTGGTAACAATTTTATCATAATAATTTTGAACAATTGAAAAATCTGTAGGTACTTAAGATCTGAAAAATGATATAATTAAGCTATAAAATATTTTAACATTATTAAAAAAAAAATATTAGAAAATCGATTGTTAAATTTTTTAAGTGTGTGAAGTTGAAATTTTGAAAAATTGCAATTTATAATAATAATAATAAATACTCTATTTTTTTTTAAAACCAGTTGTGTATTTTGAAAGTATGTTTGTATTAAATTTGCTATGTATAAGTGTATATACTTATATATACATACTTTATATCCCTGTTGAGTCCATCCTACCGACTCGTTATTTATATACTGTTAAAGAAGACAATAACAACGTTGAACAGTTTGGAGTAGTTTCAGTTATCACAAGTCATTGTTTTATGTATTACAATTTAATTTCATTGTATTATTATAAAATAATTATTATTAAGTACCTAACTATTATAAATGTCTTATACGTAATAATTTTATTATTTTTTTAAATTTATTGTAATTTGTCATGTAGTTATATATATATATATATATATATATATGAATCAATACTCGAAATAATAAAACAATATAATTCTTATAATAATTTCTATCATTATAATGGGTTAGAGATATAAATTAGCACAAAGAAAATTATTACAATTATTTGTCTTTACTTTGTAGTGTAATGTATAAGTGTAAATCATGTATATTATTACGCAAATATCAGTCAATATTAATTTGCATAAATTGTGAATTGACATTGAAATTCACTGATCATGAGGTTATTTACAAATAAAATAAAAAAAATATACGTAGATAGAGAAACCGGGAATTCAGTAAGCACGTAGACGTGATGCGTTCGCTTACAGTATTGTGGAATGAAAATTATTTTGTCTTTACTTGTACCTGATAATTTTTTTCATTTTTTTGTTTTCCTTTTGTCAAAAATAATTATTATCCAAAATGTTAAGTGTAGAAACCACGATGCTACAGAAATCAGTTTTCCTACTGATTTTAATCCTTGTCATTACGAATTTAAATCAATGTTCTATTCGCCGATTTCGCATTCCCGCGCGGCTATGTTCTGATCGGACAAACTCTCAAAAAATGCGCATCTCTGCGGCTCTATAAGTATGTAACAAGGACATTGAGTTTCAGAATTCTAGAAGATTCTATTGAGTAGATATTTATATATTGATGATACTGTTTCAGGAGATAATTGAATCCAAGAGCGAATTTTATCAGTGACATTCATTTCGTAATTTGTGATAGAATTATATCCGAATTAAATGGACGAAAAGAAGTGTACATTGACGTCGAAGAAAATTTTTTTGGTTTTCTGTTTAAAAAGTAATTATCAATGGAATACGAAATTTACAATCAATATTTGTAAATTAACTAGATTTTGATACCGATCATTTTGCTGAAGATTATGCTTTTATGATTTCGCAGTTTATTATATTCTCATAAAATATCAAAATAATCCCGTTGATCAACTTAAATTAATTAAATATATGAAAATATCACATACATTCCAAAATGTACAAAGGCGTTTACATTTTTTTTAACAATAAATGTGAACAATTGCTCCAGTAAAAGATCATATTTTCATCGTCGAAACGAATAAAAAACAAAATAATACCAACATCGGGCTAAAAAAATGTAGACGCTCTGAGAATATTATTATATTACAGCAAACCTGAATTTGGACGATATTATAGACGAGTTTTCAGAACAAAAAGCTAGGAAATTATTGTGAATAATACTTTGTAATCAATTTTGATATTTAAACATTTAGTTTTAATATATATTATTCGAATAAGACGTAAGGTTTTTTAAAAATTTATACTTTTTGATTTAAACGTTTATAATAGTGTGCGTATGACGTGCAATGTACTTTTACTATAAATAATAATGCTTTCAATATTAATATTTTATTTTACGTTTCGGCGATCCACATGCTACAATAATTACACGGGAAATTATTTTTTAAATGTGTTGTGCATAAATATTGTTATGGTATTTATAGTGAACAGAGACACACGATTAGGAAGAGCCGGTAATTATAAATTGTATTGGGCTATACTGTTTGTAAATCAGGGCCCGTTACGCAATAAATACTTTATGTTACCGTAACAAAATGTATATTTTACAATATTTATTATACGCATTAGAGCCTCGGGTGCGATGAAAAGCGATTTTCGAATAAAATACTATAGACATTCGATAAACGATAAAATACCGATGTCTGGGGTGATTATTTAAGTGAAAAATACTTGCGAACGCAAACGTACACGTACTTGGATAATAATATTCTGCAACATAATATTTGATTTCAAAACTTTCGAGTGTATAATGTTACTGCGTATATAACTGTATAATGCGCGCCGGTCTCGGTCGATAATTTTGTACTTGAGATTTTTCGGATCTATAATTTTTCGCAATTATTACCACGCCAGAGGCCAGTAGATTTTTATAATAATGTAAATTTGATCGCTAGTTCCGCGTCCGCGGCCTTGAGTTAAGTGCGATTTTTTTTTTTTTTTTAATAAAGACGTGAGAACCGTCAATTATAAATATAAGTATTTAATTTAAAAAAAAAAATTACATTAACGTTAATCACGGACTACATTAAATTGTTAATATATTAATAACAATATATAGTGTTGTAATGATAGTGTTTAGATTTTTAGTGAATAATAATAGGTATATACCGAAATAAATACATAGCTAATACACGATTTCCTCTCTGCAAGACACACACACACACACACACACATACAATTCCTCTCGCACTCCAATTCTCTCGTTTAACGCAAAATAATTTACATAATTTAAATAATAATTTTTAACGAAACAGTCTATTGGCTTTCAAACGAAACGTATACGGGATTTGCGTATATTGACCATAAGCGCAATTTGGGCGGGGGGCAAGGGGCTAAGCCACCCAAATGATTTGTATTTAATATAATTATTAGTATTAGAAAGAATTGTTCAAACAAAAAAAGTTAATATTATAAATATAGTAGCTCCCCCAAATTTAAAACTCGAATCGCGCCTATGATATTGACCAATCGAAATTAATCGATCGATTCAATTTTGTTTATTTCTGATGACGGACAATATTTTTGACGTCGTTTCGATCTGAAATGTTAAATTAATATTATTTATTTGATCAGGGGCGTATTTATGGGGGCGGATGAGGCTCCAGTCCCTCCCCCCAAATTTCAGGAACTTTCTTTATGTATTCCTATGCCCTATGGCTACCGGATGTAGTATTTTTAATAAATGCCTAACATGTAGTTGTTTTTAAAATGTTGAGAATTTGGTAATTTGTCCTATTTTTAAGATTTAGTCTTGGATTAGGATTTAGAAATAATTCAACAATGATATTTACAAAATGCCTCAGCCTCCCCCCCCCCAAAAAAAAATTTCTAAATACGACCCTGTATTTGATAATTTCGAATCACAAAATATCGTGGCTCTACGCTTACTAGTTATTACCTTTATAAACGTATATATAAATTTTTTTTTTTTGATACGTCACTACGTTCCTGTCCTACGTTATGAGTACGTGGACTATTTGCAAAAAAAAAATAAAAAATAAAAACAAGATCTGGCGCATTTAACGAGTCAATGAGAAATAAAATTTAACAAGTAAAATTAACCTTTTAATTTAACTCTTGGTGCGTGATATTAACTCAACTTATTTTCTATTTTACCTCTAATATTAAAGTCAACGAAACGAATTATTCTCGTGGTATTAGTATAATTTTCAATTTTGATTGCCGAAAGTTATCATTTGTCGACACATTTTTTTTTTACTTTTCTTTCTTTTGAGTTTAAGCCGCTGAATCTGGGCCGCTGGCTGTCGATTTACAAGTGTACAATAATATACGGATTACAGATTATTTATTTTTGTGATAATTATAAAATTTGGATATTTATATATTTCTTGAATGAGGTTTGCAGCAATCTATAGGACTATAACGACCAAAACATTATGCACACACTCTCAGACATACGTTCAATATTTTCAGCAGAAGCTACGGCAATACTAACCGCTACTGAATTATTGGAAAAGCACACGGGAGAAACATTTTGTAATATATAGCGACTCTCTCGGCGTGATAAATAACGTCAAAAACGAATTCGATCACGAAGACACAACATTAAAAAAAAAAAAAATCAACAACCAAATTATTTTTTATTTTAAAACATTCGAAACGAATGTGAGTTTTACCTAGAATTACAGAGACAATACACGATTTCGATTTTCGCATATGAATCGTTAAAAAATACAAATGCGCAAACGAATGATTAATTTTTGTGATCGGAATAAAAAAAAAAAAATGAAAGTATTTCAATAGTATTTTGCGGACTATAATCTGATATATTCGAATTAACTTTAACCTTTGGAAGAAAAAAAAACAATTAACCGAACTTAATTCTAGCGATTCAAAAAAAAATCATTATATCGCCCAGCAGCTTGTTAATTAATGGTACGTTACTTTTTATCACGCTATTAATATACATTTGATTAACGATTAATTAGTCGCGCGTACCTATATATTTCATATATTATATAACGATAATAATTTTTTGCGTTTTACACGAATACAACTTTACACCTTGGTCTTTACACATTTTTTTTTTTTATCTAAATATGTGTTCGGTCAATTTAATACTTATTATTATAACGTCCCCTGCAGGCTTAGAAAACATTGTAAAATCGCTTTGGAAAAAAAAAACCTAGTAAAATAAAATTTTTTTTCTCCTTTTTTTTTTACGAATCAAAATCGCTATCAGATAATTCATTCAAGATTATTATGGTACGTTTAGATATTTTTAAATAATTTATATATATATATGAGTACGGTCCGGCGGGCGTCGGCCCACACCGGGAGATTGTCCCGGGTTCCCGTCGGCCGCAGCCCGCCAGTGTTCGCGCACAGCCAGAGCTATTTGCGGGAACATAATTATAATAAGACGAGTGTGGGTCGCGGGTGGAGGAGACCTTGACGCGTGTCTTGACGTTGCGCAAAACGTAATCTCGTTCCACTCGTTTTTAAATAGCCGTATCCCGCCAAAACGGTGTAAAAACGCAAACGGTATTTCGGCTCGTTGTGACCTACGCAGTCCGTAGTCATATTTGCTATATTTACGTATAGTTAGTCGAACTGTTGAAATTTCGCGAGCGCACCGCGCGACCCGAGCACCCGGTTTTGTGTACTTAACGGCAGGGCCGGCGGAAGCTATATGGGCGATCGCCCGGGGCGCTGATCACAAATTTACATTGACAAGAATAAGACAGATATAATTTTAAAATAATTATTATTTATTTTTAAAAACAGAATTTTTATAACTTTACTCGCGGTGCCTTTAGTTTGAAATACGTGATAACAAATTTCGTAGAATAACTAAATTAGTTTTTAAATCGACATTGGTACGGCAGTTATAGTCGAAACTATTTACACAGACCGAGATCCGTCCGGTGGTGGTAAGATCGGTTAGCGATAAATTCTGGCCTAGAAATATCGCTATGCAGGGGGCGCCGCGCGCAGGCTCTTACCATGCCCCCCCGACTTAAATTAAAAACCACTCAAATCCAGAAAAAGTTTCCTTAGTACGATTCAATCAATAAAGGACCCGCCGGAAAATGAAAGAATCAACAGATGGAAAGAGAGAGAACGAAACACCACGAGGGAATTAAAAGAAGAGCTATAGTTAAAGGAAAAAAAATTGGAAATGGGAGAAATGGAAGGGGTTAAATAGCTTAAGAACAGGAGTCGGACGGTGCAAAACCACACTTAAGAAGAAATGGCACATATTAGGAGAAGAAGTCACTGCCAACTGCAAATGTGGTGAAACACGGACAATGGGCCACCTACAACAATGCCCCCTAATGGGAACCACCTGTGATAAAAACGACTTAGACCTGGCAAATGACAAAGCGGCAGAAGTCGTGTCTTTTTGGACGACCGAGATCTGAACGACACGAAAAAGAAGAAGAAGAAGAAGATTTTAAAGTAAAATTCAAAGGCATCAGAACGTAAAGAGCGTCATAAAGGCGATTTGAGTAATGATACCCTCATTGTTAACTTGATGCGTAGTGTCGACGTTTATATATTGTACAAAACACGTGTAGAATATTATTAAAAAAATATTAATAATTTTTCAAAAATAAATTGATAAATAACCGGTATTATTTAGATATAATATGTTAATAAATCGATTTGTAATAAAATAATTTAATTTTGATCATTATTCTCTGTAACGGTTTTTAATTTTTAGTTACATTGTGTTTTTATAATTTATTGTGGTAGTAACACATAATACCTAATTAGGAAATTTATACGATAGTGTACAACATTGTTTCATAAATATCTATGTTAAAAAAAAAAAAAATACAATCATTTTTTTCAAAAGGGCGCCCAATGGTGTTTTCGCCCAGGGCGCTAGTATGACAAGCCCCGGTCCTGTTTAACGGGTTCACGAAAATAAATATACGAGTTTAGGTTAGGTTAGGTTAGGTAAAAAAGGCAGCGAGCCGCGGGGTGTTCAGTGCTGTATGTCGCTTGAGTGAATTACTCGGAGTTGATTAGATTTAAGAGTTTTGTTATCACTATAAATTTGAACGCAACGATAAAATATCATTTCAAAGTTACGTATATGGTAAACATTTCGAGACCCCTAGAGTTTTGAACAAACGTGAGTGTCCACAAAAAAATTAAATACACTTTGTCGAAACATTTGAAATACTGTGATAAACGATTTTCGAGTTTTTTTTTTTGTATAATTAAAGTCAGTATGATGAAAGTTTTTAGACTTAATACCAAAAACTACATCTCTTTTATAAATTAAATAACTGAAAATCTATAATCGTTAAAATTAGCCCGAAATTGAAAGACATTTTTTTCCCTTAATATAATATAATGTGTTACGTATTTGGTGAATACTTCAAGTTTCTACGACCGTTAGTTTCAAAATAACGAAGAAATAAAAACAATCGAAATCGCGTTTTTACCGTTTTTTCGGTAGTTTTTTTTTGGCGCTTTTGAGAAAATCGAAAAACGACCTCTATAAAATACCAACTAGATGAAATTTACTACCGGAAACAAACTATGACTGCAGTAAAGCACTCCTTCTGGTAGAATTTTTGGGTACGGACATAAAAAAAAAAACACGTCATTGTAAAACCAAAACATTACTGGCTCCGCTCAGTATCTAAAAAAAAACGTTCGCCAAGTATTTAAAATTTATTCGACATTTTTCGAAAAATACGGTACAACCGTAATAATGGTACGACCGCGGTATGCTAGTAATTTAACTGATTTAATTAATTTCCGATGAAAACGTACCTACTCGTATATACATATGCTGTTGTAGTCTGTTGCACTTTTGAGAAACGCGGAGGCTCCAGAATTTTCACCCAAGTGGGGCCAGCCTGTGACAAATCTCTAACATTATATAGAGTAGGCCAAATATTTTGCTATCTATAAACCCACGGGAGTTTCACCCCACACGTCCTAGAACTCTCAGTAGCAATAAGGGGCTAGGACGGCTGAATTAAAAGTAAATCGAAACCTAACTATAAAGAAAAAACTACACGAGGTTTCTTCTGTTCACGCGGTTAAATTAAAAAAAAAAAACTAAAATAATTAAAAACATAAAATAATATTATAATATAAAAATCATTTAAACTTTACGAATTAATCGATGCTCGTGTTATAAACGAGATTATACTGCAGGAACATAATAATTAGAATAAGAAAAAGTATATTAAATTACATAATCAATAAAGAGTATAATGTTGGCAAAATGACATTACATTGAATACACTTTCAATAAACTAACTACATTAGAATTAATTTGTAAATTTTATTACAAATGAAAAAATTATGTAATTAGTTTTTGTTTAAATTAGCATTTATACAGTACATATTTTTAAGTGCCATTATTTAAATACATTGCCTACCCCACGCGGCAATCATAAAAAAATTTAAAATTATTTATAATTATAAAGATAACGAAGAGAAAGAGGAACTTAAATACATTTAACAATATTACACGTTACCTATTTAATTTTAATATTAATTTTAAAATTGTTACACGAGACCGAGTTACCAAAACAATACTCTTTATAGTCTCTTCTTTCTCGCGCATCGTATAATAGGTTGTGTTTTATTTATTTTTATTATTGTCGTATTATCCTTTTTTCCTCTCTATCACTTTCTATAGGTTTGATATAGGATCAACATATAGGATACGTCCATTTATAAGACCAACTCGAGTTGTGGAAAAGAAAATTGAAATACTCGTACACTGCTAGAACTAATTATTAACAAAACTATAATATAGCAATGATAATTACTAAATCATACGAAATAATGTCATTCGTATAAAATTAACGAAATATTGTATTAAAACGAACATATATCATTTTTTTTACAGCTGAATTCTCTACCGAAAATGTTATATATTATTTAAGTTTTTAATTACAAGGTGGTCTCGCGGGGGATATTTTTGGTTCGAGTATACCGACACAATGTCACGAAGTGAATGAGCGGAGGTGTCTGATTGAGCGTAACGTTCGAGGATTATCGTCATAAGCTAATTAAGATGTGCCAAAAAGCGAATGGATTTTTATAAAATTCATGATACACCTATACTAATCGTAAACGACGGTCAAGATTTTACTGTGTATTTATATTTATTTTATTTTTAAGATTTTGGCGTTCAAGATTATGCAATTCATGATTTTCGAGTCCAAGATTTCACCATTATTTTATTATGTTTCACAATTAGACGTTCAAACTATTGCCGTTCCAAGATTCTGAAGGGCGTCCCTCTAGTGTTCACCATACGATAATTTATATGTTTAGTTTTTGATTTTTCTGGTTGACTTTTGCTTTAAAAATGAAAAACACTTATCGCGATCGTATATGTGGTTTTATTGTTTTCACTGCGGAGAACGTGAGAATTGAAATAGTCCTGGGAAGTGTAATGTAATGACTTATATAATAGTTAAGGCAAATAAATGTATATTTCAACACGTTTTAGTTTCGTGAACAAATGACGATAAAATCACGGTGTAGGCGAGTATTATTATAATTTCGATAAAATTTTTTTTTTTTTATATATATAATTTCGATTGTTTTATACATTTCGGTATCGATTCATTAGTGTTACGACTTGTGTGGTTTAATCGTAATACCTAATAAATACGATAATTATATATTACAGTGGACAGATAACGCGCGATCCATTATACGTACATAAATTAATATAAATAACACTATAATTTACGGGACTATTATTATAACACAAAATTTTTGGTGGTCCGGTAAGGTAAGTTACGTTGTTACGATTGTAATGGTATTTTATGGACGAATTGAAAGTCATTATGATAATGGATTTTACAGCGGAAAAGAGATGGTTAAAAATAAACTATTTAATAATAGCTTATGATTTTAGAAATATTGATAAACGATAATTAAATACTTAAAAGTCCGTGAAGTACCCGAACGTCGATAAGGAATTCCATGAGATACAGTGTCGACCAATCAATTATCGCATTTACAAATTACGATAGGTTATTAATATATACGTAATATATTTTTATATTTATGACCGTGTTTTTTTTTTTTACGTTATTAAAAACAAAATTAAATTATTTAATAAAATTGTGTTTGTTGCGCATATTAGTGTTTCACACCACTTGTTGTAATTCTACACTACTTACAGAGTTTATAGTAGGTAACATAATATTCGTACACATTAATGAATTAAATACTTACGGAAATACTTACCGAAATGAGAACGATTTACGTACTAGAAACGATAGTACGCATATGAAAATTAAAAACGGAATAACTTAGTTTATCAAAAGAAACATTTTATATTTCATCGTATAATTAAAACATATTTTTTTTCGTCGAGTAAGTAAACTGGACGATTCATTCCGTAAACTATTATCACGAACACCGAATACACGAAATATTTAAGTATAATACATATATTTATGTTTTATATGTTCATTTATGTTTTAATTGAAATTAAAACTATTTCATTAGACCATCGTCTATTGCTTTTGCTCGTATAAAGTGCGCTTTAATGGGATTGATGGAATAAGTGTTCGTAAAATATTGCATTTGGCATATTTTTTGACATTGGCAAAACATTGCAGTAGTCGAGAGGATTTTTACAAGTGTAAAACATAATGGTCCTAAAAATATGCGTGGAATCGTACCCTAATAAAACGGCTGATAAAATTTTATTTCAATTGAAAATACAACTCAGAGCTGTTCAAAATGTATATCAAAGTAGACACGATAGTAAAAGTTATTTATCTACTAAACTTAGTGTTTACATAATGTCTGAAATGTACATAAAAAAAACATAAAATTAATAAAAAATTTAAAATCCAGCGACAATCGGTTTAGTCACTTTTATACTATAGTGCATATGTTTGGTTTTTACTTTTGCACAAAAATATTTTATTGTAACTCAGCATAGACCTTAAGATGTTGTTTGTAAAATGGAAGAATATCCTATGATATTTATTATTGCCCGACTAAAGTTACACGTTTTAAATTTATGGTTTAAAGTGAAAAGTTTTTTTCTTTAACGATTTATATAATATAAAAAAAAACAAACAAATAATTTACAAAAAATAAAAATATTTTTATATAATATATATATAATTTTATAAAAAAATTATAATGTTATATACGACCTATTATACGTTTATTTAATTATTGTGTTGCTTGTTATGGCTTAATAATATTAAGCCATAACAAGCAACACATTATGTTGTTTGATAATATTATAAATAACTATATATTTAACATTAAAAATAGCGAGCCGCGGGCGTTACGGACGTGGCCTAAGTGAATTACTTAGATAACGATTTTAGAGTTTTGTTATATTACGATTAATTTGAAAGTAATGACAAATCGTGGCATTCAATAAAACGATTCTGAGCGGAACTTCGATGTAGTAATATTTATGATATTAACAATGAATTTTGATAAAATGGCATTTTTGCCGTTTTAAAAAAATGGTTTTTTCATAATTGTTTGGGGCGCGATTTAAAATACTGAATAATGGGAATATGGGAAATGGGTGGGAGTGTATTTATCAGAGCAATTTGGCCAGTCGAAAAGTTGTACACAGAGAAATAATATAAAAAAATTGTAAAACCAATGGTTTCGCTCGGAATCTAAAATACAATTATTATGGAAGGTTGAATATAATACATTTTTTAAAAATATTACCAACTACCAGATAAATCCACGGAACTGAGGACTTTGGCAGAAAAATAAAAACTCAAATCAAATTTTTTTTCATGTTCGACTTTCAAAGTTGTATTATATCGATGTGTACAGAATTAAAAACACGCAAACAAAATGAATTTAGCAACATTTTGACCGCATAAAAAAGAAATTTAGCAATTTCAAAAATTGAATGTATCCGATCGTTGTAGCAAGACTTTATTGTGTTTTTTTTTTTTTAACTGCAATGTTTCAAAATATACAATTTTTATACGTTACGTATCTAATGTATTTGTGTATCAGAACAGGAAAATTATTTTTTTTTATGTGTGTGTGTCAGTGAATACTATACATTTTGGTATATTATATTTTTACAATTTTTTTTCTGTTTTGTGTCGTTTTTGGAGTTTTAAAAAATGTATGATCGCTGATAAATATAGCAGACAAAAAGTATAAATTATTATAACATTTTTTTACGTTACTATGTTTCACTAAATATTTTTAAATGCTAATAAATATATGCGTATCGTCTATTTGTTTTTAAAAATATTTCGAAAAGCATTTTATACGTGAAATGCGTAAGACTTTTTTTTATTATAATGTGTCATTTAGTTTTGATGATGACCCTCGAGTTCTATAATTATAAAAACATAATATGACCAAGAACCGAATCGGTGCAAATATTAGTGAAATACATTGTATTTAAATGCGTGTTTACTTTTGAACAAAACTCCATTATCCGTTAATGAGATTATAATATTTTGTTGTCTTTGACGGGGAAAAAATGTATATACGCATAGGATATTATGTTAATCACGAAAAATTATCCGATGAATTAATTTCGAAAAATTGTCGACATAATTTTTATTATTATTTTTGACATTAATTGTTGTTTTCCGATTCTATAACACGTGTTGAATTACACATTTCGAAATTATCGATTACGAATCGTATTCGTAACGACAAGACGTCGTTATACTGATATTATATAGTCGTGGTATTGTAGACAATTATAGTTATATTTACATATATATATATATATATATGAATATAGTATACACCTAAGGTTATTCAAAGTGTTTCAGACAGTTCGACATTGTTAACGATTTATCGTCTAATGAGTTTTCATATATACTGTGTTCGAGAGATTGGTTAAGTAAATATAATATATCGAACTAAAAACCGTGTAGATACCTGAATATTTTTTAAGGTGTGACTCTCTTATACGTTATACGTATAGGAGCTAAGGCAACCGAAGGTACACGCGAACGAATGTTGGGAATCGTTGTAGGATCGGTGTGCACCATGACGTTCTCCGAAGCAGCTATTCCAATACAGATTATCGGTTCGATATACGTCCTTCACTCGTTTAGGGGCGGTACGTCAAAGAGAATTTGTTTATTTTCGGACGGGTTTGGTTATCATTTACACTTGGTCGACGTTTTGGTGTTTTCGACTAGTGTATTGTATTTGTGTGTGTGTGTTTTTTTCGTTATAAATTGAACCTCAATGCATTTCAATCCGTAATCGATACACAGTGACACATACCGCTGACGAGTTCAAACCGAATCGAACTTTCCATATGGACGAGTTGGAAGTGTGTTAAAAATTAATTATTTTCAACGGTAAATTTGCGGTTTTCATTGAACTCGGTTCTATGGTTTTAACGCGCATTATTAGATCGGCATTCAAAAATAAAAACCGTCTGAACCGTTAAAGTATTTTACATTAGGTTTATACGAGTGAGACGATTATTTAGACACGTCACTGAGTTGAATGTGTCGAAAGTTCCATGTAAAATTATATTTAATATTATTATAAATATTGTCAGCACAATAAATCGAAAAATATGACAGTTTAATGCGCATACGTTAAATTATCGTGTAAGTAGTGTATATATATATATATATATATATATATGTACATATTAGATACTAGCAAGACAGAAAGGAAAACAAAGAAGAAAATCTGAGTTACTTTGACAGCGATTTTAGTGTTTTATTATTATTTTTTAATTTGAAAGTAAATATAATCATTATAATCAATATAAGTATCATCGTGTTTAAGCTTGTTTTTGTCTCCCAGGCTTGTTATTCATTACAAGTCAGGTATATATCTTGAGCTCTTAAAAAATACAACCATTTTCCATATCCAAAACAAATATATCGACAATTTTATCTGTTTTTTTTTTTTTTTGTAATTTATGAGTTGCTGGAGAAATTCCTGGGAAAATCGAAAAAATTGAGGACTTAAGTATCAACTAAATATAATTTGTTACCGGAAAGTAACGCAGGTCATCTGTGAACGAAAAAGTGTTCATAGACGAAAAAAAGAAGTACATACAACATTGTAAAAACAATACATTTTTCTCTTCGCTTGGAATCTAAAAGTCGCATTAATAATATTTAAAGTAATTATAATTAATAAAATAAAACACGGACAACAAATATTTGTTTTGCAATTATCGTTTAATCATCACAATAGGTAACGTTTTTGTGTTCTAAGACAAGTTTCTATCCTATACAGACAATGTAAAATTATTATTTATTCAAATTTTAAAGGAAGAATTGAGTTTGCGAATGATCCGCAGTGATTTATAACGGACTACTGAAAACTACTGAACGTTAGACGTTAGTAATTATTATTATACGCTGTCGTATATTTAACATAAAATTCATTATTACAATATTTTAACAATAGTTTTGAAAGATGTCTGTTGGTGATCGGAAACCGACAGAATTAAATTATAAAAATATCATAAGCACCCGCTCGGTGAAATCATTCAAATATTTACGATTGTATTTTAATTATTGATTATCGGTGGTTTAAACACTTTCTGGATAAAATCAGTTTTCTGTATTGGTTTACTTGGAAGTGCAGAAAGGTATTTTATTACTGGATTGGTATGGAAATAAAATTATTTTGTTATATATCAGGGGCCTTAGGTTTTTAAATAGACAGAGACAAACTTACTGGACTGGAAAATCCGAATAGTTATGGTGTTTGTTTTAAATAATGATGGTGATCTAAATTTGAATAAGTAATAATGATATAGGCGTGGTTATAGGAAATTCGTAGGTTATGTATTCATTGTTAAAGAAGAGAATTTGAAGTGGAGAAAAAAACGAAGAAGATGAAGTCTGTATGGAATTTCGATTAACCAACAAGTATATTATATTAAGGTGGTTTTGTATATTTTGGCAAGCTTTAGAAGCAATTTAATCCGTGACAGTTATATTGAAATGACATCAGCATGTAATTAGAGTTTTAGGGTGTGTCGCGAGCAACATAAAAACAACTAATACAGTTATGTGTCACTCCCTCGACGGGGTAAAAGTTTAAAAAAACTTGAGTTTTGTTTAATTATTGATGTTTATGTAGTACGATAAGATTTGTTGAGAACGTATAGTTCGACTGTTTTCGGGAAGCATACAAATGTATATAATTTTAAAGAGGGCGAATGAAGGGTAAATATTTTTTCGCTCCCTATAAGTATATATTTATAATACACGTAATGTAGAAAAGAATAAATTAATCGAATTAAATTGGCAGGTCTATAGTGACTATAGTTGTATAACGTCGAGGAGATTGTTTCGCAGTCACTTAAATCGAAACCAAAAAAAAAATTCTTTTGGTGAAATTATTGAAAGAGATCCGGACAAAGTAAAAAATAAAATAATAAAGAAAATCTAAAGTCCGTAATAATGGAAAGGAGTCGGCCCCGTAAACGGTTTTCTGACGGGCAACCGAAGTGACAAATGAGGACGACATGTTGCGGCGGTGGCAGCATACGACGATTTTATTAAAAAGTCGTTGCCAATCCTTTAGAGTTTTTTTTTCATTGTCCCTGTCGTATCGCGCAGGAAGTTCCGACAAATGGGATGCCAACAAACTTTATCGCTTTGCTTATTTCGAAGGATTTTCATTTGTATACGATGAGATCCACACAGCGCAGTATTGTGCATAAACATTCGTAGACGTGGTAGGTTAATTTGTAACTTTGCCGGGCGCTATACTGTAAAGACGCTACGAGAAAAAATTAAAAAATACCTGCACCGTCAAGTCATATGAATATGGTTGGTTCGAGTGGTTGTTTAGAACGGATATTAGAGTTGTTGTACTCTCATTATTAAATTCGAAATTAATATGCTCAAAGTGTTATTAAGTATTGGTTTACGATGGTGTATCAAATTTTAATTACTAATAGGCAAATGAAATTGTGGTTAAACGAATATTATTATTCAATTAGATATTTAGAATATGTTTCGATTAACATTTATCTTATATATTTTCTAGTCATAAAATATAAAATTACCTCAAACATATTGGGTATAAAATGTATGTGTATGTAGAAAAATTATTTTATGTATTCGCAGGACAAGTGCACTTTTTACTCTTTAAAATGCATATGACAGAAAACACGTTTTTATAAAGAACACAACGTATAAACTATATACGAGTACAAGCGAAATATCGGTGAACATTTTAAGACTGTAGAACATTATTTTTATATTATAAATTACAGTAAATTTACGAATATCGATTTTGGTACAAATCAGTGTAACATAAATCGTTCGTTATACCACATTCATTATTGGTTCGAGTTGAGCACAATTTTGCTAGTCACGTAAAACTACTAGTAACCGTCATATTGACGAATACACAAAAATCGGTAGTAAAACGAATACATTCAATCACCTCGTTTAGACTTAAAAAACTTCAATCACGTACCGTTGTCTATCGTTGCGCGGAAACCATTCATTTGTCTCTTCTTCAAGAGCATGTCAAGAACATTATTATTATTATTATTATTATTATTATTATTATTATTATTATTATTATTATTATTATTATTATTATTATTATTATTATTATTATTATTATTATTATTATTATTATTATTATTATTATTATTATTATTATTATTATTATTATTATTATTATTATTATTATTATTATTATTATTACGTGTCCCACTATAAGATATTTTATTGCGTATTTCTAAATTTTATATTAAAAACAAATATTAAGAATAATTTAATTAAACGCAAAAATATTCTGTAATATACTAAAAAAGTAAATAAAAAGATCATATAAAAGATTCTTGATAAAACCAATTCCCTTCAGTCGTTGTTCGAATCACAGTCAGTTCGTCATGCTCACTGGGGCATTTCGAACGATCAGCCGTGGTCTGAATCGCAGTCAATCACTCTTTATTGCGTTTGGAAAAAATAGTAGACGTCTATAATAACATATTACTTGAACACCGGTTCAAAATCAATATAATATTCTACATAAATTTATACATTTTCTATGCATCTCTTATAATTTCAATTGTTCAAATTGTTTAAATAAAATAAGTAAGACAATATTTTTTATCCCTATTTTAATTTCTCTTCAATATATCAAAAACAAAGATTAAAGGTGAGCCTTTTACGTCTGTTTTCATGATTAATTCTTCATTGTTACGCTTGATATCCTGATCCCAGTAAGCTCTTCATAATAGAAATAAAGGAGGGTCGTATATTATATTAAAATTAAATTCATAAAAGTAGCATAATAAAATTACAACCAAAAAAACTCAGAATTTTATGTAATTTGAATTACTTCATTATTATTATTATTATTATTATTATTATTATTATTATTATTTTTATATTTTTACATTTTATTGTAGAGGATTTTTTTTTTGTAGATCTCGGAGCATTGTTGTGTGGGACGGCGGCGGTTGTTGACTTATGCAGAGTTGTTATTGGTACATGAACTCTTTTATAATAACAAAACGCAAGTTCATTCTGTTGTTGTTGGTATGTGAAGGTCTTTATATGTGGAGATTGATTGGTTGGTTGCGTACCATTACGAGGGCATTGGTCTTGGGCACATTGATTGATCGAAACGCTTGTTTTGGACGTGTGTTGTAAGGTCTTGTTTGGCCCCATGTATACCATACCGCGGGACAATATATAGTTTGTTTTTAACACTTAAGGTACCATACAGCCGTACAGGTGCAGGTGTACTGTGTCGGTAAGTTATTTTTTTGTATGTAAGTACTCAGAGTACAAAAAAAAAAACGTACAGATTGCCGTTGAGCATCGGTCAAACCGTGAAGTATTGTGTGACGTCATTCGATTTACAACGAATGGGTCTTACATATTTTCTTCAAACTATATATTACTGAATATTATCGTATTCCACAGCCGTGATTGCATTATTATTATTATCATTAATATTAATATAACACGTTATAATAAATTAATACAGTATATATTATATTCAAATGACATTATTGATTATTCGTTTATACGCGTGAAAATAACACCACGTTGTCTACACCATAGTTATTCACACTAACCAAAGAGCGTTTCGAGAGATCTGTTACGATCCGTTTTTTTATATCATGTTCATAAAATATAACACTGACGTATTGTTGCATTCGTCTAAAACGCCAATAATGTGCAGTGTTTTGAACGACGAATTATTCAATATTTATTATCTTTATTTACGTATACTGTGTGTGACGTCTTATTATTATAGGAAGACAGTCGACGGGACCAGTGCAATAATATTATTTTAATCGGAATAAAGTTCACGAATGAGTATGTATATAAGTTATATACATATTATAGTATAATACTGATATTATATTGACGTATTTACTTGTGCGTAAATCTGGATTTTTTACAGGTGGTCTGAACATGTCTTCTGATATATTATAAAAGTATATGAGTAACGGATATATCAGTGGCACGATTAGGGGGGACTTGAAGGGGCTTAGTCCTCCAACTTGGAATATAGCCTCCCGCCCCCGAAAAAAAATTTTTTAAAGAGTTTTTTTGTTCGGAATCAAATGGAAAATTAAAACTTATTAATAATAAATCGGGAGTAATATTTTTTAGTTTTATAATTTTTATCGTTTATTGTCCAATATTCTCTACTCATATACTACATATATACTTGTATTATAATATATAGATTATTGAAAATTACAAATCTATGATATATATATATATATATATATTAATAATTATTATTATTAATTAATATTATAAATACGTTTATATAAGTTTTCGTAAGGTGATAATATTATGTGTATAGAATCTATATTTATGAATTCATTAATTATATTTAAATAATACTTTCGTTAGGTCAGTTACCACAACAATTCATCATCGACAAGTGACAACAATATTACTATTATCTGTTATTCGGTTTCTAAGTGTTATCTTGATGATGAATATGATTCCGAGGAATTAAAAACAAAATATTGACGATATAAGATATGCCTAACTTATGCGTTTTATTAGGCCTTGCATAGACATTGTCAATAAGCAGTACGACATGTGAGAGATCGTTTTCATCTATGAGACGAATTAAAAATCGGTCACATAAGTCTATGTTGCAATAAAGATTTTCAAGTCTTGCAATTTTAAATATCGAAAAGGATATAACGAGTACAATGAACTCTGATGAAATTATTGATAAGTTCGCATTAGTAAGTAGGAAAGTCACATTAAAAATTCAAAATTTATAATTTATATTGTTAAAATTAATAAAATATGTAAGAAATAAAGTACGAAAAGCGACTTTTATAAAAACAGTTCTTTGAACGAATATATGCATTTGATTTCTGACAAGTTAATAAAATTTTGTTCACATAAATTCGAGTGATTTTTTGAAGTGAATTTACTATTCACAAAGACAACATGTAGGTATATAATTATATACAAATTGGTAACATACAATAACCCTTTCCTTACAGATAAGGGGTTTAATCGTAATTACATATTCAAGTGTGTAGGATACCAGACATAAATAATATCAGGGGCTTCAGTTCACCCCCCACTCCCACTGAAGATTTACACTCTAATTGCGCCACTGGGACGTAAGGTGCGTATACAATGTGCTACACACTGTGTACGGAAAAGAAAAACAGTATAATATAACACATTACCGGGGTGCTGACCTTTATTATTATTCGTTCTTTGACCACACGAAAACAATCATAAAACGTTGTTTCCTTAGACGAAACGGAGTGTAGAATTAATAATGTTAATTTACAGAAACAAACAGGCGCATATTATGAACGCACGTTTCAATTGTAATAAAAAAATATTGACATACAAATTTCACACGTCAAAAGACTAATATTACCCGCTAATAGGTAATAAAAAAAAAACGAATAATTCTACCGAAATATACGGTTAACTTAACGTTGTGCTCCGTGCGAACATCATCATCTACGGTGGTCGATGAAATTTATAGTAATAATATGATTTCACACTTTTACACTACATCTTGAGTATTATTACAATAATAATATTGTCAATAAAATTATTTGTTAATGAAACTGTTTTATTTCTATTCATATATCTGCAGCATAGCAATATTGTTTTAAGTGCAGTGGCTTTCTTTCTAAGAAACCTACAAGGAATATTCATGTGCAAGGTTAGTGTTATTCTGTTTTTATTTTTGACTGATCATTTTTCACTCGTAACATACAAGTGCACAGGTACAATATAATACCTTGACAGTTGTGATGTATTATGCGTACCGTGTACGGTACTCATATCTGACTCGTGTATGGAAATAAAAAAACATTTTTCTTATAACCTATACGAGTAAACATTATATATTATTACAGCACTAGTGATGTTTAATAGATAACACGCCACATATCATAAAAAATAATAATAATGAGATAATATTATATTATTACAGTCTAAGTTTATAATTGATTTTAATATTATTCAATAAATGGATATTGCATTGATTAATCATACAAATATTATAGAGTTTTGTCGTTTATGCAAGGAAATAATTTTTGTTCATTGTTTACTATAATATACAACAACAAATTCATTAAACCACTAGATCAAAACGTCGTCCTTCTTGCATACGTACAGTTACTGATGATCTGTAGAAACGTTAGAAACATATTTTGTTCAGTATGCTTTATCTAAAGAAGTTTAACCGATTACATATTTTTTAAATTTATATTGTGAAAATGTTAAGCACTTATATAAAATATATATACATATAATTTTAGCATCTGTGTGTCGTATTTTAATTCTCGAGTTCCGTTCCTAACAACAAACTAGGTATTTTAATTGCTAAAAGGATGTTATTATAAAGAAAATTACCGTTCGTGAAGTAAATATAGTTAAATATTGACTTAGTAATTATTTGACTCATAATTAATAACAACATCAAGTCTATACTGTAAATGTGTATAATTTAAAATGTCATAATATATTCAATATTTTACAGTAATAATAAGATAATATATTTATTGTCTTTATTTTTTAAAACTAACAAATATCTATAATTCTTGTTAAATGCTCTGCACAAGATTAATATTGCAAATATTGCACTACGATATAAGTACTTACTTAAGTTTTGTAAAAATATTTAATAAACAACGTGTGGGATATATATATGTATATATCAGGCACGTATACAGGTAGGGGGGTTGGGGTTCGACCCCCCGAAATAATTTCTTTGAAAATTAAGTCAAATTATACACAAATTATTATTAAATATTTTTATTACTAGCTGTTGGCTGTTTTTCTTTGTTTATTAGTCGGGTATGAAATACAAGTGTATATAGTTGAATGATTGAGGTGATTACTGAGAACTACGCACGTGTGAGAACTGTATCATTGCGACCATAGATAATTACGAATGAATAGGTCACAGTGCATCCATTCGTTATTATTTATTACCTGCCTCTATATTATATTGTATATAATATACCTGGAAAACTCACATTTTGTCAATAATCTTATTTTCCGTACTCGATCGGTCACCAAAAATTTCTATTGAATTGTTTGATTTTTTTTTTCTATCTACTTAATAGTATAATATACCTAGGCAGTGGAGTAGCCAGAATTTAGTCAAGGGAGGGGGGTTATCCTATAAATGATATATTCAGCTTTACGGGCCTTACTAGTTCAAATATATTGTTTTATTAAATAAAATTTCGTATAGTCAAAATTTTTTTTGTGGTAATAATACATAATAATACAAGGTGACTGGTGATAAAGTATTCAAACACCAGGAGGTTATTGTACACATCAAATGCAACAAAAAAGTTCCTTTTGACTATGATTGTATTCTCAAATATAAAGTAGAAATTTTGGTTTATTGTTTTTTTAAAAAAAATTTGATTTTTTTCTTTAATTGACCATACGTTATATCCTGAACTATTAGTCCTATAGCAAATTTGAAAACCCCATTAAAAAGTTCATTAAAATCTCTTAAAGAAAACATACTCGAACAAAGTAAGGTTTCAATATTAATTTCATAACCACCAGCACAATCTTAAAATTTCTAAATTTTAAAAATTTAACTTCTACCTAACAATTTTGTTTTGTCACTCAGAAATCAGAGATGTGCACATTTCACAAAAATTTTCTTTTTTAATAAGCTTTCCAATAGAACACTTATTTTTTGAAAAGTTTTGTTTTGGGGAGAAGAAATCGCACTTGAAATATAAAAAAAACAGTATGGTAAATGGTACACAATACTTCCATGAAATGCATCCAGGTAACATGTGAGTTGTCGTGACTTGTAGCATACATTATGCCTCAGGGCCCATTTTGGAAAATTTTACGGGGGCCCCCTTGAAGTTCAGATTGATTAGAATTACTTGGTTTTGCCCATTAGTTCTTGTTTATATTTTTATATTATTTCTAAACTCTTTTCTTTATAAAAATATGCCAATAATACAAAAATGTATGTACAAACTATAAATACTGAACAGGCTACGTTTTGGTTATTCTAAATCCTAATAATTGTAATTTATTACTGTCGTTTCCGAATCGCAAAAACGAACCCGGACGTATCGCCGCGACCGTCTCGCCGCCACCGTTCGCCGCCAGACCGATTCGCCGACGGACATTTCGCCGCGACGAATCTTTTTTAAGTGGTACCTAACCTGGCCACATCTGGAGGGGGGGTTAGACCCATGGGGTCCAGAATCCCCAAACATTTTTCAATATTATTGAAATCACTGATTATTCTTAACATATAGGTTTAGTTTTAATCGTAGAGCAACCAGGATACCACTGCTGAATTGAGCGTACATCTGTGTGTATCATACTAAAAATATCCCCCCCCTTCGTATTTTTGGTTTCGCTATAACTCCGGCACTGCTGGTGATTGGAACACCAAACCGGCGCGAAACATTTTGGTTTAGAGTCCTTTATGAGGTACACCCAGCAAGTTGCCCTAAAAATCCCAAAAAGGGATTTTTTTTGAAAACCCTATATTACCAAACCGCGAATGGGTTCAGACTCGATAGGCTTCATCGGGCGGATATTTAACAAATAAACCGCTGACTGTTCTAAACGCAATGAACACTATAGGGAGGGGGGTACTTGGAAGGGGTAACTTTTTGGAATCGTCATAACACATTTAGTTTTAGTCGTAGAGCAACGGCGACACCACTGCTGAGTAGAGCGTACGTCTGTGTATATCATACTAAAAATATCCCCCTTCGTATTTTTGGTTTCGCTATAACTCCGGCACTGTTGGTGGCTGGGACACCAAACCGGCGCGAAACATTTTGGTTTAGAGTCCTTTATGAGGTACACCCAGCAAGTTGCCTCAAAAATCCCAAAAAGGGATTTTTTTGAAATTAATATGCCAAATTAATTATAGTATTTTTCTAATTTATTATATGAATCACAAATCGCTCACAACTATCATGATGAGACTCTAACTTACACACTGGACAAAATGCTAGTACGTATATTAGTACTGCTATACGTATACTTTTCTAATAAAAATTTGCATTTGATTTATTGTTTTAATTAATTTATATACCGATTTTCATTCGTATGTTTAGAATAGTCAGCGGTTTATTTGTGAAATATCCGCCCGAGGAAGCCTACCGAGTTTGAACCCATTCGGTTTGGTAATATAGGAAATTCAAAAAAAATCCCTTTTTGAGATTTTTGGGGCAACTTGCTGGGTGTACCTCGTAAAGGACACTGAACCAAAACGTTTCGCGTCGGTTTGGTGTCCCAGCCAACAACAGTGCCGGAGTTATAGCGAAACCAAAAAAACGAAGGGGGTAGCGGCGATACAGTGGCGGCGAAATGTCCGTCGACGAATCGGTCTGGCGGTGAACGGCCCGGCGGCGAAACGGTCAGGGGCGAATCGGTCTGGCGGCGAAAACGTCCGCGGCGAATGGTCCGTCGGCGAATCGGTCGCGGCGAAGTGTCCTAGACCCGCGGCGCAAAAATAATGGTGTATAACAGCGGTTCCCAAAATTTTAGTTTACGCCACTCTAAAAATAAAACAAATTAATTGCGCCTCCCATGAATAAATAAATAACAAATTTATAGTATTTAAATATACAAATATTATATAATATTGGGTTATGGCTAGATATAGCGACTCTCAGAAAATTCCCAAATTATTGTTGATTTTAAAATGTCATTATTTACCACGCAGCTCGCGCCTCCCCTGTCAAGCGCTTCACAGTTTGGGAACCGCTGGTGTATAATATTATTATATCCAAATTTCCGTATAAATTCGTTGTCGCAAATATCGACGCTGACAAGACATAATGACGACAATGTCCGACGGGCGGTGGTGAATATCTATTTATAATTTTTACGAATGTTCAATATTTTCGTCGTTTATTGTATTTTATCTACATTGATATCGGTATTAGTTAAGGTAAGTGATAATTATTATTACAAATTTTAAACAATTATCGTTTAAAATATGTTGGTACATCACGTTTTTTTTATTTTTTATTATAATTATTAATTTTAAGATTTCTATTAGTTTTATAATATTATGTACTGTTTAATACACGTAAACAATCTTCCCCGATAAGGAGGGCGCGTTAAAATCAAGGGAATGCGCCACAATCGCAATATAATCGGAACAGATAAAATGTTTCCATTCGTTGCGGTTCGTGTATGCGGCCATATTATATGCGTAAACACACAATACTCGTACAGTGTACATTCCGTGTCCGTTCAACGAGTAGACGACAAACACCGTGAAGGTAATACTCGCGAGTGCGCGCCCAGTGTTACCAGGTCTGGAGAAATTCTATAGACTTTACAAATCTCAGAGGGTATTATTTTTTTATAATGTCTTATTACGACGATTGAAGGGCCCCCAAAATTAATTTGCCCCAGGCCCCGAAAATCCTTGGAACGGCTCAGGCCTGCATTCATTTATAGAAAGTAGCGTGTGTACCATTTACCGTACCATTTTTTTTTTACACTTAAAGTGCGATTTTTTCTCCTCAAAACAGAAGTTTTCTAAAAATGAATATACCGTTGGAAAACTCATTAGAAAAAAAAGGAGTTTTATGAAATTTGCACATCTCTGAGTAACAAAACAAAAATCGTTAAACAGGAATCAATTTTTCTGAATGTAGAAGTTTTCGAATTTCGAGATTGTGCCTGCGTGTTCGCAAAAACGATACTGGAACATTGCTTGGTATGTTTCCTTCAAGAAAATGTAATGAGCTTTTCAATGGGGCTTTAACAAATTTGGCGTAGGACCAATAGTTCAAAAAATACGGCTAGTTAAATGAGAAAAATGACATTTTTAAAAAAAAAAAACAAACCGAAATTTCTACCTTAACTTGAGAATCGAACGATATAGTCAAATGGAACTTTTTTGTCGCATTTGAGGTATAGTGTGTACGATGAAAAAAAATTTTCAAGACCTGACATCCAATAGCACAAAACTGTAATCATTAAAATATTACTAGCTATTATTATTTCTATATAAAGAAAAGCAAAGGGGGTTTGAACCCTTAATCCCCCCTCTGGCTACGTCACTGTACCTAGGTAATTTTATATGCATAATAATCAAATAAATTTCTGTTCTGTTCGTAACACATATTATTTAGTTTTATTTATTATTATTATTATTATTCATAGGCGGAAATTTATTAAATTTTCTGGGGGTGGGGCTAACAATTTTAATATCAGCCATAATCAGTCAAATATTCAAAATACATACAAATTATAAATTATTACATAAAACACAAATAATTTTTAGGGGGGGTTAATAAGATATTTGGGGGGTTTAGCCCCCGACCCCCCATTTTCACCTATGTTATTATTATTATTATTATTATTCCTATATACTTACTTCTGAACAAATGACATACATACAATTTGGATATTTAGCATTATTGTCACATTAAAGAATAATGAGTATAAGAAGGAAGAAATCGTTTTATTATGTTGCTGTACAATTTGTATTGCTATATTTTGTAAACCCCCTCGAAATTGTATTTTGTGTACGTGCCTGGTATATATCATAACAAAGGTTGTAAACTGACGCCTTCAATGTGAAGTACCTTGTCCCTATATATAATACGAAACCATCGGGCGTAATAATATGTTATTCCAAAAACAGGCGATTAATACTTTTTCTACATTTTAGGTACCCTTGAGTCTCAGTATACATCTTACACGGGTTGTGGTCGATGACCTCATTGTGTACGACGTTACGCGTTGTATTAGAGTAAGATTATTCATCTTATCTGTATTACTCGTGTATACATTATACATATATGAAATGGATACTTATTTTATTATATTCGGTTTTCGAAATAAGTGGGATGTTGGGTGGATGTTAAAAATTCATGAGTATACTTTATATTATGTTGCCTACTCTTTTAAAAACAATATATTATTTAAATAAAATATAAACATCCAAAATCCAGCAATATGTATACATTACATATTATTATTATTATTATTATTATTATTATTATTATTATTATTATTATTATTATTATTATTATTATTATTATTATTATTATTATTATTATTATTATTATTATTATATTATTATTATTATTATTATTATTATTATTATTATTATTATTATTATTATTATTATTATTATTATTATTATTATTATAGCTAGTTATATCGTGGAATAAACGCTTGTTATTTAGGTCTAACCCTCCCTTCGAATTACAAATATAGCAATCTGAAATTAATACGTACCATTGAACATTCATTATAACACGAAGGAAAAAATTAACGGATCGTAAAATTATACACATATGTCTATATTTCTCGGTTGAAAAAAATCTCGATTCATCTGTGGGTTATTTTATTTAATTATAAATAGTTAATTATTTCATTTTAGGGAAAAAATGTGTTTTTGAACCTCATAATTGTTATTTTTCATTAACTAATCTAATAAACACGTTTGTAAAAAATTGAAAAAAAAAGATGAAATTTTAAAAAAAAAGGGCAGTGAGACACGGGTTTTGCGGATGTCGCCTAAGTGAATTACTTGTAGAGTAAAGTTATAGGGTTTCTTTATAACAATAAATTTGAAAGTAATGATAAATCATTGTATTTAATATAATGATTCTGAGCGTAGCTTCAGTGTAATACATTTTGTCTGAAAATTTAATGTGGTAACAAAAAAAACTTGTGGCTTTAAGATTGTGAAGAATTTTTGAATATAGTTGAAGTAACGTAGGGCTTATAATCTATATTGTATACACTTTTCAGCCCAAAATTCCCTCTTTTATGTCTCAAACAGCTCAATATTTAATAATTGTTTTAAACAGCCAAGAATAGTAAGAACATTTTTGAAAATTTTTTTTACATATATATATATATTGCAAAAATGAACGTACGTTGTAATTTTCAAGACTCTAGGACCATTATTAGAAATCATATAGAAATCATCCGAAAATTCTTTCTGGTCGAAAATGTGTACACAGAAAAAAAAATGTGTAAAACCAATAGATTCCTTACTCCACTCAGATCGACAGTAAAGTAGGTTTTATTAATAAATTTTGAATAAATATTAAATTAGAAATTTAAATAAAATTATAACCGTAGTTTGTAGTTTAGATTTCACAAAAACATAATAAATTATATAATTATAATTGATTTTAAATAATAAATGTTCAAGGAAGAGTGATTTTAAAAAAAATATTTTTGTACAAAATAAACGGAGAGATGAAAAATAACAATTGAAATTCCACCACTGGTCAAACACTCATAATAATAGTTATATTAATTTTTTTCTAACGAAATTATTTGAATGCGTTTACGTATAAATTTTATATCGTTACCTAACGTATATATTTTATAATCGTATTCAACGATTAGGTATATTGTACTAATATTGTTTCCTCAGCATTTAAATTCAGAACAATTTAAATATAGAATATTTTAAAATTAGTAACCACTATGTTATTTAAAATTTAGAGTTTAGACTTTCGTTTCCCTAAATATGGAATATAGTTTATAAATTGGACACAAACAATTTAAGTTCAATAAGCGTGTGAGTTTATATCGTGTTTCGTATTTTGTATATTGCAGTATAGGTATTATATATTATATCTTTATACTTAGATAACGTGTACATCGATATTTAAACATTTGTATCATACATGTATATTATATGTATAATGAAGTACATTTTATTCACAAATGAAAAGATAATGTTTGTAGGAGTAGTATTGAATAATTAATTTATTGCTGTTTACATATTAAAATATTATCTTGTATCAAATAATGTTTTACTAGTGCTTGTCGAAAGAAACATGACATATTTTTCGTACGATAATAAATGATGTGAAAAATCTATTAGCCAATAATACAACTATTATACGTATGGTGTATACCTTATTTACAATTATAAAATATGGTAAAAATATAAGCTATTGTTATTTATTGATTTTACAAGGTTTTCAAAATAATTTAGTATTTAATATAAATTTACAAAATCATTTACAAGAATAGGAAGTAATCGTCTGAAATCAAGAATATTATGTAATCTATGTACCCGACGTATGTAAAATATAAATACTTTGTTACGTATTATAATATCGTATGTTAGTAAAATAGACACACTGCCTTTTTTCATTATAAAATGTTGCTATGTTTTATGTGTAAATATTAGTATACCTATATTTAAATATATGTATATGGATGAGAGTTTTCTTTTTGATTTTCAATAATAAAATAAAGGTTAAAGAGTATACGATGTTATATTCATTTTATCCAAATACAATTGCTGTTTTAATAACATAAAAACAATGTTTGTACAAGGCACAACGTTACGAAAACGTTATAGCCGAACTCCGGAGAGTGCACGATTAATATGGTATACCTATACAATAATAACGTCAGTCGAAATAACAAAACGATTCTTAGGTCACTGTTGTATATAATATAGATACATGGCAGATATTAAAAATTCAAACATAACCTCGGACAATTAGCAAGACGATGCTTGTAACTTGATCATTTACTCGGGGACTTGTATTTTAAACGCTTCCTAGCTTGAAATATGTGAGAGTTATTAACTATTGCACCGCCGCTCTTTTGATGTTCCGAAAGGTTGGTCGATATTTATACCTATTCAGTTATGGAGCAGTGGGCTGGCTATTCCCTACTACACTAACCGCACTCGAACTCACTGACCGATGAAAATATATTATATTACACGAAGGCGTATGGTCTCGTGCTCACGACACTGTGGTTTTGCCTACTAAGGTAAAATACAACCAGACAGTGACGATTCAGTGAAATTGTATCGTTACACTATATTATTACCTATTACAATACTTTCACTTTTTGTCTAATATTTTATAATTTGTGAAATACTATATACTATTAATAATAATTATAACGTAAATTTAGTGAAATTTTGCTGTTGTGTTTTAAACTCTTTAATTTGTACGTACATAATTTTTGACACAGTCCAAAACTTACGAATAAAGTTAACGTAATCCTGCGGTGTCCGGACGATCCAAAATAACCTAGAACACCTCTTGTATACTCTTTTAAAGCTTAAAACAAAGTAGAAAAAAAAATGATAATTTTAATATTATTTCTTAATTTTTATTACAAATATAATAATAAAACATTATTGTTTTCAAAAGTTCCGTGTAACAATTCTTCAGTTTGGAGGAAATCGGAAGTTTACAATAATTAAAAGATTGTACCGAAAAGAGATATGACTGTATTGTAAAATTATTGTTAAGTAGGTAGACAAAAAAACTGAAATTAAAATATATATTCATTTTTTTTCTTTAACGTTTTAAATATTTGCATTGTGTATGTTTCGAAATTAAAGAAGATGTCTCGATTATTATTTTGTATAGATGTTATACAATTATTCATTATTAATATTTTGAAATGTGCGTATTAATATTTAATACTCGTAATTAATAGTTTTTAAAACCTAATACCATTTAAATACGTTTAAAATTATACTTTTATTCATTTCACGATAAATTTGATTTTCGATAGTTTTAAAATCAATTTGAATGATCAAAAAGTGTTTTTTTAATTTGACGTTTTAAAAATATTATAAAAAAAGGTTGTTAATATTTAAAATTTTTAAACCACACGGTTTCAATTTGCGAATAGTTTACAATAGATAATAAGATAATAAGTTATCTCATGTTTTAATGTGTATACACTAGTCTTATTTATGTTTACCTAGATTTATTTAATCAATGCACTCCAAAGTGTTATCGTGGGTCACAAACTATGCACATTTCATTTATATAATACAATATAATATTATATTAAAAAAAAAATCATTCTATACATTGAACTTAATAATTTAATAACTTAATCCTTTAGTTATTTGAATTAATTCTTATGTTAATAAATCGGTTATTGATTACACGTCAACAATATTGTTTACGTAAAATTATTTGTGAATTTGATGTGTTGGTCGGTTATACGTTTGTTGTCATTTTAATGCTAACCGTAAAAATAAAGTAAATGTAGACGATTTCATATTTTGCGTGTAAAACATAAAATATGTCGATTATGTACGTATGTATATGTATTGATACGTGTGAACAACATTTTCTGATAAATGTTTACATCTACATAAATATTTGACAGTGTAAGGTTGTACAATAATTATATTTTAATACAAAATAGAATAAAAACAGTCAGATACTCATATTAATATAATAAATTAAAATATTCGGAATAATAACAATACTGTAGATTAAATTTGTCGATGATATTTAAATTATTTCATTTAAACTAAATGTCATATTAATTATTGTCCTAACATTATACCTGCATGCACATATTAATAGAAATGAAAATAAACGTTACACCTTCTTCGTGAATCTGGTCCGTATAGTATGAATAAGTAAATTGATTATAAATAAAACGTACTCGTACTTATAATATGTAATTATTGAACAAATTGACTATGAGAAACATGATCTAAGCAGTAGGTAATCATTATAATTTATTAGTGAACGGTATGCGTTATATCATCGTGCAAATAGAACAAATTAAAATATGTTGAGGATAAATGTTTACGGAAATTGGTTTAAACTAATCACTCAATGAGTATATAATTAGTTCTTATCCCGGTAAAGTTACTGTACGTGCCTATTGTGTGTTAAAAGTTAAAACCCGATTTTAGTGACAACTGTATATACGAGTAGTATAAACTTTATACCAACTAATTGTACTATACTGCAATTTATGATTATATTATTTTTGGCCTCAGAACCATTTCGTTGTGTATGAGATACTGCAGGAGATGTATGGGCGGCACATTTTTTTGAAATAGTCATTTATACCAATAGGTGCATTTCTCACTCCGCTCAGAATTCGATCGAAAAATTTATAACAGATAGTGATAAAAAAAAGTCAAGTGGTGTATTCTATTTAAAATATAATATGTAAAAAAGAAAACAACATTTTTAATTGGTTTTTACTACCAACACTGTCAAAACAAAGCATAAATTACGAGATTTTAGGATAAAAAAATAAAATATGTCCTATTATTAGTTATTATACATTGTGGGTGGGAAATTCAAAACGTTGTTCAATTAAACAAAAATAAAAATAAAAATTAGGTACGTAATAATTGTGGTTTTTAATAAACCTAAAGTAGTTCAGTGAAATTGTATCGTTACACTATATTATTACCTATTACAATACTTTCACTTTTTGTCTAATATTTTATAATTTGTGAAATACTATATACTATTAATAATAATTATAACGTAAATTTAGTGAAATTTTGCTGTTGTGTTTTAAACTCTTTAATTTGTACGTACATAATTTTTGACACAGTCCAAAACTTACGAATAAAGTTAACGTAATCCTGCGGTGTCCGGACGATCCAAAATAACCTAGAACACCTCTTGTATACTCTTTTAAAGCTTAAAACAAAGTAGAAAAAAAAATGATAATTTTAATATTATTTCTTAATTTTTATTACAAATATAATAATAAAACATTATTGTTTTCAAAAGTTCCGTGTAACAATTCTTCAGTTTGGAGGAAATCGGAAGTTTACAATAATTAAAAGATTGTACCGAAAAGAGATATGACTGTATTGTAAAATTGTTGTTAAGTAGGTAGACAAAAAACTGAAATTAAAATATATATTCATTTTTTTTTTCTTTAACGTTTTTAAATATTTGCATTGTGTATGTTTCCGAAATTAAAGAAGATGTCTCGATTATTATTTTGTATAGATGTTATACAATTATTCATTATTAATATTTTGAAATGTGCGTATTAATATTTAATACTCGTAATTAATAGTTTTAAAACCTAATACCATTTAAATACGTTTAAAATTATACTTTTATTCATTTCACGATAAATTTGATTTTCGATAGTTTTAAAATCAATTTGAATGATCAAAAAGTGTTTTTTAATTTGACGTTTTAAAATATTATAAAAAAGGTTGTTAATATTTAAAATTTTAAACCACACGGTTTCAATTTGCGAATAGTTTACAATAGATAATAAGATAATAAGTTATCTCATGTTTTAATGTGTATACACTAGTCTTATTTATGTTTACCTAGATTTATTTAATCAATGCACTCCAAAGTGTTATCGTGGGTCACAAACTATGCACATTTCATTTATATAATACAATATAATATTATATTAAAAAAAAAATCATTCTATACATTGAACTTAATAATTTAATAACTTAATCCTTTAGTTATTTGAATTAATTCTTATGTTAATAAATCGGTTATTGATTACACGTCAACAATATTGTTTACGTAAAATTATTTGTGAATTTGATGTGTTGGTCGGTTATACGTTTGTTGTCATTTTAATGCTAACCGTAAAAATAAAGTAAATGTAGACGATTTCATATTTTGCGTGTAAAACATAAAATATGTCGATTATGTACGTATGTATATGTATTGATACGTGTGAACAACATTTTTCTGATAAATGTTTACATCTACATAAATATTTGACAGTGTAAGGTTGTACAATAATTATATTTTAATACAAAAATAGAATAAAAAACAGTCAGATACTCATATTAATATAATAAATTAAAAATATTCGGAATAATAACAATACTGTAGATTAAATTTGTCGATGATATTTAAATTATTTCATTTAAACTAAATGTCATATTAATTATTGTCCTAATATTATACCTGCATGCACATATTAATAGAAATGAAAATAAACGTCACACCTTCTTCGTGAATCTGGTCCGTATAGTATGAATAAGTAAATTGATTATAAATAAAACGTACTGTACTTATAATATGTAATTATTGAACAAATTGACTATGAGAAACATGATCTAAGCAGTAGGTAATCATTATAATTTATTAGTGAACGGTATGCGTTATATCATCGTGCAAATAGAACAAATTAAAATATGTTGAGGATAAATGTTTACGGAAATTGGTTTAAACTAATCACTCAATGAGTATATAATTAGTTCTTATCCCGGTAAAGTTACTGTACGTGCCTATTGTGTGTTAAAAGTTAAAACCCGATTTTAGTGACAACTGTATATAGTATAAACTTTATACCAACTAATTGTACTATACTGCAATTTATGATTATATTATTTTTGGCTTCAGAACCATTTCGTTGTGTATGAGATACTGCAGGAGATGTATGGGCGGCACATTTTTTTGAAATAGTCATTTATACCAATAGGTGCATTTCTCACTCCGCTCAGAATTCGATCGAAAAATTTATAACAGATAGTGATAAAAAAAGTCAAGTGGTGTATTCTATTTAAAATATAATATGTAAAAAAGAAAACAACATTTTTAATTGGTTTTTACTACCAACATTGTCAAAACAAAGCATAAATTACGAGATTTTAGGATAAAAAAATAAAATATGTCCTATTATTAGTTATTATACATTGTGGGTGGAAATTCAAAACGTTGTTCAATTAAACAAAAATAAAATAAAATTAGGTATGTAATAATTGTGGTTTTAATAAACCTAAAGTAGTAGGTTGTATACAGTTGGTACAACTAGATCAAATCAGCCTCAGTGTCACTTTTAACGAAGGTAATTAAAATTATTTATGCTTATTATTGTGAACAAAATTTGGTCGATAAAATGATAAATTGCCAAAGGAAAAATTAGTAATGTATTTAATGGTAACTTATACTTATACACTTTAAGTTGTAACAACTGTTTCTAATCAGTTTACTGAAATCAAAGTGGTAATTTTATTCATTATCAATACCAAATATTAAAATTAAGTTAATAGATTTATTAAAAGTTTTAACCAAATAACAACATAAATCATAATAAACTTATAAAAACAAATAAAAATTATAACTTTTAAGACTACACTAGTCATTTATATACAATAACTATACATTTAATAATATACATTTAGATATATAATGAAAACTATATTGTTAGTATTTTAAATTTGTTTCACTTAAGAAAATTTTTTTCTTGTTTTAAATCGGCAAACGTAGAAATTATTTTCAAATCAACTTGATTAGTTACATTTCTTTATATTTAAATGGAAATATTAGAAAGTCGATCCTGATACTGTTCCTCAAATAGTTTTAATTAATTTCAATTTCGAAAAGATCTTTCAGCCGTTGCAACTGTCACAGGCAATGAAATATAAATTATGCAGTTATTACATCACAGTATGTTGTACAAAATCATTTTAACTATAAATAAAGCCAGATCCTTAATTGTTTGAATATTAGTGTTTAATAACTCTTAAACACAATAATTGTCTGGTAAAATCTGAAGAAATGTCATCATTGTATAAATAAAAAGTCCATTGAAGCCTTAGAGATCTCATTTTCATCCATTTTAGCTAACATTGTAGAAATAAGAAATCAAAATTCTCTGTAACTTCTTGTAGTCCTTGAAACCGTGAATTTAGTTGAAATAAACTGTATCAATCACAGGTAGAAAGATTTTAGCTGAAATTTTCATCTGTTATATTTGAGCGACGATCACCATCAATTTCATCAAAATATTGTAGCAAATCTACTCCTCTTAACATGAAAGTTAGGAGTAATTCCTCATCTGGAGCATAATTCTTTACATCCAACAGTATATTTTCATAGCTATCTCTTAGGTTTTCTATAATGTTTTGGCTTCATTTAAGTTTTGGCATGCATTGTGCTAGGTTGTATAGTCAATTTAACTGAGTAAAATTTAATTTTATAATAAATATATTTATAATACGAGTATATAAATATATTTTATACACTTTGAAATAATTATTTTCAATTACTTTTTTTTTTTTTATGTCATAATTTATTATTGTTCTTCATAGTGAATTCGTTAATATAGTAATATACTTGGCTCGACTTTTCTTCTACACATTTTATAAAAACGTTTTATTATTACTTACAGATGAAGATCTAAGCGGCAAATATCCATTTTTACTCTGTTAATTCTAATAACAACTGTCTATTTTTATATATACAGCCAAGGTAAATATTTTAAAATGGACTAATGTTAGAAAATATTTGAATTTTCAATTTGTCTTTACTTAAAAAATATATAATAAAACTTACTAAAAAAAGTAAATATTAATATGAACGATAATAATTTGTGTTATAATATTACGTTACCCATTTATTTACACCCAACGCGTCAAATTGCAATGTACAAGTTTATTAACCGTGTTGTAATAAGTTGTAATGTTATCGATCGACATATTTAAGTATATTATAATATTATGATTCCATCAGACGAACAAAGTTTTGTGATTTCACTATAATAAAAAAATACGCACTCGAGACGCAATGTGCACATCAACAAAACGTTTTACAAATATTTTAGGTTATCCATCTGAATCTTCTTAATAAAACAAAACCTGTCAAATCCATCAACTTTGTAAGATTATTTTTTTTGATGGTAAGGTCAATAAACTGATGCCGTGACCTTTTATATCAATAATACATTATGATTTTTTTTTTTTTTTTTATTATCATCGTATTTTTATCTAAGAGAATCGAAAATAAAAAACAAAATACACAGTGCGATATAAAACAAATAGCTTTCTTACACACACGGTCAATTGAAATGTATTTTTATTTATTTTATATTTAAATGTGAAATGGGGTGTTTCATCGATGCGGAAATCTAAAATTTGGGTCAGAACACGCATTTATTATGCAGCTTTTTTTTATTGCAACAACATATATAACGTCCATATTTATAATTACTATATATATATATATATATATACTTGCTTAAGACTGTAATTATTATGTTATTTCTCAAAATAATACATAGGTAATGAAAATCCTGTTTTAGATTACATACTAAAATAGCGAAGCCTTTAACGGTAGTTAAGCGTAAACAACTTGTTAACCACCCTTTGAAGACAAATTAATTAACAACGAGGTGAGTACACATATTCTGTTTGGACGCGAGAGTGAAAAAGCCATTTATTTACTGCTAAAAACGATATTAAAATATAATTCGTTGTCCGATGAGTAACAAATTGTCGTTGATCATAAAACACTATTATAAAAATAAAATCCAGTCAAAAAAATATGCTGCCACTGGTTGAGTATAATATATATATTATATTATGATGTATATTTACTGCATAATGTGTTAGTGATGAAATAAATTTCTCTTCAATAAAAAAGGTATGGTAAGTAAATTTTTAATATACCCTATGTTAAAACTTAAGTCATGCTAAAGTCCATAGCCGTAGGGAAAAATATGTATTTATTTTGTTAACTATATGAATTTGAAAATAATGATAAAATATTCTGTTCGAAAAGTGATTCTGAATTAATTTATGAGTTTATTATAATTGATGAATTTGCTCAATATTGTTAAAATATTATACATGGCTCGGCATGTATTACACATGTTGAACGTTAAAAATAAAAAATTGTCGCATCACCAAAATAAATACAATGTAGAAAATTTTACCGGGAAGTTTTGTTTTAATAATACGCACTTTAAGAAATTACTGAGAAAATCGAAAAACGTATCAAATTAAGTACCGGAAAGTACAAAATACGGATAAAATAAATAAATAAAAAACACATCTTTATAAAATCAATACATTTTTCGTTTCACTCAGAATCTAAAAGTATGTATCTAATTTATATATAAAATATATATATATTGATCTAAGATTATATATTAATTATTAATACATGTAATGTATAATGTACATATGCATATATTGCAATTTATATGAAATATTTTATTCTGTTAGAACTTTTAATGATTTGATCAAATTTTGTTCTGGTTGCGTAATGTCGAACAGTTAAACAGTGTACCTAATTTACTTTTGTATAATAATCAATAATAGTTATTGATAGCTGAATGGACAACTCAATGTGATCAAAATGTTATACAAAACACGTTATTCCGTACATTTATATATTTTATATAATCCATAAATGGTTTTTTGTTGTGAATTATATACAAATAAACACATCAATAATATATAAACTTTTCAACAAAAATTTAATTACATTTTGTTCGAAATTTAATTATATGAATGTAAATTTATTTATATCCAGTGTTGTATATTATCTAGATAATTTTTTTATCTTTTATCTTATATAGATGAATTCAAAATGAGCTATTTAAGTCATTACCTTAGATCAATATGTAAGTCATCTAGATAAAATAAATTAAATAAGTGCTTATTATATTTATCCAACACCTACAAAAATTCGTTAATTTTTTTTTTCAATTTTCTATCCTAAATAAATTCAATTACAGAAATCACAAATAATCTTTTTTTTCTGTCACAATGTTGGATTCATCAAATTTCTATTTAATCGTTTTATTTGGAAACGTTCCGATAACTGATAACAATAAATATATACTATAATAATATAAAATATAATAAATAAACTTATCACATTAAGTGCCTCAATGTATTATTTTAAGGTGCGTTTAAACTGTTTAGAGTGTTTAGACACTAGCTAAGATTTTTAGTTTAATGCTTCTATATTCTTTGACTTATAACATTTCTGTTTTCAGTGACCACTGGTTGATTTATAAAAAATTAATACAATTGTTGGAAATATACTACAAATAATTATACATTATGTTTAATGTTAATTTTCCAGTTTCATCATTATCAATTATAAAGTATTTTTTCAATCCTAATTGATGATTATCATAGATACATTAGAAATTTTATGAAATTTTGTAATAGTATAAAAAAATTATCTTTTTTTATCTAGATAAATTGTAATTAATTATTTATCTTCATCTAGATAGTTACATTTTAATTACCTTAATTTAACAATTTTATTGTCTAACATCTTTTATCTTTATCCATATAAATTAATATTTATCTTTATACAACACTGTTTATTATTTAGATTAAAAAAACTTATACCTACTGGCTTAGTAGTTAAATGCACTTTAGCGAGATATTCGTGTTATTTGAATTGGCACGTATACATCATGTTCGTTTTTAGTGTTCATTATTACGAATACAGTATATTTGTACATAAATAATTTAAAGAAAAAAATGTTCTATGTAAAAATGAAAATATAGGTATACTTAATTCGCGATGCATAATGAATGTTACAAAATAAAAAAATGTACATATAAATGATCGAATGCATAAAAATATTTTGATATGAAATACAATGTGCTGGTATACAATATATTATAACAAGTTATACGTACATAATATTATCATAGTAACAGTATATATAATATAATAATGTCCGATAAAAAAAATTACACTTTGGTTTTTGAACCGTTACATTTTCGGGGTAAACTGTTTTTTGGACATGTTCAAAATGTACGGCGTGACTGCGGTGTGTGCGTACATTTACAATACGCATATTGTAATATACGCAGATACATATTTCGTTCGTGTTATAGTTTTAATCAACAAAAATAAAACGTTTATAAAAAAAAAAAGATAAGCGGATCCACTTATGCTTTGGTGCGAATGAGAGAGGAAAATGAAGTGTAAAAATAATAAAACATATATTTCTCAACAAAATATATTATTTATCTTATTTTAGTCATTATCAGAGCTCGGATTCTATTATATACGAGTAGCGTCTGCTTATTATTATAGATTGCAGACGAAAAATGCAGAATAAATTAAACATTTGTTTTATGCGTCGATGATTCCAAGTATAAAATTCTGTATTACGCATATTTTAAGCATTTTAGATTTTTAGTGCTATATGTTCCCAGATTTGGTGTTATGTTTCGCTAATACGCGTTAAACTTGATTCATTTTGTATTTTTCATTAATGTCGAAATACAATTTAAGAATAGAAAAATAATAATACTTCTTTTTTCATAAGACTTTTCAATTTATTATATTAACTTCTTAATTATCGCAGTGTCGTGGCAGTGTGCGCTGATTTCCACTCGCCAGATATTTTTCTTATTAATAAATAAAAATAAAAAAAATTTTTTTTTTTTTGCTACTTTTTGTTATTTTCTCTGTTTTTAGGTATATACGTATTTTAAGGTGTTTTTCCGGTCATATTATAGCGTGTATGTCAATATACTTTTTAGTGTTATAAAATCCGAGCCCTGGTCTATTATCATATGATCTATAAATTGTCTGACAGGATACTGTTATATACAGATGGATATCGGATAGATATGAGTCGACCAGTGTTCGGAACGTTCACTTAAAAATTGAATTCGTTCACGTTCACGTCCATGTTTTTAAAAAAAATGAAGGCGTTCATTTGGTCTTTCATTTTATTGGTTTATATATATATATTATATATATATGTATATATATGAATCGCTTATAAAATTGATCATGTATTACTTTTATATAAAACCAGTAAACCCATAATTAGTTATTTCTAGAAGGGTTCATTAGAAATCTACATATTATATTTATATATAATCAAATTAATACGAGTATAATAGAAATAATTTTAGAAAACGTTATTATTGTATAATAATTAATATGTTTATATTTATTATATTAAATATTGGTACCTAAATAAATTTGGACGGCGTGAAAATCGTTCAGGTTCATTAAAACTACATTAACGTCGTTCACGTTCGCGTTCTATTTGGAAAAAAAAACGAGTGACGTTCATAAAATATAAACGCGAACGCGTGAACGTGCGTTCATGAACGCCGTTCTTTCCAAACACTGGATTCAACTAAAATAGAGTTTTAAAATTTGTGATGAACGGTTTTTTTTTTTAAATTTATGTTTAGGACACGGAATACGGATTCGTCGTGAGTCGATTTCAATCATGCACGACATGCTATATTTTCTTTATGCCGTCACAGCCGTTGAACCATTTTGCAGGACAGTGTCAACACGGCTGCTAATATATACGAGCAGTTATTGTATACATTTTGGACATGCGACATCGATGCCGTGGACGTTGAGGCGAACGACAATAACTGCTCTACGCCGTCCATCGTCCCGTTCGGTCGAACACTGGTCTCCAGCTCCTTCAGGCCCATCACGTGACTGATTAGCGGGTACAAATCGACGTTGTCGAACGGCTGAGCGATAAAGTTTTTCTTGAACGCCGGTCCTGAAGCCATGAAAATCGCTCGCATCAGTGGGTACTCGTTGTCGTACCCGTGTGTACCAACTCTGAACTTCTCTTTGGCTGAAACGGTAAACAACACGGTAAAATCGCACAACACTCGGGTCGGAAAACGAGTGTTTGATAACAATTATTATATACTCCTATTGATTTTCCCGATATCGATGTCAGTATATTATTAGGCCAAGGAATGCAACCACAACACCACTAGCAGTGTTGTATTCACGTCCTATACTTGTCCAAAATCGTTGAACGATTTTGTCAAGTATAAGTTATTAAATTGATTGTTATAATATTATAATTGACGGTGTCCCGTCAGTTCATCGCGTGCGTCGTGGATTATAATAAGTTACATATTTTTCAGAAAATTATTAACACATATTAAAACGAAATTTCACTTTTATTACGTCACAATAATGATCATAAACATATACTTAACTACGATAAAGATACCTGCAGGGAAAATGTGTGGGCAAGCGACAAAATAGACGATCGCTAAAATTTGGAATTGTTATTCAAAATTGAAAATTTCTCTCTGAAAACTTGGTCTAGACTCTAGAACAAAATAATAATGTAGCAAAAAGATGACATGCTTATTACTTGCTTTACGTTAATTTTAAATCGACGTCATCCGAGTATACGGAAATTTATATTAGAGCTTAAAAAAAGAGAAAACATCAATCAATAATGTTAAGAACGAAAACAATATATAGCTGGCGAAATAAAGTGTTCAACGTTTGAAATAATTTTGTTACTATTTCTAATAATCTGTTCTAAATAAAATTAAGGTTTTCAATTAAATTTTTAATAAATTATTATTATTTTTATTGTTTATTTCAATTCGCATTGTATAACAATATCATTATTTACTTGATAAATTGACAATGCCGATTGCCGACTGACGATGACAGATGAATTTCTACCATGATGAATTTTCGCGCGATTAATATTGACTGCTATATACCGACAATTTAACCGCGTTGTATTGACGTATATCCGTAATAAATGATTTCAGAAAAGTTTTTATACAGTAGACCATGGTCTTATTAAATATCTCAAGTCACCGATTATATAGGTGTACACTTTCTTCTTAGCTATAAGTTCATAACTTTCTAATAGAAAACAATTCGTCAATATATTATATAATTTGGTTTCGGTCTTGTCTAATGTAGTATTTGGCAGTGGCGCACACAAAGGGTTTAATAACCCTCCCCCCCACCAACAAAAAATATTTAAAAGCGTGTTAAATATGTATATGTGTGTGTATATGTACTGTGTGTGTAATGCGTATACAATAAACAATAAGAATGTTTTGCAAAGAATGGGTGAAATAATTATAAAGTGAAGCATTATATTTTTGGGATAGCAGAAAATAATTTTGTATGCGCTGCTGGCATCTAGTTTCTCTCGGGGAGGTCATCTAAGTCCTTTTCGTTTTTATTCTATTCGTCAATTCAACTGCAAGTGGATCACTAAAGTGAAATTTCTCCGCTTCGTCGACGGTAAAAAATGTATTTATAAATCAATGATCCACGAACTTCAGACTGAATTAGACATCAATTTGGATACAACTCTGTCTTAGGGGAATGTTATATTACAAGTTTTTCTATTAGTCGTGGTCTCCCACTCGTACTCTCTCAGTGTAGTATTTTTTTAAAACGAATCTTTCTTTTTAATGATCTTAAAGGCATCCGGATCACTTTTTCTTAAATTTTAAACATCATATTAATGTCATCATCAATAAAGCTCTCAAAGTGTTGGGTTTTAATCAAGTGGAATACAACAAAATTGCATTCCATTTATTGTCTCCGTACACTACAATTTTCCTTTTCCGCTCAATACAGGAGTATGGTGTAATGGTTACGCATTCGTACCTGGCAATTAACTATTTAAAGCTTGAGTGTGTCCGAAACCGTTTAATCTCTCAAGCTGCCATTATTTTTAAATTAAACCACTTAACGATTATTTACTCATAAACAGTACCTTGAATATTCTCACACTCTCGTCTCGCCGATATAATGTTGACCTCAGCTTTATTTCTTTTATTCTTAGTGGTTACGTGAATACTATCTCTCTTCGTTTAAGCATTCGCATTCGTGTTTCTTTCTATTTGCCAAAAGATTGCCCTTTTCCCCTTGTTTCTTTTCACTCCACATCCTATAGTAAAAATCATCCTTTGCAATGAATACTTCGATTCCTATTCCCTAAATAATGATCCTCGATTTAAACCAATTCTCACTACCCACAAAGCATTTGTTTTTGTTTTTGTTGTTATTGTTTTTATTTAAATTATAATTCTTTAATTATATCATTTTACTTATTTTTGTAATCGATTTAATTTTAATTCAAAAAAATTGCCGTCAAAGGTTAATAAATGAATAAATAAATAAATAAAATGTTGAAAATATATTGTTGAGTATCGGTCAAATACTGCAATTATAAAACATCAAGATCAATGGCAATGATAATAATAATAATAATAATTTATTTATTTATTTAGAATCAATAAATAAGCAATAACACCCCAAGGGTTAAGAGTATAATATGATCTATATTATATCAATCAGTCACAGATTATTTGTACACTTACTTGTATTTTTCAAAATTTCCTGAAAATAATCGTTCCAAAAGGCGTAACCAGGTCTAGCCAATAAATAAAGGAGTCCCGTCAATCTGGACGTATTCTTCATATGCCAACGATCTGGTAATTGATCTTTTTTATACACATCAAACTTTCCAGAAGTACTGGCTCCATTTGTAAAATTGGTATAGACTTCTTCGAATTTCCCTGATGAAAAAAAAAAGAAATCATGAAATTAATAACGGCATGTGGGTAGTACTTTCAACTTTTATAATTAATTAATATATATATATATATATTTACTAGATTTATTTACCGGGATACGGATACACGAACGCATTGGGACCCGTAATAATAAAATTACAGGAGGTATTTGACACATAATTATCTAAATATATTAATCCATCATATGTGATTGTGTCCATCCCATGGTCACTGAGAATAATTAAATTTATTTTGTTTTCTAAATGTTCGTCTTTTATTTGATCAAGTATGTACCTATAAAATATAATAATTTATTTTATATAATACTTTAAAATAGCGCAACAGATACTTTTAATCGTGTATTATTGATTATTTATTAAAATAATAATAATAATAAAATATTTTAGTGCTATTGAATAAAATAATAATATTACAGTATGTTTAATGTAGTAATTATTTATCTGATGTCTTATTAAAATAAATATATGTGTGTATGTATACAAATGAATGATATATAAAAAAAAAATTGTAAAAAAAAACACAATAAAAATCAAAAATGCCTACTTGACTGTGACGTCTACTCTAACAATTTGGTTTTTGATTTCCTGTGAGCCGACCCCATACATGTGACCAGTTTTATCAGGTTCTTCAAAATATCCAAAAATTAGATTGGCTGGTCGATTTTCATCTTTAATCCATGAAATCATTTTGTCTACACGGGAAGTCCACGGCATTGACCTAAATTTTAAAAAAACAATAAGATTAATATTAAATAAATTGCCACGAATAATAAACAATGATATACTGTCATTGAACCGTGAATATTGAAGTGAGTAAGTGATAAATTATTATTCTATGGCAGAGAATAAGTTTATTACTTTATAACGGTTGATTACGGTAATTCAATTCAATAACGATTATAGGAATATTTTAAAAATTAATTTGAGCATAATTTTTTCACTTTGTTTCTACAAAGTAATATTATAAAAAAGTAAAGTTAATGAATAATACAGATTTAATTAAAATGATATTTCTGAGAACTATTATGCTTTTTTAAATTCTCATTTTTGTGAAATTTGATGTGTTCTATAGTTACTTACATAATTAAGAAAATCTACTTTGTTGTAAAATAAAATAATGACTGATTCTGTTTAGAATTTAACTGTAATATTACTTATTATATTTTTGAATATAAGTCGGTGTTTTTCCTTGGTATGAGAATTCAGACGCTGTCCACATCATTACACCACTATATCGACCGTCTCCAGTATTCTCGTTTTGTATCTGTAATGTTATTATAACTTAACACCATTTACGTTTCATTGGTACCTAATAAAAGTTTTAAGCAAGCGTTATAGTCTATAGATTTATAGAATAATGAATAAAATAGCAACGCCCGAACGATAATCAAACCCACACAGCGTGATTTATCTTCAATTTAGATGTAAATACGAGTAAATTTAAATAATATGGTTGTACGACACAAAAAAAGAATATTCCCATTAAGGCAACAATATTTAAAGAATTTTATTTGAAACAATACTAGGAAAAAGATTTTTAAAATTGTTTTGAATTATTAAAAACAACATAGTGTTATAATTTAAAATAACATCGTTGTTGAATAAAAAAAATGTGAACTTCTTTCAATGTTAAATTGCGTTTATGCAAAGTATTTTGTTCTGAATTTCATTATTATTTAAAATTTTGTTTGAATGACTTATATTATTATGTTTTAAAACACGTTTATGCTTCGAAAAGCTAATTGCTTGTTTTATAAAATATAAACTAGTTAGTGGTTATTCATCAAGCATTTATTTTTACCTAAAGTGTATTCAATGCGTATTGTAATTAGTGCTCTTAACTTCTAATTTTTATATATTTGTCTTGAGTAATCGTATCGAACTGTATCAGTAACATATGTATACAAATCTGTTTTATATTGTAATGAAGCAAAATTAAAAATTGTATAGTGCAATATGAATATATATTTATATATATATATATACTGCAGTATTTACTACAGTACTACTCTATTTTCCGTATATATGAGGGACATAAATAGAAAATACTCCTAGAGATAAGAGGGAAACGGAAGTTTTTGAGACATTCCCTAGGGATATTCATATAGCAATCATTAAATGACTACTAGATAATGTATTAGCTTCCATAATGTATTCAAAATATCAATCTATCATTTTATATGTAATTGACGAGTGGAAGGTAGCCGCGAAAAAAGGGAAAGATTTATTATGCCATTTCGACATTTTTTTAAGTCTGTTAAAAATACGTACGTACCTATTAAAATTTGGTAATAAATAAAATGTGTGTATGTTAGACACATTTCTGAATAAATTTCTGCAAAGGAGTACGAGTAAATGTTGTATTTGACGTTTTTCGATATTTCGACATTTTTTTCCAGACCCAAAAGACAAAATGTGTTAACGATGGGTTGTGAATAATTATGTACTACAATTACATATTGTACGTTGCGGTATATAATAATAATAAAAAAATAATTATTCCAATAATATAACGACAGTTATTCAATAATAGATGGTTACATCAATGGGAGCATATACATATTTTTTTTTGGGAGGGGGAGAGGGGAAAGAGGCAAATATTTTGTAGGGCGCATTTGATTTCGATTCTCAAAATTTTATTTCTAAAAGCTATAATAAGAGTTAGAATATGAACAATTTTTATTTTTTTTCATAAAGGTAAACTAAAATCGAAGTCCAATGCGCCCAAGTGAATATGACGGCGCGTTCTGTCCCCGTACAAGCGTACCCAACAATTATGCTGTATTATTATTATAACCATGTTTAATTTCATAAAAAAAAACCCTGAAATTTAATAGCAGACAAATTTGTTTGAGAATTTTAGGTACGGTTATATTGAATTATACGTTTACCATATTGAATAATAACTCGACTAATGATATTGTAAAAAAAAAAAATAAAAATGTGAATCCGGGAACATCAACATTTATCACTTATAACATTGTAAATGTAAATGCGCCGATATTATTTCACACGTTGTTCCAATGTGCATTTTATTAATAATAATTAATAAATTGCTGAGATAATTAAATTTTTCAGTTAACTATTGGAAAAATGCTAAAAATTACAGGCGACGGAAAATCTCGCAGGTAATGTGGCTGTTTCAGCTGGACTGTACGCCTCTCCAGAGGATGGGAAATCTCATTCAGATTGTAGATAACCATCGGTCCACGGTTACGGAACAGTAAGGAATATATACGAGTACCCATTTCGGGTGGTGATACGGTATATTATAGAAAACCAACGTTACTATACACAACGATCGATCGGAGACTGAACACAAATGAATGAACTTTTTTGGTACACTGGAAATGTGATTTTTCGCATTTGTTCTTGCTGTTGGGAGATTAAATTTAAAAAAAAAAAAAACTGCGAAATATACCGATACGGTGACACATGGATTCGCTTTATGTTTTCATCGAATGCTACGTATTACTGTCTTTTTTGTTTTTTACTGTCGGAATAATAAACTTAGACTGTTGAATTCGGTGTCTTCGTTTTAACAGTATTAATAAACGATAATCTCCATCTTCTTAAGATGCGTTTCCCAGCCCTCCAAAACATAAAATTATTGTAATATGTTATGTTTGTAGGCCGTATGTAATGGTTTGTAAAAGAAAAATTCTCCTTCGTAAAACAAAACCAAAAATATTATATCGTTTTCAAAACGGGTGGGGGCGGGGGTGGCTGGAGAAACGGTCAACATTTCGAATTCGTTTATTTTACCAATCGTTTGTAAAGAAAAGTTGTAAGTGGAGTATAGAAAAAATGAAAATCAATTTTTTTATAAGCAATGGATGATTAGATGATAAGTTTGAACAACAACAATCGCCACGATTAAATCCTAGTAGACATGACTAAGAATTCAAATCTGTTTTCAAAATTGAAATCGGTCAAATACTAGTCACACAATCTTGTCTAGCAGTTGGGTCGTTTAGCGAATTGTATAATAACAGAATTTGTAACGAAATTATAGTTGTTGACATATTATATGTACCTGTGCGCGTGCGCGAGAACGGCCGCATGGCCGCTGCGAAGGAATATAATAATTATATCGTCCGCTCAAATTACAATACAAATAATTTATTGTTTCCCGGAAACGAATTATATTGAAATTCAAAATCATTCCCTCAATATTATATTAATAATTATTATTATATAATGACGATAACCAGTACAGATTGAACTCACACACACGCACGCACGCTATAATATTAATTTACTTTTAAGTCTTAACGTACAGACATGTTACCAAATAGTAGTCCCCCCATATTTCTTTTCTGTGTGTTTTTTAATTTTTTTTTTTTTTCATTAATATTGCGTGTAATACGAATAAAATCAATTTTTTTTCTGGGATAACTACATATGACGGTTTGGCTATGAAATCAGTGCAAACGAAAAACAATGAATCCGCACTGTAAATATATAATATGTATTATTTTATACGATTTAAATTCCATTAAATGAATTTTAATTTTAAAAGAAAAGCATTTTTTTTTTTTTTAAATTACAGACGTTCAATTTTTCTTATAAGTTATTATATTATATGATTTACGATTATAACGTCAAAATTAAATATTAAATGATATATTTTGTACTTTGTATTATAATATATAAAATATAACTAAATAGATTATTATTTTGTAATCTTATATGCGGACTTGACTATCGTTTAGAATAATTTCACATATAACTGTATAATACGTTATTCATAAGATAACACGAATCTTGTGCGTTCGTATGTATAACGTTATTGTTAGTATTTTAATTTATTATAGTTTTGTTTTGCTTTACGAAAAAAAAAAAATTTTTTTTTTTTTAAATATACGAATTCGAAACGTCGACCGCTTTTCCAGTCCCCCGCCGCCCACACCATTTTGAAAATTGTATAATATTTTTGGTTTTGCTTTACAAACGTGACACGTGGTTAATATAGAATAATTTTATATGATTCGGCGGGAGGGTGGCTGAGGAAACGTATCCGTAGGCGGATCTACGGGGTGTGCCGTAAATCTAAAGAAAGAAAAAAATATTATAAAATTAGTATAATATAGTTTGTTTGGAAAACAAGTGTTGGATACTTAAAATATTTTGACTTTAGTGTATGGAAGAAAATTATGAGCTAAAAAAAACGCATACCTATAAAATGGGTGAATTTGTTATTATAGCCTCTCCTCTATATTAGAAAAAAACAACTATACAAGAAAGGCCGGCACACTCAAACGTAAAACTCTGTGTTCGCCTATGAACGTATCTGTGATCCCCCACCACCACCACCACCACCAACACCAAGGAAACTCACCCAAATCGGGACCACCGACTGGTCGTAGTGGAACATTTCGTTCGAGTAGTACACGGTGCGGTTATTGTCCCGCGGGTCGAACATGTAATTGTCGAGCACGCCGTGCGTCTCGGGATGAAGTCCGGTGGCCATTGTGAAGTGGTTGACGAAAGTCTTCGTAGGGAACGCGTTGCGCATGTACGGCGGCGCGGCGGACGCGTCCCGGAACCGGGCCAAGTGCGGCGTCGTGTCGGCCCGGACGTAGTCGGCGCGAAAACCGTCGAACGACAGGACGACCATCAGCGGGTGTCGCGTGACCGCCTCCGCCGTCGTCGTCGCCGCGATCGCGTAGACGATGGCCGCGGTGACGATCGGAAACATGACGACTGTTGTTATATTCACGAAATCGTTATTGTTTTTGTAATGGGGGGGAAAAAAAAAAATAGTAATTATTTTTAATTGTAATTAACGGGCTCGCGACCGGTGGTGTCGTCTTGTGGTGTGGTGATGTCGCAAACGTCGAAACGCCGTACCTACCTACTGTCGTGTGCGACGCGTACCCGGACCGAACGGTACGCGGTGAAAAACTGTTTGGTACCGACGCGCAGCGCGCGCGCGCGTGTGAACGAGTCCTGCGCGACGAGTGTTGTCGCTCCGAGACGGAACGAGTGTGACCGAGGCAGCGGCGAGGACCGGACGGAGAGAACGCTCGCGGCGAACTACAGGTGGTCGGAACGTGCACGGCTGTCAGTCGGCCCGTCAGTGTTGTCCAGCGGGGTTGGGTAAGGGATCGTTCTTTGCATAAGCGCAAATAGGGAGGAGCTGTATGTTGTATAGCCCCCCTCAAAAACTAATGACATATATGCACTACATTATGGTATATGAAATATTTTTCATTTCTATTTTTGCTCATCCTCATCGGAATAATGCAAATATTTTATTTCATCAAAAACTCAGAGCAGTAATGACGATTACGACGTTACGATACAATTTTATAAATTAAACTACATTAAAAATGATGTACAGTATTTTCTACATATTTTTCTAATATTCTTAGTTATTGGGTAATTGAAAGTTGATGACCTTTTTTTTTTTTTTTTTGCTTATTTGGATAATTATTTTGTGGCATCAATCAGCAAAATTTCTGAAAGTGAATACTTTTTTTTTTTTGCTTTTTAATTTTTAGCCCCCTAAAATTTAGTGCTAGTTGCGCCTATGGTTCGTTGTAATTACGACGATTTTGACCATTTTCGACTCCCCCCGCCCATAGGCGTAAACTTGGGTGGTGGTGGTGGTGATGGGGGGGGGCGAGAGGTGGCGGCTGCCCCCCTTGGTATAAATCAAAGGAGCCATGCCCCCTTGATATTTTGTGAATTGACTTTTTTTTTTTCAATTCGGATTATACTCGTGTTTATTGGAGATTAGACACCTAATCTTGGATCTATTATGGGCATACGTAACGTGACCATATACGTCCAGCTTTGGGCGGGACAGTCCCGATTTCGAGCTTTGTGTCCCGCTGTCACCAAAGAACCCTGCAAAAATGTCCCGCTTTGAAAAAAGGTGATCTGTGACGTTTTATTACACTAAAAAAGAGCGCGTATTTATTCATCACAACCAAAAACAATGTATACTATAGTAGATATACGGTATACCGTATACGTTTTTCTGTTGTCATTTTTATATAAAAAAAAAAAAAAATTAACGTTTTTTCCTTCTAATAATAATAATTAATATTTTTAATAAATTTAAACACGCGCTGTGTCTTACTATATTTCTAGTGTTGACATTTTACGCAAAAATTATTATGGTTTTCCTATTAAAATTTACAGGCGTCCCGTTTTGAGTAAAAAAAAAATTATGGTCACGTTAGGTATACGCACTAATAAACCATTTTTACACGATAATTTCTGCGATAAAATTAATACAAAAATATTGCTGATATATTATGATATAACTGATAACAGTTAAAATATAACATAGTCTGCTCCTTACCCCCCCAATAAAAACTGCCCGAGTTACGCCCATGCCCCGACTCCACGTAGGGACACGTAAGATATCCCATTCCGTTCTCATCACGCGAGATTTTTTTTTCGAGTTTTTTCCCTGTAAAAGCTTCATGTATTTTATTATAAAACAATATCGTTTGAACAGGTTAAGATACGCAGTAAAATAATTTATTATTTGACTTAAAGCTAAGATTTTAATTTATTTCATAACATATTATAATATAGGTGTAATGCGTAATTTATATTTATTATATAATATTCTGCTATATGGACACGAATGCGTGCGAAAAAGTGTGTCACCCGAGTGGTAGCTACGTTTAAACTTACGTAATAAAATACTACGTAAGAATGGCTTTTACTACACCCGCAGTAAGGTATAATGTAGAGATTTTTTAAATCTCGTTCCCTTCAGAACCCTTTCGTAATTGATGAACGATCCCTAACGCCGCGAGAATATAAGTGATCCTCGCAGTCCGTCGAATACGACGCTTACCTATTATTTTAATATATCGTATGGCGTTTTGAATATGAAGTACATAGGTGTTACTTACCGGTGTTAATCACACGGGCGTCCATTGGGGCAAAGGGAGGACCACGTGACCGCCCCTCCCCCGGGGATTATTGTAAACATTTGCATTTGCTTAAATCAACTAAATCCGGTTGATTAGCATTATTTAAAAATCATTTACATAAAAATTGAACATTGCAAATTCGCGTTTTGCGTTTTTAATTTTTGTGCAGACTGCGTGTAGATTTTCTACTTGAATTATGGCTCGGGCCATACACGATGCGGTGAGACCGGTTGCGATAGGACAGAATTTTTTAAGTAATTTTAAAGTAACATTTTCAGAATCGGAAACTTTTTTTTTTTTGTGATAATTAATGATCGCCGCTTCGTGTGACCGTTGTAATTTAAAAACGTGTGTTTTATAGGTTTATGACGTTCACTCAGTCCTCCCCCAGCCTGAGTTATTGTCTTTAATGTACGACCTCGTCGATACATGCTCTCAGTCAGTCATACATACACTGGTGTGAAACTTCTTCCGCGTTGTCTCTTCAGTTATGACTATAATCCGACCGCGATTGAAATATTAATTATATAATTCGCTATAAAAAAACAGCAACTACGCGTATTGCGATACAAGCATATTACGTCGCGGTTACGTCCAAATCTCTTTGAAGCAGCTGACGGCGAGCCGGTTTGACAGTTGATCTCGGTTATCAGTCGCGGATCGTTTTATATTAAAAAAAAAAAAACAAATGCGCGCGATTAAAAAAATTACAAATGACGCCGTTTCGATTCTGTTTTAAGAGTTGAATTCTCTTGATGATTGGCTGTTTAATTTCACTACGCGCATAGAATTTTTAACACATATTTTTATCATTCTTTATCCTTATGAGCTTGTTAGAATGTATATATATATTATAAAATATAATTAATGTAGCTAAAAATAAAAGATATTCGTTACCTTTGCTGCAGATCACCAAACGTTTTAAATTTTACTGTAAATATATAAACGCTATTCGATTATAGTACAATGTGTTATGTACGTTAAATATTAATACTATAACTAACTGAGTGGAACTATGTAAATATTAAATAATATTTAATATTTATTCTTCATTGTCGACCTACATAATATTATGCAGGTTAACACTGAAGACTATTTTTTCAGTTGTAAATATATAAAGATAAAAAAATATACGAATAACAATATATCCAAAATAAGAATTAATTAGAAAAAGAAACTATAAACAAAAAATTATTGCATGAATATTATTTATCGAATGATAACAACGTTAATATAAATTAAGTATTTTGCTTGTTTGTAAATAATTTTCGTTAAAATTGATAAAAATCACGATTATTATTAAAATATTTCTATTTTTCTTTGTATATATATATATAGGCGTTTCTCTTTGACAGATAATTAAAGACGGTAACAGCAAACACTTTCAAGGTGTACATTTTTAACTTAATTTAATTTATACGTCACTTTGACGCTATAAAAGTAAACAGTAGAACTTTGAATGACATCATAATGAATGTACTTAGTTCCAGTAATCAGAATATACATATTATTAATCCATACAAGTTGTTGACGTTCACATTTGTTGAGAAAATATTTCACAACGTTGCTTAGAAACTTAAACTATAATTCACAAAATGTATTAAATTATTTCGAACTACATTTCACAAATAATAAATTTGAATAAACAATTAAGATGCCTAGTTATTACAATGATATTGTATTATAATAACGTGACAGAACACAAAAATATAATGATAAATATACTCATTGTAAATACAATTAATTATTATTATAAAATAATTTTCAGTACAAAATGAAGTATTCATATTAATACAATTATGATTAATAACACGCAATCAATAAGACGCATTGCTGAATAATTGAATGAATGAATGTTTGATTTTGTTGTTTCTTTGTCAATATCTTTTACTTACTCTCGGCATCTGTAACAAAATAATATAATTTTAAAACAGTTCGCAATAAAAGAAATTAACAATTAATTTATATGGTCCGGAAATATCTTCGTATACTTATTAGATTCTGAGCGGAGCGAGGAATGAATCGGTTTTACAATGATGTGTTTTTTCTATTTTTTTTTTCTTGTGTATGTACCTACCCAAAAATTCTACCAGGAGGAGTTCGTCGATTTTTACAGTCATATCTTGTTTCCAGTAACAAATTGCATCTAGTTGGTATTTTAAAGAGGTCATTTTTTCTCTTTTCTCAATACTTTTTTAAAAAGTATGAAAAGCTTAAAAAATAACATGATAGTTTTGAAATTTTCAAAATAGTATAGATATTCAGCGTGGAATAGATCAATATATTTAGCACGCTTGATATTACAAAAAAAAAATATATATCAATGAAAATTTCAAATTTTTTCTCATCGTATTATTTCTTAAAATTGTTATTTATTTAGCCGATAATTTCCTGAAAGAAAAAAAAATTAGTCAGGTTTACAATTGTCCCCCCGCCAACGTACCTTAAACTTTCGGTGACGAAACGACAGCACCGGATTTGGGCAGCAATAATAACTGTTCCACGCCAGCCATCGTCCCGTTGACTTTGTTCGCCTGTACGTTCAGACCTATCACGTGACAGATTAGAGGGTACAAGTCGATGTTGTCGAACGGACGGGCGGTGAAGTTTTTCTTGAACGCCGGTCCCGAAGCCATGAAAATTGCATGCATCATAAGATTCTCATTATCGTACCCGTGCGTTCCGGCTCTGAACTTCTCTTTGGCTGAAACGTTCAATACGGTCACCTTTCGTACCGGAAAATGGACGTGATGTTGAGCGTTTTTTACAGTGTAGAAAATCGTTGCAATTGTTCAAACAAACATATTATTATTAGGCCAAAATACAAGTTTAATGTTATATCCCAAGGACATCTGAATGGACCGTCTCGTTTTGTTATGAACATAATATGTTGTCCGTTACAATGGGAAGCAATCGATTGGGGGCAGAAATATCAGTAGTATGTTACTAAAACACATTACCTATATACTATGTATGTGAATCTCGCGTGACTACAATGTTATTTATGTTTTATAATTTTTAATATTATTGATTGTCGAAATCATAAAGTCGTCTTTTATTATTATAAGACGAAACAATGACATAATTAAAACATCCAAACCAGAAGAATATCTGTTTTTTTTTATATAGACAAACAAGTAAATGACGTTACAATCACAATAAATTAATATTTCCTTCCTTGTTATATACAATTGCAAACGTGGTTATCTATAATTACTTGTTTGATCTAAAATACGTTTTAAAAAATCGTCCCAAAACGCATAACCCGGTTTGGCCAACATGTAAAGGATTCCCTTTAACCTAGACGTATTCTTCATATGCCAACGGTCAAGCAATTGATTTTGTTTATACACATTAAATTTTCCAGAAGTTCTGGCTTCTTTGTCAAAATTTGTATAAACTTCATCGAATTTACCTAATGAATAATAATCAATAATGTTTAATCGTATGTGTCTTAAAAGTTCTATAAACTTGTTTTAACTTTTTACCTGGATTCGGATATACGAACGCATTCGGACCTGTAGTAATAATTTTATATTTTGTATTGGACACATATTTATCTAAATATATAATTTTATCATACGTAATTGTATCCATCCCATGGTCGCTGAGAATAATTAGATTTACTTTGCTTTCCAAATGTTCATTTTTTATTCGATCAAGAATGTACCTAAAAAACAATATTTTCGTTTTTAAAAAGCTTGTATAAAAAGTGTTTAAAAGGTTAGTGAGCCGCGGGTATTGTGTATTTCGCTTAGATGAATTACTTCGATAAAGACTTTAGAGTTTTGTTAATACTATACATTTGAAAGCCATGACAAAAATCATTGCATTAAAAAAAAAACATACAATATACTTTTAATGTTTTTAAATATTTATATGAGAATATTTCTGTAGCGTGAGATATTGTCAGCTTATAACTTGCTACGGCAGTAAATAAAAAATATAATAGTTGATAGAAGTTTATAAATAAATAATATTTTAATGTTTAAAAATCCAAACATAAATTTTAAAGATTTTATAAGTCATATTTCGTATATTATGTATACTTAATTGTGTTATCTGCTTTAACAATTTGATTTCGTGTCTCCTGTGAATTTCCTCCTTTGAAATGACCAGTATTATCTGGTTCTTCAAAGTACACAAGGACCAGATTTGCTGGTCGTTTTTTATCCGTAATCCAAGACATAATTTTGTCTACACGAGAAGTCATTGAAATTGAACTAGAAAAAAAATAATAAAATTATTTTTGCGAGAAACATATTGGTATTACTTTTACCGTACGAGTAATAAAACAAAATCGACATACATGTTTTACAGAAATTAGGTTACCTAAGGCAATCGATTTTCTTTGATCTCCACAGCACAAATCAGTAAATGTTTTAAAAATTGTTTATATGTATTTTGTATCATATTTCGATTTTAGTTTAAAAAAAAAGCAAGATTAAATACGTATAATATTAATGTATTATATCTATAATAAATAGAGAAAAAATAAATTATGTACGATAAATATGTGAAAAACTAATACATTCCTATTGCTTCACTTAGAATTTTAAAATTAATATTTAGAAATATAAATATGTTATAAGAAAAATATCAAAAGTATTATATATTTTTAAAAATTCAACGAAATTCAACAAATCGAAAAAACGATATCATAGTATACGTAAACTAAAAATCTTGAAAATATTTTGTAAAAATAATATTCAAATTTACCATTAAAATTAGAAACTAGGTTAGGTTAGGTAGTCACGAACATTTTTAAATTTTTGTTGATAATTTCTATTTATTATAATATTTATAATCAACTAAAATTTTAAACATGTAAAATAAAAATATTAACGTCTTTGTTACAATTGGTTCATAAAAAATACTTAAGAAATTCACTGTTTCATTATTTTGTAAATTTAAATTTAAGCCAGCTGTTATTTTTATTTATTACTTTTTTATCGCATATTCTTATTTCTTTATGCATAAATGCATATTCGATAGTATTTTTTATTTTATTATTATTATTTTTTTTTTACAGCATTTGAATTTACTACTTAGTTTTCACTAGCTGCCCCGTGCACTTCGTTAACCGTAAAAAATGCCATCTACATCGTTCAAATTTTGTTCACTTCGTTATTCAATACATTTCCTATTTTTAATTCCCACCTGTTTAGCTCAGCTGAGGTAACACGCCGATCTATGACTGACGAATAAAATTTTTTAATACTTATTTCATCATTAAATAACTGATATATTATGGACGTTGTCGGCCCCCGACCCACCGCGCTATTATATTATTCGTTTTTGCTTAGCGTTCTTTCCGACTCATTTTTCTTCTTCTGTTGCTCGGCTCCTAAGGGTCGTAGCGTGATGTTAAATAACCTTCCTCAAAAATTGGACTATCGAATACAAAAATAATTTTTCAAATCGGACTAGTAGTTCCGCTTTCCAGAGATTCAAACAGAAAAAAAAAACTCTTCAGCTTTATTATATTATTGTAGATTATTATAATTTATTACATATAGATATGGCGTCGGCGGCGGTGAGAAGTGGAGAGGCCTGACAGTGGGAGAGCACACGCATCTGTGTTTTTTTTTTTTTGCCACACTGCGCCGTGGGATATTGAAAAATAAACAATTATAAATGAATTAAAACAATTAACTTATAGAATTGAAACCTGCCTAAAACCTGCTCCGTGATGTACTCTTTCACTTTTAAAAAAAAAATCAAGATAATCCTATGAGTAGTTTCAGAGAACATGAGTGACAAAGATTTCCATTTCACATTTATAATACAGATTTAATTACTTATCATATTTTTGAACGTAAGTAGACGTTTTCCCTTGATATGGAAAATCTGATCCCGGCCACATCATTACACCGCTATGTCGTCCGTCGCCACTGTTCTCGTTTTGTACCTGTAATTAAACACATATTTGTTAAACAAGATAAACGTGTAGGTAATGAAAACCGTAAGTTTAGATCACAGTAAATGTCAATTTTCTCAAAATCCCAACAATAAGAGGTAAATAATTTAAAATTATTATAAAAGAATCGAAATGGGGCCAGCTCCCTCTCAAAATTTCTCCCTGTCAAAAAATTGCAATTTAATTGCAACTGAACCGATGAATTGCAAATAAAAACAAAAAAACGGGCAATTAAATTGCAATTTTTTGACACCGGTTTGGGGTCGATATCTTTATATGGGGGGCAACTTCACGCACATACATGGTCTTCTCTCCGTAAACTCGCAGTTCATATAGTTAATCTGGTTCCTGCAATGGCGTCATTTCAGTTTTCGAAAGACGGAGGCAAAAGGTTTAACCGGCCCATTTAACTATTTTCCACTCACATTTAGCTCAATACGATTTCTGTTTTACATAATTTTGATATTTTCGTTAATAGCCCAAAAAATTTTTTTTTTTTTGGGGTGAGGGGAGGAAATTCATTACTTTGTCAGCTATAATAAATGTATCATAAATGTAGTACATATGAGATTCAAGTTTTGAAGTTTCCTTGTCGTGACATTAAACACGTTAGAAATGACGTTTCGTGACCAGTTCTGAGCATCTTGTTCAGCTTTTTCCTTTCTTTCTCGCCGCCTTGGTCACACAACCTTTAGCTTTTTTCATTTGTATTTTTTTACACTTGCCACTCACAAATTATATATACCTACATAAAACATACCGGCGAAACGTTAAAGAACGGCTAAACAAATTCGTTTATGCCGTACGCGATACAGGTACGTCGACCGTCAAACGTACATATCGTATATTCTTCGAATTAACGTTAATATAATTTACGCACTGCATTTATGTAACGATAACCATGTTATTTGTTGAAAAAAATCCAGAACCGCGGCTTACCAACTAACTTATTGTAACCACGAATTAATCACCTTTAATCGTGGTTATAACCTGCATAATTTTTAATTTTATTGGTAATTCAATTTTAATCCACTGTTTGCCACGCGATTAGTTATTATTACTAATAACTCGTTAGTCGTTACTACAGACTTGGTTAGAATAACTATTATTTAACATCATCTCGACACAAATCATGTCGGCCACTGTTTGTTAATAAGAGGGAGGGGGGGTAAATGCCCACACTGCCTCCCACTAAATGACGCCACTGTCTGGTCCTAATATTACAGAAACTAACGTTAAAAACAATTGGTGAATTATCGAAATAAACTTTAATAAAGGAAAAAAAAAATGGGATCAAAAATAGTATAACAATAATACAATTTTTATTATGTTGTGTTCTGTAGAAGACTTTAAACAATTCTGGGCAAATAGATGAAATTATATTCGTTTGAAAACACACATGATCAAAAAATTAATTATTTAAATTTAAATTTCAAACGTATTGATTTTAGGCGATTTTTTTTTACTGAAACACGTTCAACAGACAAACGCACATTATAGAGAAATGAAAATGATATAAAGTTCCTCGCTCTGTTTCGAATCAGTGCTTAGACGCAAAGGAATAATATTCTAATATATTAATATAAATGTACGTAAATAACTGATTTTAAATTTTAAAATAATTCAGAATAATTATTACACTAGAATTTTTTTTTTGATTAAAATTCGTTATTATTTATATTTATAATAGTTTTTTCTGAAAATATATTTGTTAAAAAAAAGATGCTAATATTCCAATTAAGTAGTAGGTAATTAAGTAATATTATATAAAATTCTTACAATAGTGTATAAACGCTAATTTAATTTTAAACCATTTTTTCCCCGGTCAATATTTTTTTCGCGGTCTCGCCCATTGTTAGTTGCATGTGTATTTGTTATCTATCGAACAGATATGACGTATAGATTAATATTGTTTTTAATTAACGGGGATTATAATATTTTATTATTAATGTATTTTGTTCAGTCAATTGACCTTCTGCTGTTGAACATTTTGATAACAGTCATAATAATATCATTAAAACTATGTTTTTTTTATTTTCTATAATCGATAAAAAAAACTTTGATTTGAAATATCGGTTAGGTTTTCTCTCTCTACATACAAATTGTTACTTGTAACGCTATCACTTTTCAACGATTTTTATTATCCGTGAATTTACAATAATTAACAACCCATCAGTTACTGAGCAAGTACACAAATAAATATTATTATAATATTATACAGTATAGAAACTGTTTGAAATGACATTGAAGGCAGTAAACGGTAAATAACGATCGTTTTATCCGACGCGTTCCACTAAACGATATTTCTGTAAATAAAGAAAAAAAAAATTTTTTTTTAATAATAATAACACTATTAAAATTCGATGGTCAACAGACAATATTATACGCAAAGCAATATTCATAAAATTTTAAACGTAAATCGTAATCTACTTATAGTATCTGCATTTTGTGCCATTAATTGAGTAACATCTTGGGTACAACTTAAAATACTCGTAGTTGAGACAACGAATTAAATGTTTAGTTTAAATTCACCCTTTAACCTATATTTAACTCATAAAATTCTTTCACTTTTTTTGTGAAAAATGAGAACCTTTTAAAAATTTTAAATTTTGTTCTCAAAAGTTTGTTGCGTCTATATAGGAACACTACGTGTATACTAAAATAATGGGTTTGCACGAATTGACTCCCCTATCGAACGGAAAAAAATGATTTGTCGGAAACCAGGGTGTGGGAATAAAAATTTTGAAAATTCCCGAGAAAACATGTGGCGAATCGATATTAAGATGATCGTAATTCTTGCGTAAAACTCATTGTGTGGGGATCAAGGTTTCTCGAATGATATTTACAGTAGGATTTCCAAATTTTTGCAATATATAGAGCAGAAAATTACCTCTCATATCGTAGCGTTTTGAATTTTTATCTAACACAAATACGGTTTAAGTTATTTCTCTGTAAATGTTCGATTTTTTTTTTTTTTTTTTTAATTATTCATTTATTTATTAAATATTATTCGGTAGAGTTATAGCAAAAAAAAAACATTAAAAGACGGATGAAATTCTTTCGTAGGTACATATTGTAAAAATTTGGAAATCCTATTGTAAATAGGATTCAAAAAATCCTGTCCTCGCAGCAAAATAGTTATATATATATATATGAATTTAGTGATAACGTAACAATGAAAAATGATACTAAAACAGGATTATTCGATTAAATGACTTTTCAAATGTATATGCGAATTTCATAAAAACCTCGTATTCAGAAGCCACGCGGCGAAGCGGCTGCGCGGTGTAGCGTCCGCTTAAGGTTTGGGATATTTATGGGAAACGGGCGGGCCATTAATATTATTCGCGGACGTTTTGAGCAGGACCGGATTACGGTCATAATCTGACGGGGGTCTAAATTCTCTTTGTGAGGCCCTTTTACCCAAAAACAATAATTTTTTTTTTTTTTAGATTCAGATTTAGCAACTTTTATTTAATATTCATTTAAAATATACATATATTTGTGTATTGTAACAATTGAAAATACATTACTTTATTACATAGTCAATGATTATAAAATTATTTTTGTCGATAATAAACAATAATTAAGTAAGTACATCATAATACATAATTTCAAAGTCAATGTTTAAATAACTTTTTTCGGGATTTTGTTTCCGCAAATTTTCTTAACGACACCTCTAAACGAAACGTCTTTTGTGCAATCAGACTATTGGTAGAGACGTCTGCAGTCTATTGAATCACCCATCGTACAACGATATTTTTATGTTTGATCGTTGACAGTGCGGAAAACGATCGTTCACCATCACAAAATATTACAGTATAACTGGTGTATTTAAAAAAAAATTCGGTCATCTATATAATATGTGGCGAGACACCTACAGGTGACTATTCGGACAAAGATGTTTGTTTCGTATTAAGACAAAAAAAAAATGAGACGACACATTTGTGGACACCTACAACTAGCGGCGGCCCGGGGCTACGGCCCGGGGCTCCCCACGATACAGCCACGGTTTTGCAGAGCTCGACGACTCACCATGGGCGGATAGGCCCACCGGGAAACCGGGATTTTCACGGGGGGGGGCTTCGTCCGTAAACAATTGTGCTTCGTGGCCCTTTGGCCCTTTGTCACAATCGACGTTAATTATGGTTTATATGTAATTTCGTAGTTGAATGTGAACGTAGTTTTTCAAAATTGAAACGCGTTGAAAATTATTGTTTAAGAAATACTATCAATCAAAACTATTATTAGAAAGTTTAATTTTGATGAATGTTGAAAAAGACGTACTAACAAAATTGATTCACGTAATTAATAAATCGGGCACTAATAGTTCAATTATATTAAGTAAAACGTTATTAATTTAAAACAATTAAAAAAAAAAAAATTATAATAAATATATATATTAAATTTCGACAAAAAATAATTTTAGTTTTGTATTTAGTATTGGAGACCTTGAGCGGTGGGGGGCCCCCCATAGTTAATATTTCCCGGTGGGCCAAAATGTGCCAATCCGCGCCCATGCGACTCACCCAGATCGGTACGATCGACTCGTCGTAGTGGAACTGTTCGTACGTGTAGTGCACGGTGCCGTTATTTTGCCGCGGGTCGAACATGTAATTGTCGAGCACGCCGTGCGTCTCGGGATGAAGTCCGGTGGCCATTGTGAAGTGGTTGACGAAAGTCTTCGTAGGGAACGCGTTGCGCATGTACGGCGGCGCGGCGGACGCGTCCCGGAACCGGGCCAAGTGCGGCGTCGTGTCGGCCCGGACGTAGTCGGCGCGGAATCCGTCGAACGACAGGACGACCATCAGCGGGTGTCGCGTGACCGCCTCAGCCGTTACCGCCACCGTCGCGATAATGGCGCAGACGATCGAGAACATCGCGCGGTAGGTACGGGACCCGAAAATTCGAAAACTGTTTCTCTTCTCGCTGTTTTCAACCGGTTACCGATAATTTCAATACAAATAACAGTCGATCGACGTTCAAAAAATTTAGTGCACAGGTCAGTGTTGGCCGGTCAGTCAGTAGTGTCGGTCAGGGTCAGAGGCACGCGCGTGCGGACCGGACGATGCGTTGATTAACACTGCGGTTGCGACGCGTTGTTATTGTTATTGTTATCGACTCGGCACGAAAACGATGAAAACGAAAAAAAAAGCGCGCAAAACGTCGCGAATGATCGCGCCGCCGACCACGCTATCGGCGTCGAACAGGTGTTTTCAATAATCATAATATCATTATTACTGTTATTATCGTACACCGCCGTAGGCGAATAATAAGTTATTTTATTGGCGAAATTCCATTCACAAAATCGTAACGCGTACAATTACAATACACTTCCGGTGCGATATAAACATACCTCTATATGTACCTCTATATCATGGGTCGGCAACTGGCGGACCGCGGTCCGGATCCGGACCGCGAAAGGCATAACTCTGGACCCCCTCAACACATTGTACTTGATTATGTTATTTACTTTAGTAATATATAGTATATAATATATTAGTTCGTGTACATTCGCCGGTGGATACAGTGCGTGTTTCGTTTTATAATAATATTTCTTCGTATTATTCGTTCAAAATGTTCAGTAAAAAAACGTAAAATTGACAGCGAAAACAGAAAGTGTTTGAATGAGTTGGCAGAACTATATTGTTTTGTATTATCTGAAAGGGTTGGAGCTATTCCAATCCGCTTAATTTGCAATTCAACTGTCGCTTTTGTTAAAATTGGAAATTTAAAACGGCATTATGAAACTGTACTCATCATCAAGATTTTCATATAAAATTTCCTCCAGGCAGTGAAGTGCGTAAAAATAATCTCCACGCATATATGTTATCTTATAAAAATAGATCGGACAAAGATTTTTAACACTGGACCTCATTGATTTATTATTTTAATCTTTAGGACTCCAATAGAAATTACTTGCCGACCCCTGCTCTATATGCATATAGTATATATGCAGATGTTTTAGCTTTTAATTAAGAATTATGATAGCTCGACGATTAATTTTCTTATTACTAACATGCGTGTGACGTTACATAACGCAAAAAGAAACGTCGATAAAAAAATAATAATAATAATACAAAAACAAAGATAAAATAATGATAAGAAAACGTGAAACATTTAAAATTAAATGACAAAAACCAGCCGAATGGAAATACGAAATTACGAGGATAACGGATTCAGTGGATACGGGATATAGAATGTTGGAACAGGTGAGAGGAATAATATGGAGATTGGACAATTCTTTTAAATAGTATAGTAATTCTTCGTGTGCCGCAAAGGAGTGAATTTTCATTTCTCGCGTGTACTTTCTTAAATTTTAATGTTACGCAAATAATGTACAGAATTATTGTTAAAATACTGAATATTAACTAAAGAAATAGTTTCTTACCAATTTTTTGTAAAATTGATGGTTTTTTTTTTTGTAAAATTAAGAAACTCTGGTGAAAATTAATTTTTGAGAAAAATAGTTTGGTTATTAATCTTTCACTTGTATTGTCTTAAGTTACACGAAAACTGTAATAAATTATATAGACGATAAATTTGTTTCGTTTAAAGAAAATGTAGCGTATACCCTACAGTGTCACTTTATTATTTAAGGTAAATAATTTACCCGACAAATTCGCTTAATTCAAAATTTTTGTCATCGTCACGTATGAAGTAAAATTCACTATGAAATCGATAGTTTAGTCTTATCATAAACTATTATGTGATATTTTTCAATACAAATTATATAATAATTTAATACATGTATTACACTAAATGTAATAAAAACACGCTTGGCTGGAAATAAATAGTTTTATTTATATTTTTAAATATATAACCGTTGTTATGATATTAAACAACAAATAAACATCGAACATGTATTGTTTAATTTATGAGAAAAACTATTCTAAATAATTATTTCTGTCAATCTTGGTTGATATATTTCTAAATTAAATATAGTATAAATAGTATTTATATAATATTTAAATTTATACTAATTCAAATAAAATGTTTTCTCGAATAACTGAGGCATGGAACAACTTTAAAAAAACCTACAGTGGTGAAAGAGAACGTGTTAAATCGTCAAACTTTCCACATCATCATAATTTGAAAAGAAACGTACGAAATGCTACGGAAAACGATATTCCAAAATATAGCGAAACTGACATTAATATTGGTGAACAAAATATGGGAAAGCCTAAGAATAGCGACTCGAAACCATGGACAAATTTGGTAAAAACTAAATTTAAATACGTGGTAATTATGTGTGTCTAGACAGCGCATATTTGATTGGAATTCTTATCATTTAGGTTACTCCCGTGCTACGTCCTTACTCTGAAATGGGAAAACCGTTCGATGATATCTTACGCGCATTCGAAAAATTGGTGACACTCAGACAATTACTAAACGTTTCGAAGATGGCAATGAACTTAATTTGATGGCTCAACTTAAACGTTGTAACCAAAATCAGCAGAAAAAGAAGATTCATGGGAAATTAAGGCTGAATCCAAGAGCAAAATATTAGGTGAATCACACGTGTCAGAATAAATGATCAGTTTTATATTTCTTTAACCATACATATTCCAAATTAAAAACTAACACTAAACAACATCGGTCGATGGTCGTATATACAAAATTTAATTAAAAAATGTTGAAACATAAATATTGAGTTTTGCGTTTCATTCAAAAGATGAATTCCATTGAACGAGGTTTCTTATTATCGCACGTTCGTTTTCAGATAAGTTTAAACCGTACATCATGGTAGGCGATGAACAGAAATTCGGTTTAAAATTTGAACCCGAGAACATCAATAATATTATTTCGAGTGACATTGGGATCCGTCAAAAGTAAATATTTTGTAATAAACGCAAACGATATTTAAAATGTTTATAATTATTTAGATTTTGTGATAACCGTAATTCGTCGAACACATTTTACGCTTCTGCGCAATATGCACATCCGGCTACGATTATCGATGCTAAATACAAAATATCACATTATGTCCAGCAAAAGTGAAATTATGCAATATAGAATTTTCACCCGTCTTCGGCCGTAGATTTAATAAGTTCGGCGTTATGGCCGGTTTGAATTTCAAATTGCACAATTCACTGTACTTCAGTTGGACAACCATTTGTCGGGCTATTTCATTTGGAATAGTTTTTCCGACTGCAGCCGGTCGGCTTACCGTGTAAGTAATATTCGAATATTTATCAATTAATTAACGCATTCGTTTGAAAATGAATCCATGACATTTGACGAAAAAGTTTCTACAATTTTTAATTCTTAAAACGATTTTTTATACCCTCTTAATTATTTGATTAACAGAAATCCTAATAATAGCGAATATGTTATTGATGGATATTGGAAAGCAAACAATAAACTTGAAGTCGCTGCGTCGTTGAAGTCACATATTATGTGTCCGGATTTGGTGAGACACAATCAAGAAATTGGCATGAAATATAAATATTCAGATGGAATAACGTGTCTTTTTAAAACTGATTTGGCTGGGAACGTTTCAGGAGGATTATGGCTGAAGGAAAAATGTAAAAGTTCAAATGTTTCCTAGCATTAAACGGTTAAATTAAGTGATGTCGTTTTATTTTAGTATTTAAGTTAGGTATTTGTTTTCAATCAAATGGTATTCAAAACCTTGGCGACACTAGAAAAGTCGGGATTTCTCTAGAGTTTTGAATTAATTCTAAACTTGTTTCGGGAACTACAATACAATGAGAAAATTAGGTAAGTATAAATTCATTGTATAATAATCAGTGGCGCGGCTGCCACGGCGCCCATGTAGGTTACTTAAGTGCACCGGTAATCAAAAGTTAGTAGATGGATGGATCATGTTCATTCGAGTATCTATGTACATCATTAATTAATAATTATTGTTAATTATAAATATTATGTTATAAATAAATTAATATTAACAATTATAATTAATGTGAGTATTTATAACAGTGTTTTTGCCTACTAAAGTAAAATACGACGAGACAGTGACGATTCAGTGAAATTGTATCGTTACACTATATATTTCACTGAGCTAAAAAAAAAATAATTTACATTTTATTAAATAAACTTGTTTCTAAGTTAATGTTTGAGATTCCTTATTTTTATATGAATTAATTTTTTTAACTACAACAAATGAAACTGTTTAAAAAATATACAAAATATAGTGTCAGTGAATCGTACTGTTCGAACAACTTCCCGATCATTATATTGACAAGGAACAGACCGTTTCGAAAATAATAACAGGACTGGTAGAATATATATAGAAAGAAAGAAAATGAATGTTTGATTTTAACCAATTTATATGGACTGTATTAAAAAATATGAATTAACATAAATAAACTGTATTTAAAAATTATAGGGAAAGGGGGGCATACATACAATATATACATATTTTGCGACAGAAAGTAGGTAATTACTGATTACATTATAAAAAAATACACATAACAAATGACCTGACCCTCGATTGACGGAGATGACGATGGACCAATTAAAGTGACTGACGACAAAAGGACAATATTGAGCTGGCGGCGGCGTTGGTGGTACGAATCGGTAAAACCGTAAAACGGGCAGCGACAAAGGTCAAAAAATGAGACAAACCTCCATATTACCATTGATGACCTCTAACCACTTTATCATTAGTCTTCTACAGTTTACTTACATTCATAATTAACTCATTATTCTTCCTTCCCACAATAAACCCAAAAAAATTCAAAAATGTTATATACGAAATATTATCAGTATATTATTGTAACTACAATATTTTATATATCTAGATTCTAGATGTATATAAACTATTTTAACGACTATTAAAACGATAGGAATAACTAAACTTTGCTTAGGTATCAGTATCGACTAAAATTACAATACATATTTTCGTACCCCCCCCTCGCCGAGAAATAATATCTTAATACAGTCTTGGCAATGACAGTTACTTTAAGCATTACACAAATCTCCATATCACCATTGATGACCTCTTACTACTTTTCCATTAGTGTACTAACTCTACTTCATCATTAGCCTCTACAACTTATTTAGTCAGTTATCTTGTATACTAACTCACTATCATTCCTTCTCTCAATATTCCAAAAAAAAAACTGAAACGTGCAGTCGTAAACAAATTATGATTATCAAGTTATTAATCTAACTAACTACAATGTATAAATATGTATCTAGATTCTAGACAAATAAATTACTTTTAATGACAATTAAAACGATAGGAGTAATTATAATCTGCTTAGATTAATAAAACGTACATACTTACGTGCAGTTAAATTATTAATTAGTCTGGAACTAACAATATTATCACATATCAACTGTAGAGATTTTAAAAGAATGAAATGTATATGATTGACGATATATCAGCAGATGGAATAACTAATAATTATTGATAGAATAACGTTATACATTTAATGTTTTAGGTCTATATTATTTGGTGTAGTATATATTTATATGTAATTAGTTTATATTAATATTTTAATACAAAAACATTTTAAAAATGCAACATATTATCTGTTTAATCGTGTTTATTTATTAATAGTTTGGAAAATTGTATTACATGCATGGAGCAGAATAAAATTAAATAAAAATCAATTAAAAATGTCAAAAGACATTTTAACATTTGACATTCGTTACTACTAGTATTTATTCTACTAGTATTTTTCATACAGTTAAAAAGTTATTTGTACAAATAATTTACAAACATTTTCCGAACAGAGCATTGTGCAAGATGTCCGGGCATTGCCTGTAAAATGTGCAACATGCCTATTGCCTAAGTTTATATAAATATCTTTAATAATATTAAGTGTTTCGATTAATGTCTTAATGACTAGAAAAGACAATAGTGCTACTGAAAATGTAATATTAACTTAGTAATTATTTTACTCAGGAAAAATGCATGCTGTAGCTATTTTTTTAATTCTTAGCTTTTGAATTTAATAACACCGACACCATCGTATACGACATGTTCATCACCTGTTAATCACAAAACCATTACATAATTAAATATACTTAGATAAAAAAATCGTTATCCAAGTAATTTACTTTTTTTTATTTTCATGATAATCAACGACACCAGGGGAACTGCGTGAGCATTACTTCCCTGGAGTAATTCACTTAAGCGACATTCACAACACCCCATGGCTCGTTACCTTTTTTTATTTGAATCATATTATGTGCGATATAAAATTTGTACCATAAGTTGGAGAAATTTTTTATTGAAATAAATAAGTATAAGATTCATTTGGTTTTTATTATATTTTCTTTGATGAAATAGGTAATAATTTATACGTACGTCTCTCAAAATATATTTTAGTAAATAATGAACGAGCGTAGCAAGCAAATTTTTTTTTAGTTTGGTGGGCCTTTTAAACTAATTTGCACGGTAGTCATTTTTTTAACCAGTCTGACCCTGGCTATTAATCATGGTTGTAACTTGTGAGAATTGTTGTAGAATTTTTTTATGATTTGGTTGCGATAATTATGCCATATACCCTATAAATATAACCATATAGGAATATTCTACAAATAATAATAATAAATTCTTCGAAGTTCAAACTACAGTAATTCAGTACCTACTTACAATTGTTTGTATCATAAGCGTCTTAATCTGGGCTACACTTGGTACCAAACAACTATTAATAAATACAAATTATACCCATCATAATAATGTTTTTATAAGTCAAACAACTGAACTGTTCACGACAAAACTGGGTAATTCAGCTAGTGTGTTTATAAGTATTAAAGTATATGTATATAATTATTCCGGATTTTACTTACGAGTTACGAGTATACGCGTACATATAGGTATAGTAAATCCTATAAAACAAATATCCGCTATGATAGACAATTTTTTGCTTTAGAATATTAATCCTATGTTATATTCATTATATTAAATTAACTATAGTAAATTGAGCTTCGTATATCAAAGTTAGAATAATGCATGTTAAAGTGATCCACCCAAACCAGAAAATTTTATATTTACAGGCTACATAGCTTGCCGCTTAGCTTTTTATATTAACGTTAAATGATAACAACCCTACATTTATAATGAAGTTGTTTAAAATTACAATAAATATATGTATAATAATAAGACGACATATAAGGACAGAGAAAAAGCGCTAGACTTACCCTAGCGAACATTTCCAGATTTATGATAGATTTCGGTGAAATTTTCATCACTCGCTTATGGACAGAATTCAATATCATTGCCAACAATAAAGTTTTCTTATATTTTAAATCCATCTCAGTCCAATTACTACTGTACAATCCAAAATTTATCGAAGATTTCTGATAATCAATAATTAAACGTTTATTATTAATTTTAATAAACGTAAAAAAACTTATACTATGTAGTTTACATATAAATACACATGAAGAACATAATATAATATGGCAAATATGAATTTCTCACCGCGTTTTCTAAATGGTCGAATAAATAACAATAAATGTATATTTGGATAGTAATCAATGTGAAACCAGAGAAATATCTCAGTACTGTACCAGATAAAATTGAACCGTCTATTAGGTACGCCTTAAAAATAAACAAAAATTATCACTATTATTATCTATAATTCGTATCAGTTATAATTGTATACATGTGTAAACTCTTACTAGTATAGTGAGAAATATAAGCGCGATCACTGAATATGTACCACTAGTAATTTGGACAAGCATCACAGGTCGAATAACGTTAAATAGTTCATCAAATTTCCTGTAAGTATGCAGTCATATACTATTTACAATAAACAAATGAAAGAAAATACATTCTATGATCTCCATCCATACATTCTACAATAAAATATACAATATTTCCTCATGGAAGTAATCTGTGTTTTTTTGAAATTTTGAATGCAATTTAAAAAACTGTTTTTCTTTAGACAAAAAACAAATTAAATCAAAGTATTAAAATAATTGTAAATCATTTTTATGATAGTATACTATATTAAACATTTTAACTTAGAATATAATATACATATACTATTTGTTACAGCATGTTAAGATAGAATGACAACGAGAGTTACACAATACTTTGTTTTTAACACACAAACACTTTTTATTTTGGCACCTTGTTTTATATGTGCTTTTTGTCAGTCATTTTATAGAATACCTAGGCATTATATGCATTGACTGAATTACACAAATTGCCGATAACATATACAAATATATATATTTATAGTATAAACATGAAATCTGAATAAGACTACCATTTTGGTACTTTTTAGTACCTTTATAGGTGAATATATACATCTAAGAAATATGATTTTGGAATCATCAAATTTCTGTTTAGTACCTACATGATTTTGATTTTGTCAAAAATCAAACACAAATAATCGTAATTACATACCTTATTATTTTTTGATTGTCCTTTATGTAATTGATCAATAGTTCATAATAATCAACACTCATATCATCGCTTTTTATATGAATATCTACAAAGTAATCATTGATCAATATAATAGTATTAACAAAAATATATTCACGCATTTATTACATAGTATCTACGTATTTCAAAGAAAATAATGGAATATGTATATTGAAAATAGTAAATACTACAATTCAATTTGTAACAAGAAAACTATAATACATAAAAAAATATTATAAAATGTGCAGTGTATAAACAGTATGCGTTTTTAAAAAAACTTGTATGTTTAGAAGTGTGGCACGGCTACTTTAGTATAGGTTACAGAGATTGAAATATGTAATGTTTATAAAAAGTTAGTTAGACAATAACAAAATAGTAACAGCCAAAATAAGTTCAATAGCCTAATTTTTAACTACTGTGATTAATATTAAAAATAAAATTTCTTTAATTTAATCACATTCGTTAATTAATTAAACAGTTATTCAGAGAAACACAAAAAGTCGGCTCCTTAACACTAATGACAATAAATTACATGTAATTAATAAAAAAATTTCAGATTAAAATCATATTTTTGAACAAAAATGAAAATAGAATCTTAGTAAACTGAAACAAACTGAATCCAGCATGATAGTTTGCCAATTTCCATGCCCTTTTTTTCTTCGCGTACCCTCTCTCTTTTCGTATTGAAATAGGGTGAACGGCAATAATTATTTTCAAATTAAAATTTTTTGTCAATTATATTACATCGTTATGTGCTAAAATTTTAAAAAATGAATTGGAAAAATGTAATGACTTTTAAAATATTTTTAAGATCAAACTTATTTCTGTTTTTAATTTAGTAGTTTATTCAATAACATGCCGTACGCCAAAAATGCTAGGGTTATTGAAAATTATGTCTTTGGTTTAACATTTGATTGCCAATATTTTATTTTGGAAAGAAACTGCAAACAAATTTGGAACGTTTTTACATATATTCTTATTACAAACACTCATGAGAGCATCAACTAAAACAATTTTTGATTTCGTATTATAGTCATGACTTCAAGAGGGAAGTGTAATACATAATTATATTTGTTTTTGGTTTTATAATCTAAGATCCTAATCAATGTGTTTTATAAACATGATTCTATTAAAGTTTTGTAACAACCATAACGTTGTTTACTCTGTAATATTAAAAATATTATGCGAAAAAATGAAATATGTTTATATGTATATATATATATATTTTTTTTTTTTTTGGTTTTTAATTGTAGACAATATAATATGTATAGACCAATGGCATAACTAGGAAGACTAGAATGTCTTGGCCCCAAAAATTGTCCATGTTGATTTTAATATTAATTACATATTTACATTTACATTTTATTATTTTCTGATATGAAAAATGAACAATAATAAATGTTATCAAAACTCAAAATTTTTCGAACAAAATTATAGAAATTTTATAATCTGTGGTAAATTATTGACGGAAAAAATCTATATTTATTCTTGGACTATGTGTTTAACATGTACTGTTCCGTAAAACCGTTAGTGCTGCCAATTGTATATTTGTATTGATAACCAGGTTTTTAGACCACAGTAATCTGTTGTTACAAGTAGGTACCATAAATGGACTATTTATCTAAATTTATTTAAGATAGTATTATATTCATTTTGCTAATAATTAGTACAATTTTTGAAAGGTTTTCAAATTTATCCATCATTCATATTGAGAGAGATATATCAAATAATATTAAGAGTAAAGAAGTTTTAAACAAATTTGTAATTGCTAACATTAGAAAAATACCGGTAGTGTATATAAAACATTATTATAATTTGTGTATTATTTAAACTTATTTTTGTTAATACATTGAAAATTTCATGTTTATTAGTTTATTTGTCAATACTAAAATGTTAGTATTAAGTTATTAAGTTGACTACATAATTATTATTATTATTATTATTATTATTATTATTATTATTCGCATGTCAAAATATTTTATATTTTATCGTAATATAATTATATACTAATATATATGTTTATTTTTATTTCTTATATTATTGAAATCATAAAATCTTTTATATAAAAATCGAAATAAATTCATTAAAATTATTAATTATTTCAAGAATCAAAGCACCTAATGGGTTAAATGTTTTAAATTATTATTTTATACAATTCCCTTTTAACTTCGTGTAAATATGAAAACACCGTTTCATTAGCTAGAATTAATTACTCTTAAATTTCTTTTTAAGCTTACTCGAAGTGTGCGATAGCGAAATTGTACCCAAATTCTCGTAAGCAGCCGAAATGGTGCGGAACTGGGCACTTAGTATCATGCTCACGGTTACCAAGTAAGAGTCGAACAACACCGAACAAAACGTGTATGTCAAAGAGACGACTGTTTCGATTGCGTAGAACAGAGTCCATACAGGCATCCAATTATACGTGGCCTCGGACACGGGAAACCAAAAATTGAGTATTGTTTGCCGGTAATGACCAATGGTTCCGTCTATTTTGGTGAAGGACACGTATTCGTTTATGAAAAGCGGAACGATCAGCCAAAAAATTAGAGGAGTATAGCTGAATACAACATAAGTGCGGAGCCAAGTAGACAAAAATTCCCAGTACCGATGAAGCTCAAACGGATTGCTACAGCCACACGAAGTGAACCCATAGAACCCCACGTCCAGCACTGCCCAAAGTCTCTCTACGTTGGTCACCATCACGTAGCCTTTAAATATACAGTTCATTCCGACAGTGATCAGCAAAGCCGAGTACACAAACGTCTGGAGATCACCGAGTGCCAAATAGAGGCGGAAGATTTGCATTATCAGCAATCCGGCTGTCAGCAACAAGACAGCCAGAAATACCGACCGGAAACGTTGACTAAAATCGCCTCTCACGGACGGCTGTAATAACTGGTATAGACCGATCACTTTAAACAGCTTCACGTCTACTACGGTCTCATCGTCATCGTGCTGAACGCAGTTTTTCCCCTCGTCCATTGTGTTAGTCATATTAGCGATACGATTAATTTTCGGACGATTCCTGTCAAATATTATATATAATTCGATATATTATTTTTATGTGCAGTAAATGAGATCTTTGGCCTGTGTGTTTTGTGAATATAAAACGAAATATGTAGTTAGGGAAATAACGTCGTAACAAATATGAATGGATAAAACAGATTTTAATACAATATTGGGAAGAATACGATTCCGTACGTTTTACTATTTTGAAAACACGATACCGCCTGCTCTATTGAACAACGAGCATACAGAATCGTGTTATATCCATAAAATTCATGACTATGAAGTGACTTCAACAAATACTTTAATAGAATACAAACTTGACCATTTTTAGAAATTAAATTAATAATTTAACTATAACGTAAACCATTTGCCAATTATTGTAAATCGTTATATAAAGTTCCTAAAGTATATCAACTCCATTTTATATATTGCATCATATAATTATAAATTACCAAATTGTAAATTATTATGAAGTTAATAAAACCATTGAAATTGTTGCCGAAATAAACAAATTTTGAAATGAAAGAAAAATTAAATTTACATATACCTGCAGACTGCTGTAGGATACGTCTGAGTCGTGTACAATATTCTCCACTACAATGACTTTAAACGAATGAAGGACGTATAGGTAACCGCAACTTTCTTAAGTACGCCTGCCTGCTGTTTACTTGTGGCTATTTACCGTAGTTATAAATAATTGGCTGGGTATGCAAAGCCCTTCGAGTTAAAACTTAAATATATACGAGTATATGTATATATATATATAATAATTATATTATAGTTGAAGCTATTATTTAATATTATTCTGAACTAGATACCTTTTGAATATTATAACGGTGTGGGTTTATATACTTACGATTATTTATTGATAACTGCATCGACATCGGGAAAGGAGAAGGGAGGCTACAAATATTTTTTCAAGGCAGCTGCAATAATACTTACATTCGACATCGGTCTATTATATTTATTGATCATTCGTGTTATTTCCCTTGACATTCGAACGCATAATACTTATATTGACTTCAAAATTCTATCATCGACTATATAATATATAAAATATGTAGGTATATCATTATTGCATTGTATTTATTTATAGTTATTGATTTACAATCGTATATATACTAGTATAGTAGTATAGTCGTATCTCGTATACCATATTAGAATATTACCGTCATCATTCTTTACCCGGCATCATTTTTTTTATTTATTTACCGAACTTGGATATTATTTAGCTTCGAAATACAATTTTTACCTTCGAAATCATGCCACTACTGTTTGTTTAGGATAATTTTATATAATACAATTATCTTCAAAATAAATAATATTATTACGTATCACGATACTTTACTAATGTAAATATTTTATAGGCAATTATTTTTGCGGTTTTCATTTTTGCATCTTTGGTAAATTAACGGTATAATAACATAAAACATATTATACACACTCCCGGGATATGTGTTGTACGAGAACGAGGAGCTGTATTTGCGCACAATCAACATAAACGCCAAAGTCGAAAAATGTAACACGTGTACGTGAGGGTGTTTTACGGGTTATAGTGAAATATATTTCGCACTTTAAGCAAGAAGCTGAACAGAAAACCGGGCTCCATACATAGGTAGGGCAACTGTCCTATCTCATCAATACGTATCGGTCACCACTTGTTTCTTCTCGAAACTATAACGCTATCGATCATAAATCTCGTTCTCGACAAGATAATTTTCTTTGACCTCAAAGACTTGGGGTTAACGAAAACCTCGTCCAAATCCCACAATTGTAAAAACAATAAAAGCCTATATGATATTATGAAAACTGTAAGCAACGATTGTTGACATTCTTCAGTGTTACGATATTTAACGTGAAAAAGTTTTCAATAGAACGCATAGCCAATGGTTCTTCCGAAATTTGGCCTAATAAATTCGTAATGCAATACGTCATTGTATTGGTACTTACCATATTTCCGTTAAACAGTTCAAAATTGGTTCAATTAATTTTTTAAGGATTCATAAAAAAAAAAATTTGAAATGTGGGAAAGTCGATCTCAAGTAGACTTCACGACGAATTCAAATCCGTTTTCAAATTTCTTATCGCACCACTAGATGGATCGGTACGTTGGAAGTAGGAAACACGTCTATTTTGCTGTGTTTCGTGTGTATAAGACGAAAACAGAAAATGTCCGCTTTCAATCCCCTTAAGCGCCCGAAGCTTTTACAGTTTTACTTATAGTTACACACAGATAAATCAGATAAAAAAAATATTTACTGATTTTTAGTTAGATAAATAAAAGGTTGTTCAAAAAAAAATGTGTTTTTCGCAATATTCGCGGAATATGTATTCCAAATAATTTTAGAAAGTATTTTACCCAAGTCCGATAGCAGCGAAAATCACGTGAATATTTTGCATAAATTATCCCAACGAAATCCGCAGGAATCGCACGTTTCGACGATCGTCCGTGCGTACAATTGTTCATAAAAAGTGAGGTTAGCCGATGCGATGCAAGCACTCGGCTTGCTGAGCGGCGGTATGGCACCGCCTGCAGGGACTTCGTCCAAGCGCCGCGACGCCACGCTCAAGCGGAACCGGACGCTGGACAGGAACGCGTCACGTGATATGCTGTACGAGAACGACGAGCTCCGGTCGCGCACAATCAACATAAACGCCAATATCGAAAAAGGTATGACAAGCGTTAAACACGAAGCTGCACCGAACTGAGCCCTATGCGTAGGTAGGGCGAATGCCCTACATCATTAACACGTCTCGGTCACCACTTGTTTCTTCTCAAAACTATAACGCTATCTATCATAAATCTCGTTCTCGCCGAGATTATTTTCTTCGACCTCAAAGACTTGAGGTTAACGAAAGTCTCGTTCAAATCCCATAACTGGAAACATAAGCGCATATAGATTATGGAAACTGTAAACTACGATTGTTGGAATTCTTCAGTGTTACGTGAACAAGCTGTCACGAATATAAAATAATAATAAAACGAATTCATTTTGGATGAACGTACTTTTTCTAAATTTTTTCCCACAGTTTTCAATAGAACGCATAGACATTCCAGTGGTTCGTCCGAAATTTGGCCTAATAAGTTTGTAATGCAGTACGTAATTGTATTGGTCCTTACCATATTTCGGTTAAAGAGTTCACCGATGAAACTAGAATAGAATTAGAAAAAAAAAAAATTATATACACGTTATACTGTAAGTGTGGTTTACATAATATAAGTCTATTATTTTTAATCGTAAATTATACGATATAGCGCGTATTTATGATACCGGCAATTTTCCACGGAACGTTCGCGCGATCTCCTTTCGTATTCCTCGTAATCGATTTGGAGTTTTTTCTTCTTCTCCTATAATATTCAAAATAAATTTTTTAACTCGCTCAATAATCAATAAAAGTAAAATAGGCAAGGCCGTGCGCGTTATGTGTAAATGATTCGGAGATGGGAGAATAGGAAAAATATTTTGCTTAAAAATATTTTATCAGAAAATCGAAATTAAAAAACGTAACTGACTCAAATATAATGCGGGTTTCTCGGCTGTTCGGAAATTTTTTTGTGAATTATGGTTCTCGACAATTTGACTTTTAAATTCAGCAGACTCCTATATAATATTTTACGAATTCATTACGTGATTTTTGCACGAATTCATTTCCTCGCGTTTCTTTTTGCCGTCCGTTCGGTTCACTTTGTCCGCATGGAATTGTCGTTGACATTTTTTTAGAATGAGCGATTTGAAGGACATGGTGCCCTTACCGTCGTCACAAGTCACTTGCATGGATTGAATAGACGAACACAAGGACGCATAAAGACGTACATTTTGTCCTTGGATCGCCTGTAAAATATGTGAAAAAATCGATTTTAATTAAAACACAGTATGCCAATTTACATTAGTTTCTGGGTCGCATAAATATCGATAAATAGAACAAAAAAAATTAAATCATTCTGTCTAAATCAATGAATCGTATGTATTGCGTTATTATCTATCATTACCTTTTCAAAAATTAAATCGACGGTATTCTGTAACCGTTCGATCGTATCGATTGGCAAGGCCGTTAAATTTTTAGTCAACTGAACTCTGTTGTCTTGTGTAAGTTCATTCAAAATCGAAATGACGTTTTTCTTTAACTCCTGTAAACACGAAAACACGTAGGAATAGAAACGAGAATTTTCAACAAAAATTCTTCGTATTATACACACGATAATAATATTATATTTGCGTACATCTATAATCAAAAGTCGATGTCATGTTAAAAATATCAGTTTTTTTAATAGAGCTGAATTATAACGTTCACAATATCAACAACAAATCACTGTTGTAGTTTCCGTAAACACGAATATGAAAAACGAATTTAAACAAAACAAAGCACACAAAAACGAGATCGACCATCTTTATCATTTACTATACGTGGCCACGTGAAGAAATATTTCTTTGTGTCCAACTATTTCGAGTTTAAATTAAATTTGTATATACATATACCTCAGTCTCGTGTTGTTGACGTTTTGTCTCAGATTCGGAGTCAGTCGTAATTGCTTCTCTTGCAACCATCTTCGGAATACACGCGTTTTCCGATTTGTTCAGTTTAGTTTTACTATTCAACGATAGCTCGCATTACCGTGAATGACTTTTCGCCTGGCCGTCGTCGCCGTAAACCCTTCGCCGTCATCGCGTTTTAATCTCGACGTATTGCATTGCGAGAGTTCAGAAGATCTCGTAGTGGCCGTGTCGCCGCCAGACTTGTTCAACGCGTCTACCGGTTTCTTTGTGTATTTTCTATTATTCCTACGAGTAAAATAGCGACTTTTATTGGCCTGCAATAGCGACGGAAACGATTTCTCGTCCATGTAAAACGTTCGTTGTCCGTTGTTATCCGTTGTCCGTTGTTCTATGAAATGAAATACAAGTCAAATTAGATACGAATATTTTGAGGATAGTTCATTAAAATAACAAACCTTCGGCGCGGATTGCATCGTCGTCGGATCGATTTGCACTTACAGTCTTTCGGATTTTTTCGACTACTTTCCAATCCGAAAGCTTTCCGTCGCCTTCGGCTTGTTCGTTATTGACAAATAACAGGCTATCGCAAGACTTTTCTTCTACGTTATTAGAAGCCGAAATCGGTGTTTGTGACGTACAGTCCGCCTCTTCTAACGGTTTACGATTCTTCCGTCGTATTCTCTTGGCTTTTTTACAGTTCTGTTTTAGGCCCCGACAAAATACAAATAATTAATACACAGACGTGAAAAATAACTGTCAATGTGTTCTTAATTGATCGAATTAATTCGTATATTATTACGATCTGGATTAAAACGAGAATTCAATGCGTTCTAAAAAAAACGACCGAGTAATATTACAGTATCTAGTTGAATTTGAATAGAAAAAATTATATTATCGAACATATACACACATGTGTCATGGACGAATTTATCTATACGCGGTTCAATCGCATTTTGAAAAATCATTCAACAATAACTATTTCATTGGACAAATTGTCGAAGAAATGACTTTCGTATTACCAAATTAAATGTCTGTCCGAGCTGACTTTTAATATCATTTGAAAAAAAGAACACGAATTTATTTCCAAACGACACATTATAATCGGACGGTGTTTTCTTAAATTTCTACATTTCTCTTTGTAAATGAATCGGGTTACTTGTAACTCGTCCACTTCTAGTTTTTTCTCGCATTCGGTGGGACGAGAAATCTCCTCGGACCGTAATTTCTCCGTCATCATCGGTGTACTCGATCCGCTGACGATCCCTTCTTGCAATTCGTCCGCGAATAATTCTTCGATCTCAGCCTTCTCCTCCTTTCCGTCACATCTCGCGCTCTTGTTATGTTTGAGACACGAACCCAATAATGGTATTCGTCTCACACATCTCCAGACTGCCTTTCCGCATGTTCGAGCACCGGAAAATACTGTTCTTATTGTAAAACCCATTTTTAAGTTCGTTAATTAAACTGAAAAGAAAACTATATTTGTTATATGACCAATGAGTTGTGTACACGACAATCTCAGTAAACGTACTGACGGTCTTCTATATTCAAATCAACATTATACCTATTAGCATGTGTATCCAGGACAATCGCAGTGTATATTATAAAATGTTTTAAATGTTTTTCACCGTATCAGCCAGTCAAAGAAAAGGTCTAATAAAATAATAATAATAATAATAATAAATATTCAACGAAATCATAGTACGTGTTCTCTTCTTTCTTTCGTACAATAATTATTTCTTAACTCTTTACACAAGGTTATTGTAAAAAAAAATGGTAGCGAACCGTAATTTTTGTGGATGTCACTTTAGTGAATTACTTAAATAAAGCTTTAGAATTTTATATATAATCTCTTATATTTTGTTATCATTATAAATTTGAAAGCAATGACGAAACCAATGCATTCAATGGAATGCGATTCTGTAATATTATTTGTTATTAAGACCCAGATATTGATGACTTGTGCATTTCTGTTTTATTTTTAAAACATCTTACACTCTTGCGTGATGCTTTCCTAGCCCCAAAAATTTCATTTAATAACATATGAATTTAAATAATTAATTTTTATTTTGCATTTTATAGCATTTTTTTGGCTTTTTTAATGTTTTAAGCTAATCTTTGACACTTTAAGGTCATTTTGTAACTGTTTTTCAATAAACGACAGAAAAGTCAAGAGTTTAATATATATATATATATTTTTTATTTATAATTATTTTACGTAATTTTTTTTTTCACTCATAATTTAACATTTGTGCATACATTTTATTCTTAAAATATATATTATACCGTAAAAAGTTTAAGAGAAACTGCAAATAAAGAACTTAATATTTGTCGTATAATTGTAATACAATAAAATTATTATCTAATTCAACTCCATCTATTTACTGCCCTTCGAAATAACACAGATTGTAATTAATATAATATTAACTAAAAAATAAATAATTTAAGTAATTCAAACAGTTTTAAAGGATTTTTTTTAAGTTATTAGATTATAATTTAATTTTTTAACTCTTTTTATGCCTTTAGAGTTTAAAGAATCATTTGTGTTTTTCAAGTCATAATTGCATTTTTATAGGTTTTTTTTAAACCTTTCAACATTATTATTAAATATTAATACACAATAATGAATTTTGACTAACAGTTTATATTTCATATTTCAATAATCCTATAGTATTCGACCAGTAAATTAGTTTCTTGTATTTCATAAGGATTGGTCTAGCATCCCACCTAACCACCCAGTAAAATGTATAGGAACAGGACTATAACATTGATATGTAATATATAATCAATACTATAACTACTCTGAGTAAAAAGGATGAAATAAAAATATTTTTTTAGAAAAAAAGGAACAGACTTTAAAAAATGCACTAAAAAATATGAAATAATCAATAACCTTTTTTGAATCGGCGCCGAATTTCAAACAATATTACATTGCAGAAACGCATTTTATTATTAATTTATTGCAATATCTTTATTATAGATTAATAAAATGCGTTTCTACAATGTAATGTTGTTTGAAATTCGGCGCCGATTTCAAAAAGGTTATTGATTATTTCATATACTTTAATGTATTTTTTGAAGTCGGTTTCTTTCTTTTTTCTAAAAATTTTTTTTTTGACAACTGATGACGACGGATGATATCAACAGCGGTACTCGTCAATAAATGAATAGAAAATTTTTTTTTCTTTTTAAAATGGTCATACTGTATTTATACTTATCACTCTGATTACTGAGTTGTTATCATAATAATTAATTTTGCTTACGGTCGTATGTGTTCATACTTCTTGGTGAATCGACGAAATTGGGTTTTTGAATTGCGCGTTTGTAGGCAAGTAATTTTATTTAAACTGGTTTAAAAAAAAAAGTAGTTATTTACTTGGTGTCCAATCGTATTCCTCACATAAGTGTTTTTGTATTTTTGAACACCATGATTGCTAATCACTGGGAATTGACTTACAATAAGTATCTTTTCAATTATTATAAGTCTGGTTGTTATAATTTCATCAAACCGAACCGGGACACACACGAAAAAGGTCAAATTTAATTAATTTAACAAATTTATTTTTAAAAATGTAATTGTTGTTATTTATATTTTATTTTATTGCCCTCAGTCGGGGTTCTGTGCGATATTCTTTTGCACCGTTCATATTTTGTAGACTGTCCTAATCTGAAAAATATAGTTTAATAATAAATTATGCCGCGATAGGGTCCGTATAACCGTGTATCGTATGATCGTATAGGAAGTAAGGCCGATCTCACTCTGGAAGCAACTACATGCTACTTTTGGTCGTACGTACACGGATGACTACGCAAGAAATTTACCGACTTTGATAATTTTATTGGCGCTCTCACATTAAATTCGATTTGGTCATGCGACTACGTGCGTTTAGCTCCGACCTGCGATTCGATCCCAGCTGGCTCGGATTTTCGTCCGACCGTAATACAACTTTGTACAGTGACATACGAAAATTACTGTACTTCGTAAGCTCAGGTTTGACACTTTCCAGAATATAGGTGAACGTATTTATACTCATACGAAAGTAGTCAAAGAATTTCTCGGGATATTTTTTTTTAAATCATCCATTAAGTGGTGAAACTCGCCATGTTCTTCTCTCTTCTGGAATATTTCATTAACCCATTCCATCCTTCTTGCGCATCTTCTTTTTTGCCTCATCAACAAACTACTACAATTACTTTCAACCAGGTAAAACAACTCATTCATATTAAAATGTTCGTTAAAAAAAAAAGAAAAATGCGAAAATATACGACAACCCCAGTAGACGTCTCCGACAAGTATGCGCTAATGTGAGAGCTCAAGGTGTACTACTAAGTCGTCCGTTATTGTACATAGTCGGTTCCAGTGTGAGACTAGCCTAAAACAAATTAAAATATGTGAATAATTACATTCGTGCTTAACACGATTGTAATATTACATTTTCCTTGGCTTCAACCGTTATCAATAAGATTCTTTTGTGGATTATGATTACAATATTTACAAGCGATTGTAATAATTGGATTAATATTGATAAATCTGTTGAAATTGTTAATATTGAATGGCTTTGTTCTACAAACGGGGTAATATTGTCATCCCGAGAATATTTTTTAGAATACCAAGCCGGTTATCCGGAATGTGTGGCAACCCTAATAATTATAAATCTTACATTCCCAGTGATTCTTATGGGATTCGTGGTTTATTTATTATAATCGTCTGAATTGATTTTGTTCTTTGTTTTGTAGTTATAACACTAAAAAATGTCGATAAAATTGACTGATAATGAAGTGGCTGACTTCTTCGATACACATATATCTGAAACTGACGAGTTTGATGAAGAGGACGAAATAAATTGTTACAATTTGGACAAGATGTTTCGTGTACATATATTATATACTGAAAATATTGATGTAAGTGGATAATACTAGTTTTTATCTTCTGTCATTTATAATATAGAATCTTTAAAACTTGTAGGAATCGAATTTAATTGACAAAGGGAAAATGGTAATATAGAGAATATTTTATCTGATAACAAACTGAAAAACATTGAAAATTATGAATATTGCACCAGGCAATGAAAAACAACAGAGTTTTAAGAAGATAATGAAAATGAAATAGATTTAGAAACTTCCAAAGAACATATTATAGAATTGCCAAAATGGGAAGAAAGTATGTAATTGTACATGAAAGAAAAACTTTCAATATATTTATCTGGTATTTATCTAATTAATTTAAACATACTTTTATTTGAATTTCCTAGGTATTTTGGATGAATCTTAATGTCACTTTGAAAGGGAAATTACATAATCCGTCCAATGCAGTTTTAAAGTCTGTATTACTAAATGTTCGTTGATAGCGATATTATTGAAATTTTATCACAGCAAACTAATATTTATTCGGTACAAAAATCTGGAAAGTGCATTTGTAGTTTGTACCATATATCAGCTGAGATAGAACAATTTTTGAGCATTCAGATGTATAGTACTATTGTAATGTATTGTATATTTTATTAACGTTTTTATATCACATACATACTTAAATATCATTTTAGGTACACAAGCATTGTCAAAATACCATCTTACAGAACGTGTTGAAAGTGCCGATCCTGGTTCACTACAGTTGCTGATACCATTATCAGAAATACTTTCATACATATGAAGGGTACCGGAGAAAAACGATAGTAGTCCATTGTATTCGATTTTAATTTTAGTGTTTAATTCGATAGCACATTAGGAGTAGTATTGAGCGTTGAAATCGATTCAGTGAAAAAAGATTTCATTTCGCTAATATTGAAGGGAAAAGATCAGATGTACCGGTGAAGAAAGATTGTAGTCCATGCGGTTGTGGAGAAAATAGGTTGAAGTCCAAAAAAACTTTTATTTATGCAATGTTAAATTTATAGTGAATTAATTTTATTTAAAATAATCTGTAACTTTTAATTAAAATTAATTATTTATAACAAGAAATAAATAGCTTTATATTTTTGTATCTCCTGAAAATTTGTTTTTTTTCTTAAGAATAATAATTAAGATTTACCAGGGATAAAAGATTGAAGTCCGTACTTATTTTTTTTTTTCATAACAATCAAAACAATTTTTAATTTATTTCAATTATATTTCAAAGTTAATACATTTTTACTATAATAGTTAACTAATAAAGAATCTTTTATGTTTTATTATTAGGTGGGTGGAAGTTCATAAACTTTGTTTTTACTCTCCTGAAAAATTCCATCTACTACCAATTTTCTCTTGTATAAAATATAATACCCTTCATATAATTAATAAGTTGGACAGTTTTTGAATGCTATTAATATATGAAAGACAATTCTAGTTGAATAACGTACAACAGTCGATTAAATAAACAATATAACAAAAAAAAAACCTCCATACGAATGAGACATAAAAATTGTTTGCATTAGACTTATCCAGTAAACTGGTTCATGACAAGTTCATGTTGGTGAAGGAATTTTACCACCGTCTGCACGTGGCCTAGACACGAGCAGTTGCATTATTATGTGACTAGTAGAAAGTGTACCAAAGAATAAAAATTTTAAAATAATTTATTCTTCAGTTAAATGAATTAATTTTAATAACAAAATATAATTATTCTAGGTTTCAATGGACAATAATTGGTCGTTAATTCATATGATCTGCAATGAAAAAAGATTTTGATATTCTGTGTATTATACATTCCGATCGTAATGCTGAATGTTTGTTAAAAAAACGATAAATGATTAAAATTCAAAGGACGTGGAGAACTCGATTTCAGAGTAGACAAATATTGTGATAACAAAATTTCATAGGTTATTTTTAATTATAGTGAACTACAATATCTGTAGAAAAAGTAAATCATTGGTCTGTTGCAGAAAAAAATAAAGTAGATATTTGTAGACCAGTATCAGTTGGTAAATTTAAATCTTACACGAGTGGAATAGATTTACATCACATGTTAGTCAAAATCTACTGTTTAAACATCAGAGCAGGGGTCATCAACCTTTTTAACCATGTGGGTCATATTTTTTTCAATATTTTTTAACAAGGGTCACATTAATAAAAAAACAAATTTTACATATGATATAATACTAATAATTTTATTATTATTCAGTTTATAATATCAGTTCACGTCACATCAGTGTTATTTTACATGTAAATATAAGAATAAAAAAATACAAGTTTCTTTGTAGAAAAATTTGCTTTTAGGAAAAAATTTTAAAAATGGAAAATTATAGACTAATGCACCAGATTAGATTAAATTTTAGAAAAATCCCATAAATATATACATTTATATTGATAAAATAATTTTTTTAAATTTAACACCTTCATGTGGGGGCCATAAAAAATTGGTTGAAAGTACATACGTTTTTAAAATTGTTACCTACTGTTTTAACTATAATTATCATTTTATAGCATCTAATCTCAAAATGCAAACACATAGATTAAACAATGTTATTGGAATCAAAATTGTTTGAATAATTGTCTAGTATAAGACACTTTTATTTTTTTTACTTTTGTTTTATAACTAACGATTTAATTTAATTTATATTATTATATTATATAACTATAATAATTATAAGTATTTCTTTTTTAAACATCTTATCCCACAATGCACACGTATTTAATGCTAAGCTATTATTAGAATTAAAATTGTTTTTTATTACTTATTGAATGTACTATTTTTGTATAGCAAATAAATATGAAAAACAAGAAATGTAAAGTTTTTTTTTTTTAATTGCTCTTTTTTGATCAGTCTGTTAGAAAAATTCAATTTTTTTCACTACTATTGCCCCATTGATGGTAAAAATTTTAATTTTTTTATTATTAATGTTGCTTCTGAGATTTTAAATCACAAATCTTAATGCTTTTAATCATTTTACTCAATGACTGTAATTGTGTTGTGTCTTACCTATAGCATTGATTTTATAATACTCAGATAAGCCATACAGATGTTTATTTGGACAAACAAATAATAGTAACACAGAAATCCGACAGATTGCAATACTTTTATCGTTAATGGTAATTGTTATTGCTGTTAAATTTATGACAAGCACTGTCAGACGAACATTATCTTACATCCTTTACTCTCATTAAGCCAATTCTTTATTACGTTATGTTTTTTTAACCATGTCATAAAATAATAGTTAATTTTTTTTTTGTTGAACATTGTCAAATTTATTTTCAAAAATATTAAATGCACAATTAACTACTTCTACAAGTTTTTCGGGTGGAAATTTCAGTCTATAAGTTTCAATATTTTCAATGTTAGAATAATTTTTGTTTAATATAAATAATTCTTTTTTATTTATATTGGTATCCGTTATCAAATTAATTTTACAAGTCTTACAATTATTTTTCTTTAAACTTATATGTGTCAAATATCCAGCAAAAGAAGAAATAGAACAATTCTCTAATGTTACTTTTTTATTAATTTCATCTTCCTGGTCATTCTTATTTAAACTATCGATTGAATCACTTGATGAAGATGAAAGTGTGGAATCGATTGTTTCTATTGAATTGTCTTTACAAATATTATTAGGTTCATTCTCAATCACTATCATGTTGTTTGCTTCTTTTTCTTGATTCTGTTCACAGTTAGAACCCTTTGAAGTACAAATCAATGAATAGCTGTGCTTCGAAATGACCTTATTACGCGCGCAGTTGGGTTTCTATTATAACCTCCTTTTTGTCTAAATATTGAAAATAGATTTTCAATAACATCATGATTTAAGTGGTCTGTTACGTGGATTCAAGTATATTATAAAGTCAATGCCTATAGTTTGTTGTTCAATGATTTAGTGTAGACTGTAGATGAAATAATTTTTCTATCTGTCATTATTGTTAATAGCGCAGAATGTGTCAATAGATGGCGCACACAGTATTATTATCGACAAATTATGATACAATAAACGCCAATAAAAATTACACGAGGCTGGGCATTAACGAATTAAAAGCTATGTTATACCCACATTTTCATACAACAACAACATAATGCGTCAACTGCAAGTCGCAAAAGTATCTCAATTATAAAGTTAATTATTGTTCAAAAAACAGTGTGAATTTTCTGAATTACATTTATATACAGACATTTTCTGCTAATTTTATTAGCAGTCGCTAGACGTAGTGTAAATCCCCGGACCCGATGATATCGATGCACGAATCATTGTCACGATGGAAAAATATGTAAACGACAAACGTGCACTATAGTATATGATATACTGTCAATATTGTCATAGTAATAAATAATTATCAGTGACTCCAGTGGCGTAGTTATGATTATGTTCAGAGGAGGGAGATAAATATAAAATATTGCTAAATTATTCGAGTCTATTGTGCTTAGTAAAATCCAACCTATTGTCAATCCTATTATTATGGACGAACAACATGGTCTTCGGCCGGGTCGCTCAACTACAACGTACAATGTAGTGTTCTGCAACTATATATTTGAAGCTTTTAAAGCACATTCGCAAGTTGACGTTATCTATACTGATTTCTCTAAAGCTTTTAACCGTGTCGATCATCAAACATTATTAAGTGTCTTAAAAGAGGCTGGCTTTGGTGAACCGCTTTTGTCATGGTTCCGTTCGTTTATTGATGGTAGGAAACAGTGGGTTAGAATTCACGGTGTAACTTCGGATGTAGGTACTTCCCATTTCCTCTGGTGTTCCTCAAGGTGGACACCTCTCTCCTCTCCTTTTTACTTTATTTATAAATAGCATTAATCGGGTAATAAAGCATGTCCGCCTACTAGCGTTTGCAGATGATATAAAAATATTCAATCGTGTTGACTCCTATAATGACTGCCTTGTTCTCCAAGATGAACTAAACAATATGGTTTCCTGGGCAGGTAAGCTGGGGTTACAATTTAATATTACCAAATGCCATTCTATGACCTTTACGCATCGTAAATCTCCGATTGTATTTAAATACTCAATTAGTGGGTCAGCTTTGAAGTCAATTGATAATTCCGTCGTCGATCTAGGTTTTGTTTTCTCTCCTACACTTTGCCCTAACTTACGTGTTGAGCAAGCCTGTTGTAAAGCTCTTAAAATGTTAGGTTTTATTATGCGTGTGTCAGCTGAATTTCTCCCTTAAAGGCCCTGTATTGTTCGTTTGTTAGGCCAATATTAGAATACGGGTCTGTCGTTTGGGACCCAAGTACTGCGCATAATTCCATAATGCTGGAGCGTGTGCAGAATAAATTTCTAAAACATGTTTGTCACGTGCTAATGTTTGACTGCCCTCCTCATAACTATACGCCAGTACTTCAACATCTTAAACTCGACTCATTAGCGGATCGTAGGCTTAAAAATAATCTCAATTTTTTGTTGAAACTATTGAATGGGCAAATTGATTCACCTTCATTACTTTCCAAAATTTCTTTTAAAGTTCCTACACGTTTTACCCGTAACTTTGTCCCCTTTAATCTTTTAACATCCTCCACTAATTATGGTCTGAATGAACCATTAAGGCGTTGCATGTATTTAGCTAATTCGGACCCCTCCTTTTTTTTTCGACTACCCGTTTTTATTATATTCTTATTTAATTTACTATTACTAACCAATTTTTATGTAATCTTACAGTCACAGACTTTTTCTTTTTAATTACCTATTTTTCTATTATATTCTTATCAAATTACTTAGTTAATTAATATTTATGTAAACCTACAGTTAATTTAAATGTACATTTTGTAAATTGGGCACATGCCCGTATTGTGTTATTAAAATAAAATAAAATAAAAATATGAGACAAACAATCCTCTCGGTGCTCACGCTGGAAAAAAAAATTAGGTGCAGTTTATTTATCATTTGGGTCATGCTTTCCTCCAGAATTTCAGTCTTCATTAAATTACATTTTCCTTGCACATATATTTTCATTGCTAATGATCGGAAGGAATTTGAAAATAAAAATGTATTTAAAAACTAATCAATGAAATTAATTATTTACAAAGTAATGGAATAAATATATAAATGTAGAAAATCAAAATTATACCATTTATTTTTCCTTAGCATTAATTCTTGTCGATAACTTGGGTTTATTACATTCAATGCTAGGTTTTAGTGAAAGCTTTATAGCAATAAACTACCCATGTCGGTTTTGTTTATGCTCTAAAACTGAATGCAATTATTCAATAATTCAAGATAACAGTAAGCTGAGAAATAAAAATAATTATACACAAGGTGTAGCCATAAATAACGTATCACTCACTGGCATTAAGGAAATTCGTGTATGGAACCACACTGACAATTTTCTTGTAGTTGAAAATTATTCTGTCGATTCAATACATGATATATTGGAAGGGGTTTGTTTCTACGATTTGTCAGATATTTTACATGAATATATCATTAATTAAAAATACTTTTCTTTAGATATATTAAATAATCGTATACAGTATTTTAATTACGGTCCTTTAAAAGTCCAAAATAAACCACAATTTATATCTATGGATGTTATAAAAATTAAAATTAAAATTAAAAATGTCAGCAAGTGAAATTTTATGTTTTAGCAGATATTTAGGTGTTATAATTATGGTGACCTTATACGTCCTATTAATTCAGAATTTTGGCAATTAGACGAATTATACAAATAATAAATTTAAAATCAATACAATAATACCAGAACATACCTATACATTATTATTAAAAACACGTATTTTGTTTTTATTTTTCATTTAGTATAAAATATTGCTGACATAAAAGTATAGTATACGGTGATAAGACCAGCTTTCCCTACTTGTTATCTATTCTATACCGTGGCACCCAGTACGACGTCGACACCCCCCGGCCACCATCGGACCGTGTTTTCTTTCGCGCGCGCGGCCGTTGAGACGTGACCGTTGTGCCGTGGCCCGCCGTGGCTGTCTTCGCGTCGTTCCTTTTTCATGCGGTGTGGCTGCCGCGCAGACGTCAAGACGTGATCGTCTAAGTGCAGGTTGGTTTGTTGTCGGCATCATATAGGCGTAAATCTATTAAAATTTCTGGAGGGTGGGCTAACATTTTCAACATCAAAGTCATGGGGGCTTTGCCCCCACACCCCTGACTACATTTTATACAATACAATTTTTTTTTTTAGTTATATTAAAAATACAAAAGTAATAGCACACAAATGAAATATTTATAATCAAAAAAAATTGCAAGAGGGGTAAAAATAATAAGTTACATAATATATTATGAATTTATTACAATTTACAAACAACGTTTATTGTTTTATTTGTAATAAACAGGGCTGTGAATTCCATGCACTAAAGAAGTCTTAAATATGCATGCATTTACGCACTAAAAACAAGTGAAATATGCTTTAAAATATGCACTATAAAATTTCAAAATACGCAATTTGAAAAAAAATTATACCCACATAATATGCTGGATGAAAAAATGTTTTATTTAAATAAATAAAAAAAGAAATAAAAGGAAAAAATAGAAGAGAAAAAAGCAATAACGTTGACCGAAAAAATGTAAATATTACGAAAAAAAAAGCATTTATACAAAAAAAAAATCATTAAAACATGCATTTATATGCCCTAACCCACGAAACATGCAAAAATATGCAAAATACGATTTGGTATTTAAACTATATAAATAAGTCGAAACAAATTTTGGCCGAACCCATTTTCTTATATGATGTAGAAAAAAAAACATGCAAATGCATGAAATTCACAGCCCTGGTAATAAGTAATTGACAAATATATTTAAAACTTTGAAAAACCCCAATCAATGATAAACGCAAGCTTTTCCCAGTGTTCCCAGCGACGCGTAACCTGCGCGATAACTGGCGCGCCCCAACACGCGTACTGCGTAGTACGTTATTTTACTCTGTGGTAATATTATGTTCTCTGCAGTGTAATGCGCTGTTAGAGCTTATGGATAATGTTTTTATTATAACGTTTATTTATTATATTTGTTCGAGTTTCGCGAAACAATGATGTTTAATGCCAAACAGGTGAGTTAATAAATATAATAATATGAATAATATTATATATTTATATAGGTATAGTAATATATAAATAATAATATAAATATAATTAGGTTGATGTTTTTTTTTTTTTTTTTAAGGCTTAGTATAGGCCATTAAGGCCCTTTGCCGCAACTACCACCTCCTCCCATCGTTCTCTATCCTTTACCATCTCTTCCGGATTCTCAACTCCTATTAGCCTTAGATCTTGGTGTACACGGTCACTCCATCGTTGTCTCAGTCGGCCGAGGGGTCTCTTTTTGTTTGGTTTCCATGAAGTTATTTTGCTTAATATTTTTCCTTCAGCACGCCAGACATGTCCTGCCCATCCGATTCTTTTGCTCTTCATTACTGCTACTATGTCTGGTCGGTTGTATAGTTCATATAAGTCATCATTAGTTCTACGCTCAAATTCATTAGTTTCCTCATTCTTTTTGGGGCCAAATATTTGTCTTAGTACTTTCCTTTCGAATATTGCTAGCTTTTTTTCATCTGTTTTTGTTGAGGGCCATATCTCACATGCGTACAAAGCAATAGGCCTGACAAGTACTTTATACATTGTTATTTTCGACTTTTTTGAGAGGATTCTAGATTTAAAGAGGGGTCTTAGCATTCCATAACATTTATTAGCTGCAGTTATTCTTCTTTGTATTTCATTGTGTCCACCACTGGTTGCGTCCAGTCCTACTCCAAGGTATTTAAAAGTTTCTACTCTTTCAAATCTCATTTGTCCTACTACTAATTCTGTTTGGTTGTGAGTTCTGCGTGATAATATCATGTATTTTGTCTTACTCTCATTGATTACTAATCCCATATCCTTACTTTTTTCTATTAGGTCTGGATGTTGTCGTTTTTAGATTTGCTTCCGATTCAGCTACGATCATAATATCATCTGCGTATGCCACTATCGTTACTTCTGTGTTTTCCTGGATTTTAACCCCTAGGTTAAGGATTAGGTTGATGTTAAGTTATAATATTGCAGTTTAGCTGCCACGCGATTTTTTTCAATTTTTTTTTTTTTGAAACCCATGTGAAATCGTGTGTTTTAAACGATGGTGTTATTCGTTTTTGGCGCAAAAACTTAGTTTCGACGTGACGACGTTATATGGCGATTTGAAGTTATAGCAATTTCATACTTACATGCATCGTGGCGTTCGGCCGTAGGTACAAAATGCTTGGCGTGATTTTTAAAACATTAACATTATAACATATAACAATGCTATTTTCTGTGTTTGGTGATGTTGCATAATGCGCGCATGTATAATTGTTGAATGGAAATTATATAGATGTGTTTAAATGACATCCCATGAAAGACAGCAAAGCGGAATAATTTCAATCACATAAATGTTACAATAATAACGAAATTGAAATTAAACGTGTGATGTTACAAGTTACATGTCAACTTCCATGTAATATTGATACAACAAAATATTGCACAGTGGGTTTGTTCTTTATATCTTATAATTGAGACACTTATTAGAACAAGGGCCCAATTTCAAATTTTGGTTTTATTCAGGTGACACAAAAAACTATTATTCTAAGTGTTTTTTTTTTTAACGATAACTTTAAGATTTCGCCTAATTTATAACCACTTAATGAGTTGATTTAATTCATGAAATATTAATTTTTAATTATAATTTTGCTCAAGAAATTTTTTTTAAAGTTATAAAATTGAGTCTTTGTTCCAATTAAAACTTTTAAAATTGAATGGTCATTAATTACTGTGTTTATATATTCAGTTGCATGATATTTCATTGGGGAAGTTCATTTTGAAAAATGATATCGGCTCTTACATCCAAAAAAATTTCTCAAACAAATTAGAGGATTTTGAATGTGTAGTTATTTTAAGAAATACATGGATATCAGATAGCACATATACTTTTCCAACAAAAATGTTTGGAAAAAAAGCAAGAGAATTCAATTTGTCTTGGTTACAACGTTGGAATTGGTCGTCGTATTCAGATTTAGAAAAAGGAGTATTCTGTAAATATTGTGTACTATTTTTAAAAAAAGAAGGAGCGGGTGGTTACTGCTCAGTAGTGTATTACAATACTACAAGTGAGTTAGTTGTTATATAAAAATTGGTTCGTAAGAATATTTACAAATAAATGTACCTACTAAGTTCTATAATCATCACTGCTACATAATAAATTATTTAATTAGATTGAACAATCTATCATTGTCTATGTTATTATTTTGATCTGATAGCGCATCGGTAATATCACATGTCAATATCAGCGTTACCACAAATTACATGACACATTCAATGTGGGGGGGGGGTCTAAAATAATTTTTATATATGTATATACCATAGGGTCCAGACTTGGAGACCCCTTTAGGTTGGTACATTAGTAGGATTAAAAGGTGCAGGGCTGGTTTTAGTGGGCAACACCATTTTAGTAGTTTTTTTGTTTCCTATTCGTACATCCTTTTTCCCCGGGTAGGTGGGTGGGTGGGTAAAAAAAAGAAGTTTGGCTCCATGTAGTAAAATAGTTCGGGACACGGGGAAAAAAGTAAAAATCGTGAATGTCCCGCTAAAATCGGGACGGTTGGCAACCCTGAGTAAAGAGGACCCGCATTTACGATATTTTGACGTTGCGATATCGGAGTAATTTTTGGCCCGTCCGAACTCGCACCGATGACGGACACGCGTGTGTATCGAGCAATTAGTTTACGGGTAAAACCAACCGCAATTACGATAACGCAGCGGTGCCGCACGTCAGAAAACCGCACGTGTGTACCTAAACCATAGGCGAAAATCTATTAAATTTTCTGGGGGGCTAACATTTTTAACATCAGTCATAATCAGTCAAATATCCAAAATACATACAAATTATAAAATATTTGGGGGGCTTAGCCCCATAAGCCCCCCCATTTCCGCCTATGGCCTAAACGCGAGAAAAACGAAACTCGCGATTTTTAGTGTAACAAAACTGGGCAATAACAAAAATAACCCGAAATCCGAAACTATTATTATATTATATATATTATATATGTATATATGCACTGCACGCAACTACGAATTTTATTGCGTGCGTTTCGTGCCGTTTTTGTGGTGTGTGATTATAGTGAGTGGTGGCGGCGAGAAGCCCAAACATTGCAGAATCGTCGTCAACATTGTAGCACCGCGCTGTGTACCTACTATATTATATACAAAGTCGACGAGAGAGAATATCCCGCGCGGTTGTGCGGATCGAATATTCAATATAAATGTGCACACGCGCGCGCGCATTGCTGCGGCTGAAAAACCGAAACCTGCAAGGCTGCTGCAGAGGTGTAATAACGATAAACAATAACAATAATAACAATAACAAAATAATAATAATAATAATAATAATAATAATAACAAAAATAATAATAATAATGATAATGATAATGACGATGATAATATTATATTAGGTGTGGTCGAACGCAGCTATATACTACACCGAACGCGGTTTTTGTTTGTGAAAATCCCCACCGCGAGTGTATATGTATATCAATCACGGCTCGGAGCGGCCACCGCCACCGCAGCGTCGTAACGCGTATAATAATACGCGTCGCGGTCGGCGTGCAGGATACGGCCGCCACCCGATTGGCCGTAGCCATGGTGACGGGCGGCTAATCATGGGCGGGGCGACGCGGCTCGCTGTCGGTGTATACGGCCATACGGCGGCGCGCGTAACGTTACGATATTATTATTATCGCGTACGATATGCTATATATAGGCGGCGCACGGGTAAAAGAGTCTGCTGGCCGGGGCCCGCCGCCGCCGCCGCCGATCGGGAGGATCCGGTGTCGGGTCGGTCGACGGGCGGGTGGGCGCGGCGCGGCGCGCACCAGTAGTATTTCGGGCCGGTCAACGATATCGCGATGATCTGACGCAAACGATATGCCCCCGGACGACACACACGCGCGCGCGCGCATCGTACCGCACCGCACTGCACCGCACCGCGCCGTGCCACACCGCGCGCACACTGGCTACGCGCGCCGCACACACCGCCGTACAACCGTATACCGTGTACACGTACGCCGCCGCGACGACCGCACCGCATCGCGGGTAATACGTGTACGCGCGCGCTTCTCATTTTTCGTTTTAAAGAAATAAGGTGGGTGGGTAAAAAAAAAGTTTGGCTCCATATGTAGTGAAATAGTTCACCACGCCACTGCGCATCATCATTGATCGGGACACGGGAAAAAAGTAAAAATCGTGAATGTCCCGCTAAAATTTTTAGTATAACCAATGGCGGTTTTTAGGGGGGGCGATAGGGGCGATCGCCCCCCCCTGGACGTTACACATAATATCTATATTTTAAATAAATACACAAAAATTAATATTATTGTGACAAAAAGTAAAAAAAAATTAAAAAACAATAGAATAAGTCATCTTCACTATCACAAATCCCAAAAAATTTTATTTTGAAATTTACATATTTATATATAATTTGTCACATTTGTCTATATTTTATTTAATCAGTGAAGCTAATGCCCGATTCCGCAATTTGAGGAGTATACTAGCGGTACATTAGCGGAAATCGGGTTAAATTATTGGGGGTCTAAGTCGCTATAAGACAATATATACTAAATTGCCATTGAAAAAATTTTATCTCGCTTCGCTCCATATGTATCTACATATAAATACATTTAAATATAATAATAATTTTTCAAACCATTTTTGAGGGGGCTAACTAAACTTTTAGGGGGCAAAGTCCTCCAAACCCCCCCCATTTTCTACTAATGAACTAAACTACATATGTGAGAAGGGATTTGATATTTTAAATCGCCCCCCCCTAAAAGTTTCGTCAAAACCGCCACTGAGTATAACAAAACTGGGCAATAACAAAAATAACCCGAAATCCGAAACTATTATTATATTATATATATTATATATATATATGCACTGCACGCAACTACGAATTTTATTGCGTGCGTTTCGTGCCGTTTTTGTGGTGTGTGATTACAGTGAGTGGTGGCGGCGAGAAGCCCAAACATTGCAGAATCGTCGTCAACATTGTAGCACCGCGCTGTGTACCTACTATATTATATACAAAGTCGACGAGAGAGAATATCCCGCGCGGTTGTGCGGATCGAATATTCAATATAAATGTGCACACGCGCGCGCGCATTGCTGCGGCTGAAAACCGAAACCTGCAAGGCTGCTGCAGAGGTGTAATAACGATAAACAATAACAATAATAACAATAACAAAAATAATAATAATAATAATAATAATAATAACAAAAATAACAAAAATAATAATAATAATGATAATGATAATGACGATGATAATATTATATTAGGTGTGGTCGAACGCAGCTATATACTACACCGAACGCGGTTTTTGTTTGTGAAAATCCCCACCGCGAGTGTATATGTATATCAATCACGGCTCGGAGCGGCCACCGCCACCGCAGCGTCGTAACGCGTATAATAATACGCGTCGCGGTCGGCGTGCAGGATACGGCCGCCACCCGATTGGCCGTAGCCATGGTGACGGGCGGCTAATCATGGGCGGGGCGACGCGGCTCGCTGTCGGTGTATACGGCCATACGGCGGCGCGCGTAACGTTACGATATTATTATTATCGCGTACGATATGCTATATATAGGCGGCGCACGGGTAAAAGAGTCTGCTGGCCGGGGCCCGCCGCCGCCGCCGCCGCCGCCGCCGCCGATCGGGAGGATCCGGTGTCGGGTCGGTCGACGGGCGGGTGGGCGCGGCGCGGCGCGCACCAGTAGTATTTCGGGCCGGTCAACGATATCGCGATGATCTGACGCAAACGATATGCCCCCGGACGACACACACGCGCGCGCGCGCATCGTACCGCACCGCACTGCACCGCACCGCGCCGTGCCACACCGCGCGCACACTGGCTACGCGCGCCGCACACACCGCCGTACAACCGTATACCGTGTACACGTACGCCGCCGCGACGACCGCACCGCATCGCGGGTAATACGTGTACGCGCGCGCGCCGCGCCATTCCCGTTCTCGTTATATTATTAATTGTGCGCGCCGGTGTTGTTATCAATTTCGTAATATTATATATATATTCGAATAGAATATTTGAAAAAAAAAAAAAAAATTAAAATATATATACGTTAGCTCCGCCGCGTCTCGCCGGTTTTACCGTTGCGTACGGTGTGTCGTCGTTACTCGTACTATTAGAAGCCGTGTGTGTGTGTGTGTGTGTGTGTGTGCATTACGACGGATATCGCGGCCGTAGCCGTCGCGTATCGGATACGTCGTGATATACCGCGCCGTGCGGTTTTCACAATCGTAGAAAAATAATAATACCTATTACACCAAAAAAAATAATTTTTCGTTCCGCGCCGGCCGCAAGCAGCAGCAGCAGCAGCTGAAGCAGCATACCGTCGGTTCGTTCGCGGTTGGCGCCGTGGCATGCGCAGCGATGGCACTGGGCATATCTTCGACGCCCACCGACTCGTCGTCGGGACGGGGATCGCCGGTGAGCCCGGCCAGTAGTCCGGTGACGCCGGTGGCCACGCGGCTCGCCGCGCCCATGCCGCCCATGGTGCCGAACCCGATGTTCGGGCTGCCCATGCTCAACTTCAGCGTGTCCCAGGTGGCGAGCGTGTGCGAGACGCTCGAGGAGAGCGGCGACATCGAGCGGCTGGCCCGGTTCCTGTGGTCGCTGCCGGTCGCCCATCCGAACATCGTCGAGCTGAACAAGAGCGAGGCCGTGCTCCGGGCCCGGGCCATCGTGTCGTTCCACAGCGGCAATTACCGCGACATGTACACCATACTGGAACACCACAAGTTCACCAAGGACTCGCACGGCAAGCTGCAGGCCATGTGGCTGGAGGCGCATTACCAGGAGGCGGAGAAGCTGCGCGGCCGGCCGCTGGGCCCGGTCGACAAGTACCGGGTGCGCAAGAAGTTCCCGTTGCCCCGGACCATATGGGACGGCGAGCAAAAGACCCACTGCTTCAAGGAGCGCACCCGGAGCCTGTTGCGCGAGTGGTACCTCCAAGACCCGTACCCGAACCCGACGAAAAAAAAGGAACTGGCCCAGGCCACCGGGCTGACGCCCACCCAGGTGGGCAATTGGTTCAAGAACCGCAGGCAACGCGATCGGGCGGCCGCGGCGAAAAACAGGTAAACTACACTTTTTTCCCTCCCCCTCCATACGCTTTTTAAAAGAATTGCCGTTTTGTCGGCGCATCCAAAACGTTTTTTCGCGGCCGAGTTCAAATTATGACCACGATCGCGAGTTTAGTACAGGAAAAAAATAAAAAAAATTGGACATCACTCATATAGACGTATAAATATATAGACTCATATAAACAGAGACGCGATTTTTATTCGACCGGCGGTTGGCTCGCAATTGGGGGATTCAGGAATAATAATTCTCTTTAGAGAAAAAAAAAAATCCACGAAAAACCGAATTTTTTTTTGTTTTATTTTACGATTTTTTCGTTTGTTTTCAAATACAATATTCCCTCGTCCGGCGTTACTAATCCGTTATTATAATATTATCGTTATTATTAAAAATAATATATATATTTTATTATTAATTTATTTGTTAATCGATAAATATTATAAAAATTGAAAATGATATATCGCTTTTTTTGGGAGGATGGGAGAGTGTACAATTTATTTATTAAACATTTGATACGTGTGTGAACTGCGCAGAATTCATATAAAGTTCACCACCGCGAGTATAGTAGTTTTCCGCGGACGTTTCGCCGGGATGTTCGCTTGACGACAGAGATTTATTTCATCATATAATAAAGTGGAAAAAGAACAAAAATGATCGTTTTTGCGTATGTATAATAGGTGTTGAAAAAAGAAAGATTTAATTGAAAAAAAAAAAAATCCGTTTCGCAGAGAAAAATAATCGGAATTCCGAGCGTTTTAATTTCGCGGGATTTACCAAAACGACACACCGGGCTGTGAAAACCGCGAGCGGCATTTTTTTTTTTTAATAATTAATACGTTTTTTTTTTTCAATAATTTTTTATACTTTTGATAATTTTAAATAATTTTCGACGTCCCGCCACGTTTTGATTTCCGAATTCGTTACATCGTTTCGGCAACGCTCCGAAATAGCCGTTTGAAAAGACACCGCTTTTCATTCGCGTCCCACATTATTATTATTATTATTATTATTATTACTGGCCGTGTACTTCGTTTAAAAAAAAAAAATGCCGCCTCTTATATACGATTCAGATTTTGTTCAATTCGATTTTTAATTCTCGGCGTAAGGACGTGTTCGAAACTTAGGAAAAGAGATTTAATTTGGATTTTTATTTTATTTTCAACGCAATATTTCGCACGTTTCGTCGCTTAATTTTACAAAATACGTATGAAAAAAAAAATCTGTGGCCGACGAATAATAAGACTTCACTGACTTTTTTTAAAACTCATATAATCGTCATTAACCGACATTGCCAACGCGCTATTACTTCGTTTTAGCTCGTTAACGTACTTTCTGACTCTTTTTTTTTTTTTTAATTTTGCTCGGCTCCTAAGGGTCGTAGCGTTCGTATTAAATAGCCAGTAATCTTCCTCGAGAATCGGGCTAACCGAATGCAAAAAGAAATTTTTCAAATCCGACCGGTAGTTCCGGAGGTTCAAAAAACCGTACTTTAGCTTCACCGTATAGATTATACCATAAAATATTGTGTCGTTTCAAATGGCGCGTTCATTAAGTCCGAAAAACGTTTCTCTATACAGTGTGTTTTAAAAATTAAAACCGGTACGGTTTTTGCAACGGGAAATACGGAGCTATTAATTTTTAGACGTCCGAAACGAACGTTTTCGTCTCGTAAACGGATGTGCTGCCCCCCCGTTTCAAGTTTGGCAATATATAATATATGGAAAAAAAAATGTTTTGTCCGTATGAAATAATATATATATATATATATAAAATTTAAAACGGATAAGTTAATATAGTTATTTACTGGTAGAAGAAGATCGTGTTAAAAAAGGGTGTCCATCGTGTTTTTTTCCGCGTATCGTGCGCCGCCGCCGGTGAGAACGAGCAAAAAATAATTCGTTTTGTATCGGACGGACAAAGATTTTATTAAAAAAAAAAAAAATATGCCTGAAAAAACGCGTTAAAAAGTTTTATTTTTTTTAAAAATTTTCTCGAAAAATTCCGTTTTGTGACTGTTTATTACTATATATAGTAAATTACTTGGCCTCGGTTTTACCACTATGTCGCATATAGTTGACACAATGCGTTTAATAAATTCTGAAGGTCAGATCGCGCGAGTTTCGCCGTTATCGTTAAAATCTAAATGTATACCGTCGAGCCGACAAAACGTTAGTTGGGTTACTACCAAACCGCGGTTACCTCGATTCTAACGTTCTCGTTAGATAATATAATAATGAAAATAGGCGATTAGTATATACTGCAGTGCAGCGTTTCCCGAAAGGTGGTCCGCGGAACCGTGGGGGTTCCGTGCGGAAGGGCCACAATAGGGTTCCGCGTTCCGTCCAAAAATTAAACAAGACTATATTTTGTAAAAAAAAGAATCACGACCGCGCCGCCGCCGCTGACCCGATAGGGCTAGACGCGCACATGCGCGTTATGCGTACCGTTCCACGCGCTTCTACACTATAGCTAGTATTTCTAATTCAAGTATTTCTATATAATTTAAAGCGATATTTTTAGGAAATATATGTGAGAAAATTTCGTTCTTTTCATTAAACCGATAAAAACAGGTATACTTATATATTGTATTTCTTTGTACGGTAAATGTATTAATAATTCGTACGTAAAATAATATTGTTTTTCATTTATATATAATTTCTTTTCAAATCAAACACAAAAATATAAATAGTAAATACTAAAAGGTATAATAATTTGTCTGTTATCGAAACTATATAGGGTTCCGCTATAGGAAAAGTCTAATCGATTAGGGTTCCGTGGCAAAAAAAAAAAAAAATTGCGAACCTCTGCGGCTGTAGTGGATCTATACGGCACTTTATAAAACGCCGATTAAATTTTAACGAGCCGATGATTTCGCGGGCGATTTTAACGTTTTAACGACGTACTCGTACGTTAAAACGCTAACGAATCTCGCGCTTTTTCGCCGACTAATCGTTAAGCACGTATAATATTTTGATTTAACAAAAAAGTCAATTCGGTTAACCGAACGTCGGCGAAACCGTCTTTTAGAAATTTCTGTCGGCGGTGTATACGTGTTTTCGTATATATAGGTTCGGTCGTCGTACGCCCGCGACGGTATAGGTACGAAAAAAGTAAAAATAACCAAAGGCCGGTCGATTTCGTCGTTGCTCGTGTAATAAATAAACGTTTTTATAAACCGCGCGTATGTATAGAACTCGGTTTTGAAAACTTACGCTGTAACGTATCCGGGTCGAGTCCGGTGCGTGCGCGATCTACGGATAAAAAAAAAAAGAATCCTTTTGGGATCTCTATATAATGTATTATATTATTATAATGTGCTTGCGTGTTCAACGTACAATACAAAATTCGATTGTTATATTCGATTGAAGTATAGTATATATATTTTTACGCCGGTGATACACGCCACCGGCACAGCGCGAGTTTGGCTTAATTGTGATATATTTTTTTCTCTCTTGCCTAGTAACGAAAGTGTTTTTCAATAAAAACTATTGTTTTTGGTCTAATTGAAAATTAAAAAAAATTGTTTCCCGAAAAATCGGTATTTCGTTTTTATTCACGTGAACAGATACGCGCTTTTTTTTCGCGATTTAAAAAAACGCGATAAATATTGTTTTCTCCCGTCCCCGGGGAACGCGTGATACTGCGCGCGGTAAAACGTGTAAATATCAGATATTATTGTAATTTATGCGCGCGAGAGATTACAAAATCGAAAGTATTATACGATATTTATACACTATAAAAAAAAAATAAATAATAATAAACGTTTTTCTTATACTGCACGTACGCTCGTATTATGCACGGATTCTCGTTAAAAAAAAACTGGGTAAAATAAATATTGACCGGTGGATTCGTTTTTTTTTTTTTTGTGAATGCGAAACTGTGGCGTCGTTATTTGTGTGTGGGGAGGAGGCTTTTTGTCCTTTCTCCTTGTTGACGATGGGCTAAAAGTTATACGGGCCGTCGATATAAAATATACAAATGTTATCCTAATATCTAATTCATCGTAATAACGAGCAGTGAAAAATTCGCTCGGCAAACGGCGGATGTCAAATATAATAATATTGTATAATGGACGCGTCGTCTGCAGTGCCGCAGGTTCTCTATAACCACGTTTGGTTACAACTTACCGCGGTTCTGCGTTCCGTTTCTCCGGATAAACACGGTTATCGTCGATTATTAACGTTATAAGGGGATCGGGAGCAGCGTGTATTTCCTCTTCTTTTTTATTGCGCATACGAAACATATTAGTAAAAAACACCGTAATTTTGTCCGTCCGTCCGATGGTTGTATATAGTGAAGCGATAGGAAGAATTCTCTGAAAACAGATTTGAATTCGGCATGATGTCCACTGGATATCGGTCAGACCGCTTTTTAAAATTTGCATTTCGTTTCTTTTACTTAAATCATTTAAAATATTGTAAAAATATTTTTTAGAAAAAAAAAGAAACCGATTTAAAAAAAACGCACTGAAGTGTATGAAATGATCAACAACCTTTTTGAAATCGACGCCGAAAAACATTACATTGCGCAGAAAAGCGTTTTCTTAATCTAAAATAGATATTGCAATAAACTAATATATTAATAAAATGCGTTTCTGCAATGCAATTCGGCGCAGATTTCAAAGAGCTTATTGATTATTTCATACTTTTTAGTGCGTTTTTTTCGGTTTTTTTTTTCTTTCTAAAAAATATATTTATTTCATCCTTTTTAGTCGTAGGTAGTGTAGTTACAGTAGTAGTATCGTCATTCCTGTTTCTACATTTGACATGGGTGTTTAGGTAGGCCAATCCTTATGAAATCGGAAAATATGAAAAAAAAAAAATACAAAAAACTAAATTACCGGCCGAATACTAGGCCAGTGTTTACAAAATTGATGTGGGACCACCGGGAGGCGAGATACTTTTTCGTGTGAAAAAAGATTCATCCATATCGGTTCATAAATGACGGAGTTATATGAGGTAACAAACATTAAAAAAAAAAAAAAATTCAACCGAATTGAGTAACACCTCCTTTTTTGAAGTCGGTTAAAAATCTAATTTATAAAGGTTATGGAGATAAAATTTAAGAAAGCCAGCCTGACCGATTTCAAATCGCGCCTGACCGCGCTCCTCCTAGTGATATACAGCTGCAGGTTTAGTGGTGTACCGCGAAAATACGGAAAATTGTATTTAATTAAATTTTTTTATTCGTATACTCAAGACGCCGAATGTTTACACAAAATAAATATTACAATAACGGAGCTGTTTATTGAAAAATGTCTTGAATTTTTAAATAGTAACGAGATTTAAAATAATTGTATTTTTAAAACGTTTATAACTTTTTGCGAGATATTTATAAAAAACGGCTATTACAATATAATTCTGTGTGAAAATTTGGTGTCTAAATTAATAACGGTAGGAATTTTTAATACCGCGCGTATACGCGTGCCGCCCTGTCTGTTGTCTTTTGACTCGGGTAAAAAAAAAAGCTTTTTTTCGATTTATTACTCGCACGAAAACGTTGTCGCGTAAAATGTTTTTTATTTTTCTGTACGTTTTCAAAAATCGACAAAGTGCAGTATACAGTGGACGAGATTTTACCGTTAAAAAAAAAATTATTCGCTGGGGGAAACGATTTATACACCGCGTACTAATCATATTAATTTTAAAAAAAACTAATTATTCTATACTATTATTACTACAATTTTTTTTTTTTTTTATTCAAAACCCGATTTTCTCGAGCACAGTATAAAATATATTTTTTTATTTCGTAGTCGTCATCGCATAACAGAACGTTTATTATTATTAAAAAAATATTGCGTGCGCGGTGTAATGGTAGTTTTTTTTTTTTGCGTGTACACACTATTACCACGAGTGCGTAGGTAAATTAAATGTCGTGTACGCGCTAAATCGTGTTGATAACATTATTATAAATGGTGAATCACACACCCGGTGTGCCCTTCACGATTGGCGGAGGCGTTCTAATAATCGACTGGTATACGCTTATCGTGATACATTATTTCGTATTATTATTATTATTATTATTATTGTTGTTCTCCTCGACATTGCCAATTAATTTATATTTCATATATATTATTTTAAATAAATAATTTATATTTTATATTAAATATTAACCAAATAATTTTTTTTTTACACAATATGATTTAAAGTTCCGAAAATGTACAAGATTTGAATATACGTATTCCATTAAAAACAATTAAAAAATGTACTTCGATTGTTCTCTCGAACACGTGGAGTATTCGAATATATTTCTCCGGAATAAAACTCGCGATATAATAATATAATACACATGTCTCATTTTATGAACCGTGGACCGTGAATATTGAGTGAATAATAAGGTAATAATATTAAAAAAAAAATAAAAATATTGTACGTTCAGTAAAATTTGAGAATTTGAGAATTGCGTGTCATTAACTATGTTTATGACTACTATTCGCCCCTTCCATCCTTACACGGCCGTCACTGGTCACGTTACTCTGAAGAAACACAACGTCACTAATAATTGATAGTCGATAATTGACATACGACCGTCGGTTGTGTATTAATAAATTATTATTTATTAATATTATGAGCAAGGGTTTTTTTTCTGTTTGTTTTTAGTGTCTGTCCCACCACTGTGATGGGTATTCGATAGACGGTAAAATTGTGAATTTGTACGTCGAATATTTTGCCGCACACTCGCGTTATTATTATTGAATTTCGGAAAACATTTGACCGAGTGTAAAATAAAAAAACTATTTAAAGGCGCGTGATGATATCCAACAGTACAAAACGCAGTAATCATTAAGATATTATTAGGTACTATATAAAAAAAATCGAATGGCGGTGGGTTTGAACCCTCAAAAAAAAAAACCCTGACTACGCTATATAATATTATAGTGTACACTTTTTTCCCCCTTTTCAAAACGAACAAAGCTATTATAATAATATATTCGCACCGGTAAAAATCGGTTATTTACTACAGATTTTCAGTGGGTATAATATTAATTGTTGTCAAATATTTCTGGACGATTTCGAGCTCTCACGCTCAGCGTTGAAACTTATCTAGATAATATTTTTTTATCTTTTATCTCATCTAGATGAATTTTTTTTTTACTTATCTGAAGGTTATCTTAGATAAAGAAAATCATTTCAATCTTTCTTGTAATTATCTAGATAAAAATTTTAACCAATTTACTTATTTTTTTTAGTATTTTTGCAATAAATAAGAAAAAATGACGTGGGAATGTTTCCAGGGAGACTTGGATACACACACACATAATTTATATGTATATAAATATATGTGTGTGTAATAATGTATACCTGTTGTATATTATACCCCTTGTAATAACTAATAACACGATTTTTCAAATAATTCATAATTTTTATCTTATATTTTATCTATAGATAAATTTCACTCATCTATTATCTTATCTAAGATGATTTAAGTATATATCATTTTTATCTGTATCTAGATGATTTTTAGAAAACAATCTTTTATCTTTATCTAGATAAATTTTCACTTATCTTGTCTCAACACTGCTCACACTACACACACACACACACACACACACAGAGTAGAGGAGGTATAAATTGAAATAAATACGCGGGCATCGCGCGTCGCCCGTGTACACCACACTTTTCTGAAAGTGACGCGATGAGGAGTAGTAGTAAATGGCGTGTCGTAAATCACGCGAAATATTCAATGTCCTCAAATCACCGATAATAATAATAATAATAATACGAAATGATATTATGTACAAGCGAGAGAGCGTATGAGCGCGTTAACGACATCCGTAGAAATCGATTTTTTTTTAAAACACTATATTTTAATATTGTACACGAGAGACATCAGTTACGAAATAATATTATTATTTATGCGGCGGTACGGTTGTCGTCGTGGTAGGGGGTAGCTGTGTTGTGTCAAGATTCTTGTGTTGTATTGCCGGTGACGTTTATCGGTCTGTTTTACCGGAACGGTGTTAAAACGGTCGTTGGACAGGGAAAACAATCGCAGTAGTATTATTTGGGTGTACAGAAGACAGGGGTGAGAGAGAGAGAGAGAGAGACGGTTTTTTTTTCATGGAACAATTCGCGTCTTGCGCGAATATTATTATTAGTTATTACCGGGACATTGTGAATTTAATGCGTTAAAAAAAAAATGTATCAAATACGCGCGCATTTTAATAAAAGGCACAGTACGCGTCGTGAAATAAGCAGTAGAAAAAAAATCTAAAAAAAATGTCCTCGACCGTAGTAATATGACGTGGAGTTTAATAACGGAACATTTTTTACTCGCTTGATATTTTTAATATAATACGCGTAGTTTACAAACTTTATTATTTTAAACCGTTGAGAAAATACGCGTCGTCGTTTCTTCGAATTTCGAATTATATAATTCTCTGTGTATAACGGCGTGTACAGACGGAGAAAAACGTGTTCAACTATTAAAAATCGTCGATAAAAAGTTTTTAAATTGAAATAAAATTCTCGTTATTTCATACACACTTCGTCGTACAATAAAATAAATAATAAAAAAAAAAATACGCGCTACAATAATAATGTCTGATAACTCGGAACAAAAATACGCGGAAATATTTTGACCAGAAGACCCAGACGATCACCTCGCGCCGCGGGATCGGGCTGTGCTCTGACTATACATACAACTTAACCTCCCCCTCCGCAATCGATAATATAATATTCGCAAGTTATGATGTATTTTGATAATTTTATGTGGGGGCGGAGGAGCTGAGACACTGAGCAATATCATTGTTGAGTAATTTCTGAATTTTAATCTAAGACTTGAATTACAGGAATAAATACCGAATTCTCAACTATTAAAAGCAACTGTTATAATTGTTACATTGTTAAAATTTCCGCGATACCTATATTTCTCTTACGTCGTCGTGTAAACCGGGGGTACTCAAACTTTTGAGATTCGTGCCTCCTTTTTGTGTTAGGTCACGCCCCCCTCTATTAGATTATATAGTATAATTATAGTATACAGGGTGACTGGTGATAAAGCGTACAAACTTCACGGGGTTATTGTACACCCCGAAATCTACAAACAAATTCCTTTTGACTGTGGTCCGATTCTCAAGTAATAAGGAAGAAATTTCATTTTGTTTTTTTTTTTCGAAAAAACGTAATTTTTCTCATTTAACTGGCGGCGCCATATTATCTCCTGAACTATTGGTCCTATAGCAAATTTGAAAATTCCATTGAAAAGCTCATGAAATTTCCTCCAAGAAAACGTACCGAGCAACGTTCCAATGTCATTTTCACAAGCATAATCTTGAAATCTAAAAATTCGAAAATGTCTAAATTAAAAAAAAAAAATTGACTTCCATCTAATGATATAAATTTTTGTCACTCGGAAGTGTACGAATCTCACAAAAGCTTCATTTTTTTAAAAACTTTCACGCCTCTCCTGAAATTCTGTAATGCCTCCCCGCGCCCCCCGTTTGAGAATCCTCGGTGTTAACGATAAAAACGTCGTTGTAATAATTTTCATAACGAAAACATAACGTCCTACGGCGGCATAGGAATAGATAAAAAGAATTTCGCAGTAGGGGGTTGGAGCCGTCCGAAATAACAAATAAAAATATTTATATAAATATTAATAAATAAATGTATTAAATACGCCCCTGCGTGCGACCGTTTTCGCGCGTCTCAAATCAATTTCAAAACACACGTGTATATATACAGAGAGAGTCCCTGTCCCTGTCCCTGTTCGTGTATATATATATACGCATATATTGTATAATGATATTATATTATGTGTGTACGTTTTATATACTCGTGTTTATCCACGTGAACACTCGGAGAGGAAGCAGCAGCGTCGTCGTACTCACTATACTTTATATACTCGCGTGTTTAGAGATACGCGCGTCCCAGTCGTCATAGTAGCAGCATATATAGTGACATATAGTACTCATATATAGTGTTGTATAAATTGTATTTGATATTTATTTATTTTTTCGCCGCTGACGGCGAGGTCACGTGTGTGTATGTATACACGGTGCAGTATAAACGCGCGCGACAAGATGGACCGAAACCGACACGTCGTCAGAAAACAAACAGAAAGCGATGCGAACAGCACAGGAGGAGGAGGAGGAGGAGCAGCAGCAGGACACATTTTTGACGAATGACGGACCGTGAGAATCGTGTTTACCACCACTTTTTTTTATACGCATGTCGTCGCGATGACGGTCTATATAATTATTTTATTTTGTAAAAAAAAAAAAAAAAAAAACATAATGCGTGGCGTGTGCACTGTGCGTGCTCGCTTTTCGTTTTTATAAAAAAAAAAAAAAAAACCCCCGTCGTCGTTTCTGCTGTGGACCCACTGGCGGCGGTGGCGTTTATTATGTCCACTGAACTCAATATACGCGGAATTCCGTGTAATTCTCGCAGCATACGAATATGATATTATATATGGACCCCTAAGTGAGCCGCCATATATATTTTTGTTACCAACTTCATTATGTAAAAATAACCGATTTCGGTGGTAACATCGAACGCGTCGTTTTGTGGGGCGGATGGCAGTTTACCGAAAAATGATAAGAGTTCGGAGAGCGATAAAGATTTTAATTTTTAAAAATGCTGCCAACCATTGGCAACAAAAATCTTACTACAGATACAGTACAAATAATCAAGTACAATGTACAAAGTACTTTTTTCTCGTGGCGTTTTTAGGGAGTGTTTGCACCTTACAGATCCACCTTGGTCGAACCTATACCCATAACACGATTTCTGTTGGTTAGTGCCACAGACAATAACGTAATAGTCTATACGTTTACCGTTCAAATTTCAAATATTATATACCTACAGTGTAACCTACAAAACAAATATAAATCATTTTCATAGAATTTTTCGATAATTCTATAAGTCGGCAACAGATTCGACGAGCCATTTTTACGGCCGATGCTCTTATCATTTTTCGGCAAACTGCCCCGAACCCCGTTTTGTGTCCTGTCATCTCAAAGTAAATAATAAAACATGATAAATATCATGGAAAAATTTATATTTCATCGTATCCTCCGTGAATTTTGTATCTTACACAACGTATATGGCGTCCTCCTATCTGGGACCGTACATTCTGATCGACATACGCGTTCCGTGTGTATCGAGTTCAACGGTATTACTGTGCTGCTGTATTGTTGCTGCTTTCGTGGAGTTAAATTTATTTTTGGACCGTTTCGCAGGTGTTAGCCGTGTGTACACCGTACACGTGATACTATATATTATAATATTATAAACGGAATTTGTTTTTTCGCTTTTACCGCCTGAGTCTCGTCCTGAGAAAACAACGCGTTCTGGTGGCGGCGGCGGCGTGGAACACGCGATACGGCCGGATAACTCGCGCGCGTATGTTTTTAAACGTGTGCGGATCGGCGGCCGTGCAGTACTGCGTATTGTGCGCGATTCTAATAACAAACGTTCTCCGTACAAACGCTGCGCGCACGGTACAGAGTGTGTGTGTGTGTGTGTGTGTGTGTGTGTGTGTGTGTGTGTGTGTGTGTGTGTGGACAAAAACGATAGTGGGGCGCGCGCAGTGCACGCGTCCCGAGCTCGTACCCCGTAATTTTCGCCTACCCAAGTCCTTTGTCCCGGAGGGGGGGGGGGGCGCGCGCTCGCGTTATCACGCGACGGATCAAACGGTGGCGAAACGAGCAACGGCAGCTGTGTGACGTCCTCCCCTCATTCTTGGGGTGTCGAATTCTGTGCGACCATAGTGTTATCGGAAGAAAAAATAAAAACATATTTATATCTCGCGGTATAGTAATAGAGTAATGTATATAATATAATGTAATAATATATTTTGTAATAAATATACATACACTCGCGTAAAATGCGCGCGCGTTTTTTTTTTTGTATAATACCCTCCTGTCCGTTTATTATCGACGCGGCGGCGTATATTATACGGTTAGGAGGAGGAGGAGGAGGAGGTGTATAACGTCACGTAATACAATCACACCGCAGAAAAAAAAAAACGATCCGAAAACGCGATTAGATCTGTATAAAAAAAAATAACAACAATTCTTATTATACGCACATAATATATGACATAAAAAAAAGAATAACTTTAGCCAAACAAACATTCATAAAGAAAAACAGTTTATTAACCAGCAAACACTTCAACATCGAAACGAAGAAAAAATTCATTAAAACATTTGTGTGGAGCGTGTTACTATATGGATGTGAAACTTGGACTATCAGGAAAAACGAAAAGGACCGCTTAGAAGCGATGGAATTATGGATTTGGAGAAAAATGAACAAAACATCATGGGTTGAAAGGAAAACGAATGAGCAAGTGTTAAAAGATGTAAGAGAAAAAAGGAATATAATAAAACACATATTAAAAAGGAAAACGAAATTAATAGGGCATCTGTTCACACATAACGCATTTATGAGAAATATCTTCGAAGGAAAGGTCTTGGGGAAAAGATCTAGAGGACGCCCAAGAACATCATATTTCCAGGACCTCAAACATCTTATGGAAATCACAACATATTCAAAACTGAAAAACATGGCAAATGACAGAGACTTATGGCTATCACGACAAGGCAAGGCCTTTAGATGATGATGATGAATATATGATAATGATATATATATACGCCGTTAACACGTATTTATAGAGACCTTTTTTTCTTCTCTCTCTGTTTATAACGATGTTATTTATATAACGACAAACGGTTTTTTTTTAAAAAAAATTGTGGGGTTTTAAACCGTGCCTCGTGATGCTGTTTATCCGCGGAATTCATAATCGACGTTATCGACGCCCCCGCAGTTGTTTTACAGATCGTGAGCGAAGTATTGGTTTCACGATAATGACGTTTATTTTTTTAGTGCTGTTTCGATCATTACAGACGCGCGCGCGCGCGCGGGGGGGCGGCGAGCTGGGCGACGGCCCGGGGCGGAAATTTTGCGTCCAAAACTCCCCGTGGGCGCGGCGTTTCACCAGACCACACCACCTATAAGTGCGTGTACCCGCCGGAATTTCGTTAAAACGTTTTACACGTTTCAGATTTCAATTCCGTGCAAATATTCGTGATCAGAAATTAAAACGTTTGTGAACATCACTGCCACAATAAAACGCTAATTTATTCACGGGTTGGTTAGCTTTTCCGCGATTATATTATATTCTTTTTTTTTTTTTTTTGTCATTAATTTACGTCCTGTTGCGGTGATTATAACGTGAATCGGGGTTCTGATAAATATAATAATATTGTATAAAATATAATAATCAGTGCTCGAATTTGGAAAATAAAAAAAAGGGGGACTCCGGAAGACTTCAAAAAAAAAAATAGCGTCCTCTACAACGATTAAATACAACCCGACTTGTGGGCGATTCCCCCAACCGTTCATCTTAATCAAATTATTGTAATATAATACGTACGAAAAATTACAATCAAATATACATTTTTTTAAAATTGTAATTTATATTCACATATAAAAATTAATAATTATATAAAAATGTACTCTAGGTAATTTGGTACCCAATTAATTTTAAATAACATTCCACGACTGTTGGTAACTGTGATTTACTTCTGTGTTTTAATATTCAATGCAAATTCACAAAATCTAAATTTCAATATTATTTTAATAATGAATAACGCGTTCCGTGTATCCCCTCTTTCTAATGAAAATAATTTGAAGGGATGCTTTTAAAATATGAAAAAATTGAAGAGGCGCTCTGTCCCCGTTTGAGCACTGATAATAATAATCAGTGATGTTTCCATTAAGGTTTTTTTTTTTAGGGTATTACTTATTATAAGACGTCGAACGATTAGAGTTTTTAAAACGCTTTCTCACACCTATAACGTTTTTCTAATCGTATAGTTTGATTTATTTTCTTCTAGAAAAAAAATCTGTTACAATATATCGCATATTTATATAATCAACAATAGAATATACACTCGCGTACTTCACAAATAAAAAATACGTAGTTTTTTGATATTCCGAATTTTTTCAAAACATCAGAGGGTTGCACAGGACGAGCTTGAAGAAGGTGGAAAAAATTTCTAATTGAAATATCGGAATATCTTATTTTAAAGACCACGGTGATGTAAAAATAAAAGAAAAAAACCTTTTTGTAATTTTTTCATATATTTTTTTTTTTTTACAACTGTATACCCAAAATCAAAAGTACAACCCCGATAATCTGTGTAAATACTTTGAAGATTTTCTCGGAGTGGACGGGAAGTATATACGGTGGTCTATTGCAATGTATGATGATTTGAGAACAACCGTGAACATTATATTCTGAGGCTTCGATAAATATGATTTTCTCTTTAGCCATTTCACGTTTAACGGCGGACAAGCAAATAATTAAAATATTTTAACCGTTATTGCGGGAAACGTGTACACGTAAAAAGGCTTTGTTGCTTTCACGTTGGGTTCCATCCAAAAGGAGTGGCACTCACAATTTTTTTCACGAGCAACTCCGGGTAATATTCAGCCACAGTGCTAGTTAAACGTAATCTCGAGAGCACACTATACGGCAGTATGTCCCTGTGGGAACACTACTGATAATATAACGTCGTAGTTTTTATATATTTGTGAATATATGCGGGACAATATAATAGTATAGCTTGTGTATTAAACTCGACGGCAACGGTAAGGTTTTAGGAAAGGTTTTATATAGAAAAAAATTTCCATATGGTTATACTTAAAAACACACGTTTCAATATAATATACTTGATTTTCGACTGCTTTGCACGTACAAAATGCGCGGTGCTCGTGATATCTGCTGCGTCGATGTCACCCCACCGTATATCTTTATATAATATTTAATCTAGCCGAGTATAATGTTACCAGGCAGTCTGTACCTATATCACAACTCGTTTATATTTATTGATACATGCGCATTATATTATTATATATATATTTTATAATATTTATAATGTACTGCCACCGCGTATATATATATATATATATATATATATATACAAAATGAGACCTAAAAAAAATCCGTGTATACTGCACTTATATAATATGCGGTATTCGTATGTTACCGGCAATAATTCACATGTAATATATTAATTGCTTTTTTTTTTTTTTAGTTTATTTTTCATATTTTTTTGTTTAATCGATATAAACGTTTTGAACTGCGTCGCGTTTGGATTTAATTTTTTTTTTTACCAAATCCGAAGAGGAGACACAAAATTGGACACACAATGCCTCTTGTAAAAATAAATACCGGCAATTGAACAAAACAACATTTTTTTTTTTTACAATTATTTTATAAAAAAGATGTGTCGCAATGCCTAAAAAAAAAATATATATATATATATATTTTAGAACAATTAAATTTCCAAGTCACGTGATTTTGCTATATTGCCGATTAGTTAGACACGAAGCGAAGGTATTATAACCAATAAAATTAGGTTTTCATTGAAATATATATACTTTTCATTTTTAAAATTTTTTTTCAATAGTTTTTATTTCAGACTATTGGAGTTCACCGTTTTTTCTGGAAATCTTTATCTAAAAACGTCTTATTATTCTTGTAATATTCAAAACAGTAATAAAAACTGTAACGTCAGTATAGTAGTACCTACACAGGACAGATATTATAATTTTTTAATGGACAGAGTTTTTTTTTTTTTTTCAATAACTCAATTAAATACTAAATTAACTCGAATTATTTTGTACATTAACTATTGGAATTATTTAAAACCGCAATAAATAATAATTCGGGTTTTTGTGTACCGAGTTTCTTACGACACTATATTGAACTTTTTTACGATATATTTTTTTTTCACAGAGTCGTTCCGAATACGTTTCCGAGTGTGTGTCCACGGTCACTCGTTGTTTCATTATTTGTGCGCATGTATTGTATACTTAAATGTTTTACTGTAAAATACGTGAGAGTCCTATTACGTTGTCCTGTACGCAGGAGAACTGTCTAAATTACTGCAGCTCTTGCGAATCGGTACTTTAAATGATTTAAGGACGGGTACATCACAATAATCGTAAAAAAAAAAAAAAAATGAACAGTATCGACACGAATTCGTCCAGAATCGCGCACGCGAATTTTTCCAATATTAAAATAAAAATCCGTAGACAGGTACTTGTATAGACATTTGTGTCATAATATTATTATATCGCGTAATACGCGTACATAGAATTATTTTTAAATAGTTAATAATTATTTAAAAAAAAATACGAATTCTACTATTTATAACGCGTTTACGCGATTATTTTTATATTTTCCTACCGGCGGAGAATATGATATCGTCTCCTGGTCGTCGGCCGTCGCTGATTTTTTTTTTTTTGCCGCGTCGCTGTCGTCTTTGGACCGCGTGGACCGGGTATCCGGTTACTATTATATACCTACTAGTCGATGTTATACAGTAATAATAATAATAATAATATGCGACGGACGGCGGCAGCAGCAGCACCGCTCACGCGCAACAAGTCTATCCCGTTTACACGGCTCATTGGGTCGGCACTTTTTTCCATTATGGCCCGTGCGCGCGCGTGTGTGTGTGTGCTGAACGCGCGGCGGCGTACGATGTGCACAATGGCGCGTTTGTTGTAATATACTATTCGTACGATACAATATTATTATAACACGTAATCTAAGCGCGTTTGCTGAGAGAGAGAAAAAAAAAACCGGTTGGCTTTGTGTCTCGGCGGAATTCCGTTACAAAGTCGTCGTGTCGTAACGTCGCGTGTACCGCGGTCGTGGTTACCGCTACGTATAAAATTCGCGGCGCGCTCGCGCATACATCGTCGCGTCGGATTAAACATTTTAGGCGCGCGCGTCAGGCGCGTGTACGTGCATAAAAATCCTATGCCGTGATTGGTTGATATACTTGGTATACCTTAATGGTCATACGTTCTTACCACACGTTTAACCATGCTACCATGTTGTTGGATCTAGTTCAGCGATTTTCGTGTACACGGGCACAAGGCCATATATAACAAACAAAAAACGTCTGATAGTAATTAGTGATAATAATATATATTGGCGATATTGAGTTTTAAGTATTTAGGGTCCTTTGTACAAAAGAACGGTGGTTTTGACGAGGATGTGAAACATAGGATAAAGTGTGGGTGGGGATCAAGTGGAGAGAAGCGTCTGGTGTTCTGTGCGATAAGAGAATTCCAATGAGGCTGAAAGATAAGTTCTATAAGAGTGTAGTGCGATCAACTATATGTTGTACGGTTCACAGTGTTGGGCGGCAGAGAAAGAGTGTATAGCAGAGATGAGAGTGCTTAGATGGATGGAGTGGGGTGACAAGAGAAGATAGGATAAGAAATAAATATGTGAGAGGCAGCGTGTAGGAGTAGCGTCGATCGTGGAGAAGATGAGAGAGAATAGACTTAAGCGGTTCGGTCACGTTATGAGAAGAGGAGATTCGGAAGCGGTAAGAACGGTTATGAAAATGAATGTTGAAGGAAGAAGAGGAAGAGGAAGACCGAAAAAGAAGTGGTTAAATGCGATTGAGGGTGATATGAGGACTGCTGGTGTGTGCGTGAAAGATGTGAGAGATCGCGTCAAGTGGAGGTTTGGGACAAAGGTGGCCGACCCCAAAGAGTTGGGACGGAGGCGAGAGAGAAGAACAAGAATATATATTGACGTATTGTAATATAATATTATACATTTTATCAGTAGACCTTATTAGTATTTCTATGATTTTTATCATATAAAATTCTTTTTTATATGAAATCGGTATATGGTGCCACAAACCAGGTAAAACCGCATAAACCACAATCAAATTTCAAAACGTGTGTATAGACGTGCGTGTATAGTGTATAAAATAACGTGCACGTATGACTGTGGAAACCCGCCTTTACGTCGCTCAGAAACGTTTTCTGACGTTTATCGGAAAAAGACAGGAGTGTCTACACTGCATGCAGATACGTGTTGTATATGTCTCGTTTAGATGTCTATATATATATATATATAGATCGCGCTGCCATCGCCGTTCCAATGTAACTGCGGCAACGACGGTATAGAAGTGGAGGGACCTGGCCGGGTGGCGAGTAGAGCCGGGTTCATGACGTCATGGGTAACGTTCTCGGTGTCGCACAAATTTTTATAGAATGACCCCAGCCATAAGACGTAATATACGTGTCAATATTTTTTTTTTTTTATTCTCGTCGGACAGAGTAAAAATTCGCTCTTCTCTTTCCTCGGTATATGCTACGAACAGTGTGTACCTATACACGCGTATTTTATATATATATAAAGAAATGTACACCCAACACGAACAGCTTGAGCAGCCAACGCGACACACAACGTCACCGCTGCGGGGGAGTAGTAGGTAGTGCACGCGCACCACAATCGTCGCCGAGGAGACAGATGTGTTATGTCAAAATATACCAACGCGCGCGCGCGCGCGCGTGTGGAAAAGAGGGCCCCTGATGAGAGTGCTGCTTGCGTATCGCGTGTTGTCTGTCCTGTCTCTCACTCTCTCCATTGACAAACCGCGTCGTTGGTGGGCGCACACTGCTGCACTACGGGCCACCGTCGTCCCGCGGTATATCAGTCCTCTCTATGCTCGTGCAGTACGCGTGTATATAAGAAAACATTGTTTTAATACTGACAGCGAACGTCCCCGCCGACCGGATAAAAATAAAAATTAACGTTTCTATACAGCAGCAGCAGCAGCAGCGTGGTCTTGTACGACGTTATTGGACGCGACTGTGCCGGAGGAGAGTATACCGAAAAAAATGTATACAATAACCCGTTTTTTCGCGTGTACAGAGAAAATAATATATGTTATCGGCGCGCGACGTTTTTTATTTTACTACAGCTGGTCCACCCGCGCACTTCGTTAAAAAATACCACCTCTTATATTATGCGATTCAAATACTTTTGTTCAATTCGATTTTTAATTCAATATTCAATATACCTTTGAATACGCGCTAAACGAGTTTTTCTGTACATTATAAATAAATAACAGAAAACAAATTTTTACCCAACTCGTTTCTCCTTCTATACGAAATACAAGTAACGTATATATTATGCACGAAAAAACGCCATTTGGATCATTCAAATACACGCACACGCAGCTCGAAAGAATATTTCGTTATTAATTTTATTATTTATAATATCGCTCGTATTATGTTTCAAGCGGGTTACGAGGCGCGCGCGCGTAACACGCGATATACCCCGTTCTGTAGATTTCTCGAACACACCGCGATGATGATACGGTTGTCGGCGTCGGCGTGTGCGTTTCAACACTGCGTCATCTGCATGATCTCCTCCGGTCTATACTTCGACCTACTATTACCACTGCTCTTTGACTATACAACAATAATATTATAATATATACGAGGCTATGAATATTGTACGGTCTTCTAATAGATATTATACTATTGTAATAGGTATGTACGTGCCCTCGGGATTGTACCGGCGGCGTGCTACTGACAAAATCTTGCGATATTTTTAAAATTAAAATATAATATAATAACAGTCGAAGAAGGGCTGCGAGGAAAAAAGATCTCGTAATTATTATTATATATATATATATATATATATACGAGAAAAAAAAAAGGTTACTCGCTAAAAATTATAATGTGTAAGAAGAGTGGTTATATGATATTTTCGAATATTTGGCCGTGGGCTGATGAAAAATACTTGAAAACTCGGTGAGCCAAAAATCGGTGCCCTGCGTATGTGGAGAGTGCGGTGTGTAAATCGTACACAGCAGCTCAGCAGCAGGCGGGGTGCCTCGCTTTTGCCTGCAGAGTCGATAGTAATAGAGTCGTCGTCGGTGTGATGTAATTAGCCTGACGACGACCGGACGAGGAGCTGGTGGACGACACGCTGTGCTAAACCCGTTGTTGTGTTGAGGCTTTCGACTGATTGTGTGTATAAATACGTGTTCGTGTGTATTTCAAGGGTTAATGTATCGCATTTCATTTTCGACAACAATAATCCTCTGCTGTGCCCACACGTTCTCCTTAACTATTATTGCGACTACTACAACTACTACCCAATCCCCTACCGCCATCCCAGCAATAGCGTCACAGAACGTTTCAACTATATAAAGGCGAAACGTTTTAACCGCGGTTCATCCACCAGCCAAAAAATTTTAACACGTTGCTTTATCTCGAGAAGAGGGGAGGGGGGGATCTCGACATCCTTTTTTCCCTCTACGAGGGCCGTATTTTTTCCCCTACTTTTCATCGAGTGTCGCCACATATTAAAATAATCGTCGTTAAAAAATACCGAATTTACAAAATCGCAATACGAGTATTAATTTCGTTCGGTCGTCCTATATTAATTTCTAAACAAAATTTATTGGGGAAATTGTTTAGGAAAACATTTTTTTTTAAAATAATTATTGCGATCGTTACGAATGAAAAAAAAAATGTAATAAGTAAGTATAGAAATATTTAATAGAAGTCGAGAGTATTTTCCACTAATTATTGTTTTCAATCAGCTTTCATTTTAGACGTTTTACGTATTATATTCGTTAGATTACGTTCAAGAAGTGTTAGTCGTTTACTCGGAGAATAATATTTATTTTTTCGACATTTTTTAACAAGCGAACGCCTGCACGCGTTTGCTCACAAATATAAGTGCTACCGGCGAAAGTAGTAATAATAATAATTTTTTTTTTTTTTTAGCAAAACTTTTTAATACCTTTGAATTTTATTTCGGAAAGGTTTGAATAAAATGTTTGTAAGTTTTTACCTTTTTTAAAAGCCGTTTTAAGAACATCGTTGTTTTGCATTTCGATGACGTGAGTTAGATCCAACGTCACCAATGTGTCAACAGAAAAAAAGGTTTTAAAACAATTTTTTTCTCCTGTATATTATGATGTATGTATAAAAGTCGGAAAATCTTATAGAAAATTCGTTCTGTAGGTTTTCAATTGTATTTAAAAAAAAACATTACTAACACTTTCATATCATTTTTTTTATTCTAACCTTGAGAAATATTTGTTGGAGGGCCGCAGCAAAAATAAGTTACACGAGTTATCGCGACGTTTGCTTTATCTGCTAGCCGATTTTACTTGTACAAATTAATAAGACCCCATCCAAAGTCGTCCGTTTTTAAAAATTTGTTTAGGGCAATCGTCAGAAATAAAAAATAGTTTCGTAATGCCACTCGTGGCGTCATCCGTAGCTGTACACTCTTGGGGTATGTTGTCTTTTCCACTAGAATGTTTTCCCCAAAACAACGTTTTTTTCTTAAACAAATTTGCTAAAAAAAACACTTTAACAAAAAATGTTGATTATCGAAAAATAATATCATTCCAGTGACCGGTGGAAGGAGATATGCGGTCGAGTAAATTGGCCGTGACTCGTTAACAGATCTCACAGGTCCCCAGTAGTAACACGTTGAATTAAACTCCTTTCGTAAACTACTGTGATTTGACGAGACTCCATAGGAAAACAATGGCACGGGGTGAGGTCCGTGTTGGAACTCCTCAAAGTGAGACGAGACGATTCTGGGACTTTTCATGTTGTAGTATCGCTTTGCGTGGTCTCGGTGGTACACATTCGCTCCGTGAAAATAAAAGAAACTAATCGTACAATACAATAACGTCAAACCGGAGTATAAGAGTGTATAAATAACGAAAAGAACAACCGAACAACGACTAAATAGTGTGGCCAATTAAAAAAAAAAAATTATTCTTTATCGTTTACACCATAAGTTTCCAAAATAGTCCCCTTGGGTCGATTATTACCTGCAAGGGGTCCGTGTCAGCGAAAAAGAAAATTGGTGGTCCACGAGAGTTATTGAGTCAAAAACGCAAAAAAAAAACAGATTGGAAATCACTGGTACTAGAGGAAATTTACCGTATGAAAGTATCAGATAATCATCCCTCGCATTAAAATTATAATCATTTTTTTTTTTTTATTTTTTTGTATGGTTAAATGATATAAGAACGTTATTAGATTTCATTCGAATTTGTAATAAGTGTCAATATTAGGGGGTCTACGGAAAACAGAAAAAATTGGGAGCCTCTGGTTTAAACGGTTACATTTTATTTTTTCATTTGTAGAAAACGCGAACAAAGAAATATATAAATTTACTTTTTTGTCGCCGCGTATTTTTCGTATTTCGGGGCGTAATATTGAAAACTAAGTCGTGTTCGCGACTAGCTTTGAAGAATATAAGAAAAAAACATTATTTATTAGTTTGTAATTTTCGAAATGTCGCGTTTATTTTTTCTGCGTTAAATAAAAAAAATAGGTCTAAAACGTGCATGGTGTACATATACGAGTATGTAATATATAGACAAACTAATACGCGGTATTTATGTGTTTTCCGGTTGTGTTCAGAACACGTGAACTTTATGAAACAAATATTGTCATTATTTTAATGTAATACAGCGTACCTATACGCGTTTTGAATATTGTATTAATAATCGTATTTATTGACTACGCGTTATTACTCTGTCGTCAATTCTGTTGTGTTTAATAACTCAAAAGCGATTGAATAAAAGTAAAGTTAGTAAGAAAGTAAAGGAAGTCGAATATATAATATTCAGTGTGTATTTATACACTATATTTTAATAATACGCTCTAGAGTCTATAATATTATATAAAATTAATATTTTTAAAAATATTTACCGAATTTCCGCGAGACTTCAAAGGGGGAGGCGCCTTCGTTTTTTAAGCGCACTTTCCGACTGTTCATCAATAATAAATCCACGCCGAGCTTCTGAAAATAAAGCGCGTAATATTGTACATAAATAACGTTGTGCGTATAATAACAATATATATACCAGTGGTATTCAAACTATTTCATTTCGCGTCTTTTCATTATACTGTTTTTAACATCTCCCAAATCGTTGATGACGAAAAAAGATAATGTCTATCATATACGTGTACGTAAATTTATTTATCGCATATAATATATGCAAAATTATTATGTAATGACAGAAAAAAAACACCGAAATCAAAAGTTTTTTTGTTTTATTCCGAATAAAATAGATCTATGAAATTGAATTCTCGTCTCCATTGTCTTCAATGGAAGACATGTCATATAATATTCATTTCGTTTTCCCGTTCTATGTCACCCTTGATCAACTCGTACGACGCACAATTTGAAATACCACCTCCGTTTTATACGAATAATATATAATACAAGAGGACAGCGCTGAACTCAGTACATGGAACGCGTGTATCAATCAAAATATGACCCCAGATAGGAGGCCGCCATATGCATTCTATAACATAGACATAGTAACTCATTATTAATATTATATATTACATGTTAATCAATATTAACATATTTACTTTGAGATAACAGGACGCGAAACGACGTGTTTATATCGGTGTTAGCACCAAAATCGGTTATTTTTACATAATGAAGTTGGTAACAAAAACAGAAAAATAGAAACGGAATGCATATGACGGCACACTCAATAAGGGGTCCGTATTTTATTTACGAGAATTGTACAAAATGCGCGTTCCTGCGTGTATTGAGTTCGGTGGAGGACAGTCCGTATAATATTGAAGAAGAAGAATTATAAAGCGCGGGATCAGTTGTCTCCCAGAGACGACGACGAAGAGATTATTATTATTATTATTATTATTTTTTTTTTTCGATCTGTCGTGCTATATACTTCCGTTTGAGCGGCGGCGAGACTCGGCCGGGCCGGGTCGTCGCACGATCGTTGACAATGGCGCGCGCCCGACTGTACCGGCGGAGTCTGTGTTGGGTTTCTGGTGGCGGCGTTTCAGGTTACACACACTGCACGGCTCTTCAATCACGGCCGGTCACCTGGTTTGCGGTCAACGCGTGGTTTATATAAAAACTGTATGCATAAGCCGCCGTGGCAGCAGCTTTGTTGTTGTAACACGCGCACAGCACAGATGTGTGCAGTACAGCAAAACCGTTCGTAACGCGACAGTTGGGGGAGGAGAGATGTTTCGGAGAGAAGAGAGGAAAAAAAAATACCTCGTGTGTCCGAAAGGCATTCTGGTGGGACGCGCGTGTTAGGTTCTTCGTATATATATATATATATATATTATAATATACGTAAAAAAAAACTGCTGCTGCTGCAAGACTGCGACGGTCATCCGATATGTCGTCGATATTATCGATTATCTCCTCGTCATCACACTGGAGGAGGAGCAGGGGACCCGCCGCCGATGCTTACGGTGGTCTTTGTGTGTCGGTCCGTCGTCGTTAGCCTGCACTGCACCGCGCGGTGGATCGCGTGCGTACAGTTGTGTATATTTTCGTATATAAGGATCTTTATTTTTATTATTATTATTTTTTTTTTTGCTATTTTTTTATCTTACCGTCTATCGTATATTATTTTTTTTCTCTTCATTCATGGTTTTCACCTCGGCAGCCACACTCGGAGGAGACCGGTGCGGTATCCATTTATCTGCAGAATGCTGCGGTACTTATTAGAAGAAGAAAAAAACCGCGCGCGCCCACACCTGTTCTCGGGTTAAGCCGACGTACGCGGTGGTGGTCCTTCGGGCCCGTCGCGCGCCATCTTATACGAGACGTGTTTGCTGGTGGTGGTGGTGACCACATAAGAGAGAGTATAATATATATGAAATTTAACGCGCGTGTTAAGCGTCTCTCTCTCTATATATATATATATTTTTATATATAAGTAGTTTCTCGTAACACGTTTGACGTTTTATCGCCAATTAACATAATATATATTAATCGGGATTATATTTTATATAATCAAAAAAAAAAAAAAATCACATATTTACATAATACGCGCGCGTGTTATTATATACGCGTACGCGGACGATGAATATAATACAACAACCTGCAGGAGATTATTATTATTATTATTATTGCTTTCGAGCTGCCGCGTTGTATACGCGTTCGGAATCGATTTTTCGTTTTAATACGCAGCAATTACACACCACGTGTATTTTACAAGATTTTTTTTTTTTTTTTTGTACGTTTCCTTACATAATATTGTATACCGTTCAGAATCTAAAACGCAAACGCTAACGGCAATTCCCAGCCCTCTATACTATAATGATATTTATTAAAATATAAATTCGTATTGTTTTTCCGATGAGGGGGAGCAAGTGTTTCGTCTTGCCCTCCTCACTCCAATGGGCGTCCAGAGTATGTAAGTTATATTATTCGTATACGTCATTAAAACTGGTGTATTTGGCATTACTCTCTAGGAAGACACACTCACACAATTCGTGTGTACGCAAACGAGAGTAAATACGGTGGGGGGGAGGAGGAGGAGAAAAAAACGTTTTTCGTGAAACCGTTTAACTTCGCACGGGGTTACGCACGCACACAAAGGTCGTTAATATAAATAATTTATCGCGTTGTCGACGCCGAACCGTGCGCGCTCGCGAGGGGTAACGACATCGGTTAAGTGTCGACCGGAGGCGGAAGAGTACGCTGGCGGTGGCGGTGGCTGGCAGCCGTACACTCGACGGCGGCGGCGGCGGCGGCTGCCCCCGTAAAATCCGTCGTCGTCGGCATCGTCGGCGGCCGTCGAGGGCGGGCGCGCAAAGTCATTAACAATCGGGCGGCGGCGGCGGCGGCGGCGGCGGCAGACGTAACGCGCCGTATAAATAATGTCGCCACCGCGTCGTTTCGAGTGATTGACAAACAGACGGATTGTCAGATTTTAATTGCTCGTCGTCGTTTACGCGCGCGCGTATAGAAATAAAAATTCATAGGCGAACCCAGAGTTTTACGTTTGAGTAGGCCTTTTTTTTTAGTTATTTTTTTATAATATAGAGCGGAGGCTATAAAAAAAATTCACCCATTTTACGCGTTTTTTTTTTTAGCTCATAATTTTCTTCCGTACACTAAAGTCAAAATGTTTTAAGTATCCAACTAAACTTGTTTACTAAACAAACTATATTATACTAATTGTATATATTTTTTTTTCATTAGGGTGTGCCTTGTGGCACACCACGTATAGATCCGCCTATGAATAAAATAGTAATTTTGCGTTGCTCCTTTTTACTTATATACCCCGTTACCCCGCGCCGCCGACGGATGACGTGCGGTTTTTTTTTGTTGACGTTGTGTAATTATAACGACTCCTTCCGTTTATTGTATAGTTCTTTTTAAATACGGCCGCGGCGCTTATTCGTTTGTCCCACTCGACGACGATAAACTGTGCAGAAACGACCGGACCGGACGGTGACGTGTGGTTTTCGCCACCATTATACTCGTACGTTACATATTATATATCACGAGGAGAAAAAAAATGCTTCGTTTATTATTATTCGCCGGCGCGATGAAACCAATCACGCGACGAGACGATAGGTGGTAACTTCTGTACGCTGTTGCGCGTTGTTGCTGGGACGAAGCGAAACGTGGCTGGAAATACTCGGCTATTTATGCAGTAAAATACACTGCATGCGCGTACATCGGTACACGTATACGTCTCATTTATCTTTTATACACGTGACAAGAAGTTACCGATAGCTTAGTCCTCGCCTCCTCGTACCTATACACGTGCAGTGGCGTCATTTGGTGGGGGGCAGGGTGGGCATTTGCCTCCCCCCCTCTTGTTAACAGTGGGCCGGCCGACGTGATTTGTGCCGAGACGATGTTAAATAATAGTTATTCTAACCAAATCTGTAGCTAAAGGTCGTGTGACCAAGGCGGCGAGAAAGACAGGAAGAAACTAAACAAGACGCTCAGAACTGGTCACAAAACGTCATTACTAACATGTTTAATATGTCACGACAAGGGAAACTTCAAAACTTGAATCTCGTATGTACTATATATATAGTTCTTTTATGATACGCGTTTAATATAGCTGACAAAGTAATGAATTTCCTCCCCCCACCCCAAATAAATAATAAAAAATATCGGGTGATTCGTGCCCGTGATAACGAAAATATCAAAATTACGTAAAACAGAAATCGTATCGAGTTAAATGTAAGTGGAAAACAGTTGAATGGGCCGGTTAAACCTTTTGCCTCCCCCTTTCGAAAACTGAAATGACGCCACTGTACACATGTCAAAAACGTTATGACCAACGGAGGTGCGCATGGCTTTAGACGTGTCTCAAACGTTTTCGGAAGATATCGCAAGAGAAATAAGTCGTCGCGCTTGGGTAATAAGGGCGGTCCTTATAAGAATGCGTCCGGAATTATATACTATACTGTACGGCGATTGCAGGTGGGCTGGTAGTCCTTTTGCGCAAAAGTCGTCAAACAAGGACGTGGCGCGGTGGTGTCGTTGTTGTTCCGAGGGAAAAATCAATCGCTCGCGTCCTTAACGACACAAACCCTTTTGCTGAGCTTTTTGTTTCGCTCGCGCGTGAAACTAACCAATAAATTCGTTTATTAAACGGACCCGGTGCCCGTCAGTTATTGTCTGCAGCAAACAGCATATATAGTTTAGGCGATTGTGGTTTAAAAATTTCTCGGCCTCGGAACGAACCGCAGACGTGCTGTGCGTATTTATTACTTATATACATATACTATATACGCGAAAAGACTTAGACAAATAAATAGTGATTATGACTTTTGAAAAAAGTTTGAATTTATAAAGTTCGTTTTGTGGGGCGTGGGCGAGATATTTAATATACGAGTGGTGTAATAGGCTTCGAAATCGGTTAAAATCATTTTTATACGGGAAAAAATTTAGAAAAATTCAGAATTTTTTGTATATGAGTTACTCGTGGAAATCGTATAAAATAAAAAACAAGGTATTATAGAATAAAAAAAAAATATGTAATGTTGTTGATCGAGAAACACATTTGATCTGTTCTGAGAGTATGCCTATTAGAGCTCTAAGACGTTTTATATTTTACGAATCTGTGTTATTATATAATTAGGGCTGGGATTTTGGTGTGCACTCTGCATTGTTTTCCAAAGCTTATCGTGCGATGCGCTTATTGTCACAAATTCGTTTTATATACTTTTGAATGAGAATAAGAAGTATTTGTTGAAAATTTTCAAGTTATTTTCTTAAAGCATTTTTGGATACAAAATACGAATTTGAGATCTTAAGATTTGTACACGCCAACGTGATTTTTATATAAATATCGTATATTTATATAAAATACGCTCGTGTATTTATCGCGTAATATAATTGTAGTAATAAATTGTATTTTTATCGGATTAAATGAAGTTTTTGTAAAACTTTTTTTTTTAAATTTATATTATTTATAGCAAAATGATTAAAAATAAACTTAAAGCGCATCATTTTGAATTTTCTTGGCATAAAAACGTTTTTTTTCTCTCTGAGAACATTGTCTACAGTAGTTTTATTGAGCATCACATATTCTCCCAGCCCAAAATATATAGTGATATAATACTAAAACGTATTACAAGCGTGCAGTGTACTACACGCGTATGGGGAGAAAACGGCTTTTGTGTGTTAAACGCGCAGAAAGTGTATATTATTATTATTATTATATAATTTGCCGGGAAACTTATTCGAAGGCGCGCGCGCGCGTGGATTTGAAAGAAAACATCAAACGCCGCGTAGCAACAGCAGCAGCAGCAGCAGCGTAATAAGCCCCACGCTGTGAACGGGACCGGCACGCGCGTATACTTACTTATTCGGGACGCCTTTGACGTAGCTCTCGCTCTCTCCGAAACGATTTTAATTCTTACGTTTTATAACGCGGAAATTTGATAATTTCGTCACCGTCGTCGTCAACCATTCCTTTTTTTTTTTTTTTCAATTCGGTTTTTACCCTTCGCCCGTTACACGTGCGTGTGCAGCAGTGTATCGAGTGAATAATAATCTGCACAACGACGAGTGTATTATACTGCACAGCTCTGAGAAAAGTGTAGAAAAGATTGTATTGTGTACATAGGCGTGCGCAGACTTCTGAGGCAGGTATGGCTAAATTCAATCCGACCACCCACACTGTCACGGTCACACAAGTAAAAAATTATAGAAATTTTCACTACAAACTTCGAAGTGACCATTTTGTTGGTGACTGGAAAGAGTATCAGAATAGAAAAAGTAATCATTTTTCATTATTTCACACATACAATTCATCAATATTGATTTAAAATTTTAACCAAATATAGTCTAATAAAACAATTCGAAAACGTTCAAAACATAGCTGCGGCGTTATATTTTAGGTATATAAAAAAACTAACTCTTTTTATGAATTAAATACCAACGAAACCTGTAATTGCTATAAATAGTCCAAAATTAAAAGAAAGTTTTTGAACATTTGTTTTCCTCAGTATAATAAACAGTTACACAATTGATGAACGTTTCAAATTTCTATACCCATTAGTTTCAAAATTACAAAGAAATAATCGATTTCGACGAAATCGCATATAGTTTTCACCGTTTTTATATGTAATTCTTCGATAGTTTTTGAGTTATATTTTCAAGCGCTTTTGAGATATACCGGAAACAAACTGTGACTGTAAAGTTCGGAGCACTCCTGGTAGAATTTTTGGGAACAGACATAAAAAAAAAACCTCTTCGTAAAACCAATAGACTCCTCGCTCCTCCCAGAATCTTAAATATAATATATAAAATACCTTTTCAAAGTAAAAGAAATTTTGTAATGAAATAAAAAGACTTACCAAAAATTTTAAAATTAAATTACCTTATTATACGTAATCGTAAGGTCTCATAAAATTAAATACAAAAAATTTAATTTAAAAAAATATATTTTTATATACATTAAAAATTTTGAGTAGACAATGACGACATCAATTCGCATCCGAAGAAGAAGAGAGACAGACCACTTTTTTTTACTTTGAAAATGTGTTTTATAGTTATATTTTTTATCTTGTTTGTTTACATTGATGTTGTTGTATTGTCATCCGTTTATTAATTACAGAGTAAAAAATAGAATATATGATAACAATGTGCGTGGTGCACGGTGTACAGACCATTACAGTTCGTATTATTGTAATATGGACGGTGTTGGAATCGGACAAAAAAAAAAGCGAGAAAAGGCGTTTTTCTTTTTAAATAAAAGAAAAATCAGTCACATTCACTTGTTTTTTTCTTCTGTCTCGTCTCGCGTCTGCAGTCGTCGAATCGATTCGTATTCGTATAACACTCCCAACCTTTTAAATTCCTCTTAAAATCAAAACTTTTTTTCATATCAATTTGATAATTTATATTTATTATTTTGTTTTTTTTATATATATATAAACATTAAAAATGTCTACACAATATGCATGTACATTTTTTTTTAAAGGCGTCATTTTAAAGTAAAAACTTTTAATAATGCACTATAAATATAATTTTTTTTTAAATTTTCATCAATTATCACTGTGCGACTCGCGGTTCTTTCTCTTTCTCTATCTCTCGCGTCTGCTGTTGTCTCCAACTCGTCGAGTTCTACCTTATGGGTTTTGTTATATGATGGCTGCGTGATGTATACACGCTGGAAGGGTAATATTATATTATATATTGATTTATACTCGTGCGACGAAAAATGATATTCCGTTAAAAAACCAACACGAAATTTCTTAAAATTTTATACCAGCTATGGTTTTGAATTTATGGTTCAGCGTAATGTATGAAACGAATAATTACGATCGAGGTGATAAATTAACCAGCGGTTCTCGCGGGTTAAAGTTAAAACGTGGGATGAGTTTTGCTTGCGGAGTACCTCTCTTCAAATTTAAAAAGTAACGATAAAATAGTACAACTATTAAAATTATATTTACTGAAAGTAAGATTTTCGTATGAAATCGGTGGTTTTTCGGTGGATTTATAAGAAGCGAAAAAATCTTAAACTTGTACGTGTAGGTTTAGAAAGTATCGAGAAAAATATCTTGAAAATATCGTAGAAGGAGGGAAGGGGGGTTTAAATAATATTTTTCGATAATAGAATCGATTTACACGTCATCGAAATCGGTGAATAAAATATAAACGTTTAGGCGGTTATAATATTGTCGTGTCCTGCAGAGAAAAAGGAAATCGTCTGTTATTTTCCTCCCCTTTTTCAATCCTTCACGCCCGGCTCTAGTGTGTATAAATCAATTTTTGACTGCCGACCGATGATGACGCGTTGCTATGGGGCGCACACATTATTGTATTGTTACACGCGCACACGTATATAATAATATTATTTATTGGAGTGCGCTTTATAGAGAGCAGGAGGCGCCTTCTGGCGCGCGACACAGCGGGAGGGGATATTTTTAAAACCGACAACGAGTTTAACTTTTTTTTTTCTCCGTTCTTTCCGCCAACCTCTTAAAAAGTAAAAGTCCTTTTTTTTCCTCTCCATATTTCGAGTGTAATCAGTTTTTTTGCCCTCTCTAGTGAAGTCTACTCGGGATCGACTTTCCCGCGTTTCTAATTTTTTTTTTTACGTAAATCATTAAAAACTAATTGAACAATTGTAAAATATAGAAAACTTGTTAATGACCAATTTTTGAAGATCTCAAGGTAAAAAAAAAAAAAATGAAAAAAGTGGGAAAGTCGTTCTATAGTGAAATTCACGACGAATTCAAATCTGTTTTCAAATTTCTTATCGCACTACTATATAGATCGATCGGTACGTTGGAAATAGGAAACGTCTATTTTGCCGTGTTCCGTGTGTGTAAGACGAAGAGAGAAAAAATGCCCGCTTTCAATCCCTTTAAACATAATTAATATTTTATTGAGACGAAAAATATCGACGTAATCCTCCGTATATATGTATATATATATATATTAAAAATATGTATAAACACAATATTATCGGGGAATATTTACGATTATTTTTGTTGTACAATACAATATATATAGTAACCAATGGTGTATTTAGGGGGGCAATTGACTCGGTCATCGCGTTTTTGGGTGCGACAAATTTTTAAGGTTTTTATTTGAACGATATCACTACTTTTTTCTTTTAATATTCGATGTTTTTTTTTTTCATAATTTGAAGAAAAACAATATAATCGGACAATTTTCAGTAGCCAATTTTGGCACGGTATGAATTTTTTTTTTTTATTCATATTGCGTGATAACTGATAATTATTTATGTAAATTGTAATAACCGGCTACTTAATATTCGTCAATTGTATGCAAAAAAAAATAAATAAATAAAAATTTTAATGTTCGCTTGTAACTACCATATAACAACCGTATATCAGAATCAGACAACTCATTAATATCTTAGCCACGAATTACGGGAGATATACAATTATTGTACCATGCACATAACTTTTCTTTTTTATCATGTTATTGAATAAACCTATTTTTTCAAAATAAAAATTAGTCAATCTAACATAGTTGTCCCTTGAAGATTATAGTTAAACCCTTCAATCGTCATTCTTAACCATCAATACGAATTATTTATTATTAAACGAAAAATTTATATTGTGCTGCAAATTTGCGTATAGTATACGAAGTACCTATACTTTATATGTAATTTTTTTTTTTGCGCGTATTATAGGGTGAAGAAGAGGGGGGCAACAATTAAATATTAAATGTGTACCTAAGGCAACGAAATTCTAAATACGTCAGCGATTGTAGCGGATTTTAATCGTTCAAAAGAAAAATACGCTGCATGCAGATACATCGGTACATGTATATAGTATCTTATTTATTTTTTACACGTGACAAAAAAGGTTACCTATAGCTTAGTCCTCGTCTCCTCGTACCTATATAGACATATTATATATATATATATATATATATATATATATATATATATATACCTACAGAGCGCGCTGCCATCGCCGTTCCAATGTAACTGGCAGCGACTGTATAGAAGTGCGGGGGTACATGGCCGGGTGGTTCATGACGTCATGGTAACGGTCTCGGTGTCGCACAAATTTATAGAATGACCCCCAGTCATAAGACATATTTAAGTATGTCAAAAAAATAAAAAATTAAAATCGCCTCCGCGGTGCCTACATGACGTGTAGGTAACATTTCACACCCCCACCCATAGATTTTTATTTATTTATTCGGGAGCTTTTTTGTTGTTGTTGTTGTTGTTTGTTATTGTGCCGAATACAGAAAGTAATATACAGGCGGGTCGTGAGGGGGGTATCGGACGCGTCGTTTTATACGCATAAAATGCGCTCGAAATACAACACACACACACACACACAATTGCTATACCGCACACCGCTAGTCGACTACACTATACACTATATCCCTGTCGCTGCAATGTGTGTGTGTGTGTGTGTGTGTGTCACACGTTTGGACGCGAAGGGGCGTGACCGTCGTGTCATCCCCTCCCCTCCGGCCGCCCTTTGTCGTCCGTCACACTGATTACGCGCGTCGACGACGATAATTATTTCACCCCGTGTTTTGGCGCGGCCGCGCGTTTATTATAATATAGTAGCGCGACGGCGGCGGGGTGTGGTAGGGGCGAGGGCGGGCGGCTCACGGCCGGATAACGACGATAATAATAATAATAATAATATTACGCGTAATTGTGTCAATGGTGTTCGGTTGGTGCCCGGTGGAAATATAATAGTAAATTTATTATAATAATATAATATATATATATATATATATATATATATGTGTGTGTGTGTGTGTGTGTATACGAGCGTGTATTTTTTATTTAGAGAAAAAAAAACACACACACGGTCTTGACGTTTATTCGAATCCGCGTCACATTCGTAAATTATATTGTTAAATTTATATAATATATATATATTATGTGTATCGTTATTGAAACGCGCGCGCAGTCACTGTAATATGTACGAATAACACCGATTGTTCGCCTACACATACGCGAGCATTGAAAAGCCGAATAATAGTAAAAAAAGAAATGAGCGGAAAAACAGTTATAAGCGCTGACATGTCGACTAAAAAAAACGGAGAACGTTAGAACCAAAGTAAACCCCGGTATTCGTCGTCGGAGTAACAAGACTGATCTCTAATGTCACCTCCTCACACCCAATTAAAATAGTTCCATAATCTCTTCTTACAAATGCAGAGTAGACAGTGCGGCGTATGACAGTATTGTAACACGTCCGAACGTCATCGAAATTGAAAGTAACCACACGTGGTTAGGTGCACGGTAACAATGTAACCTCAGCCCGGCTAAGTGGAGTCGATAAATAATAATAATAACGAGTCTGCTAATACTCGAGACATTGATGTGTATAAACGTCGCGTGAGCGGTGTAAATGGAACGGAATTGTGACTGGGATTTGTGAATATCGATATCTTTATTCAATGTAATTTCGATAATAAATATTATTATTAGTTGTCATGACAACAGCTTACACGTTACACGCAATTTATAATTGCGTGTAAATTAATTAACATTATTAATATTATATTACTATATATATATTTTTTTACATTACGATAATAAATCTATATGTAAATTTGAAAGCGAATTAAAAAAAAAACGCGTCTTATTCGAAATAAAACGATTATGATGAACGGAGCGCTTCGACGTGTCATTTTAAGTAATACGTCGGAAAATTTAAAGCGGCAATAAAAATTAAAAATTAAAAATTCGTCGCTCGGAGGATCGTCAAGAGTTTTTAGATATGTAGTAGAAGTATGAAAATAGTCGTATGTATATATATATACAATAGGACCTGTGTTGTTTGCAATATAAAATATAGTTTATGTAGTTCTTTCTCAGAAAGACATACGTTAACCCTTATTGAGAGCGTGTTACGGGCTATCTATAATTTTTTTATCTCATCGTCATCAAATAAAAGAAACGCGAAAATAGTGGTCACGCGACGATAATATTTATGTGTTGAATGAAAAATAAACGCCTTGAAGGATAATACGCGTGTTCGTCGTTGTTCGTGTACGTAGTGATTATATCGGCGCGTTCGATCATCAATAACTGCAGGGGTTTCTACCGTGTAATCTCGTAGCAGTAATTTTCTGTCCAAACATTTCAATTTTCAATTTATCTATTCGCAATTTCCTTTCAAAATACACGATACGTGAACGATTTCGACGAACACTATAATATTATACACTTGCAGTGTTATTCGAATTTTCTCTTATTTATTTGATTATACATATATCGCTTCACTTTCCCTCCCATTGAAACGAAATGTTCGAATACTACTTATTCAGGGTCGGCTCGAATTAGGTTACTAGGCAAAATCAAATTGTGCCACTCCTAAGATGATTTTAGATCCCACCTTTATAAATCTCCCACTTTTTTTTTTTATATACGTATAAACCACATTAGAAAAATACGTATTATTTTTTATTTCATCCCGAAAACTTTTTCTACCATCAACATTTATGGGGATACGAAGTCAAAATAATATGAACTGTGTAATATTTCTTAATAATAATAATATTAATTCATGTTCATTCGTTTAATCGGTCCATCATTTTTTAACGGATCCTCGAGAAATTCAGTATGAAATAACTTTCATCAGAGATGATAATATGTTAATATAATGTGTTCTCTTAAATATTATCTACCTGATGGCCACTATATCGATATGACCGAGTTTATATACTTTAATATTATTGTACACAAAAATATTTAAACACATATGTAGTCTCACAGGTATAGTGTTTAATTGGTTAATTAAAAAAAAAATTTTTCAAATAGAAATTTAAAATAAAATTTAAGCGTCACTTTTTTGAAAATGCCGACCTTTCAAAAGTGTCCCGCTCTGGCTCGCCTATGTCTTGAGTCGGCCTATGATACCTATTCAATGATATACGCGAGCTTATCGCGGTGTGAATTTGCAGTGAAAGCGATCTGGGTAGATTATTGAACGTCGTACGTTTGTGGCGATATTGTTACATGTTTTTTTTTTTTTTACTATCCCATAATAACGATACGATTTGTAACTATTTGACATACTTTAGTTACGTAAACGAGATATGGTTTATCAAAATTTTTTTTTTTTTAAATTTCTGTCAATTCTCGTGTTCCTTCGAGAAAAAAAAAATGTTTAATCAAATGACTTGTAGTAATGCTTGTCTACCAATGTCATCTGCTGCAGTGTGTAATTATTTTTGATCACATTATCTACCATCGTATCTAGTATACTTATCGCGTGGTAAAATAAATACACTAATACGTTGTGTGTACATATCGTTAGTCGAATGACAATTCAGTTTTGGTAAAAAAAGAATGTAGAACTTACCGGGGATAATATATATGTAGTAAATTGTTGTTTGTGTGCATTGTACCGGGGACACTGTACTTATTACATAGGTACGTACAATGTAAATGAAATAATTTATATACGCGAGAAATATGTATATAATGACCTAAATATGTGTGTGTTACAATCGTCGTGTAATAATAGTAAATATAATAATAGTAATGGCATTCTCGTACACTACAGTGTTAGTAGTTACGCGATGAATTATATACGAGACGGATAGGATATATAAAAGCGCGTGAGTTTCGATTTTTCGTCGAACAATGACGAGCGTCTTGAAAAACAACTTCTTCTTCTTAATAAGCGTCTAAAAATTGCTGCACAATATTTATTTATACAATATTTATGGTGATGGAATTCGTGTAACGCGCGATATATTCGTTTTTAGACCCCGAAATACGCGTTCGCACGTTTACGCCCGGTATACGCGAGACTAGTTTTTCTTCAAGCTAGGATAGCAAGCTAAGTATTTACAGCGCTTGTCCTGGCTTGGCACGAGCTAGAATGGTTTACACGATACTATATGGGAAATAATGCGACTACACAAGACCTCGTTACTACACTCGCAAAGTCACAACAATCGAAGTAAATTTTAAAGTGAAGTATTGATCAGAGTCAGGTCAGTGGCGTCCCTAGACAGTTTTTATGGGGGGCGAACCAATTTTTTAAATCAAGAATTACCCTATGCGTATTTTTCAAAAGTTTGGGCGAACTTAAGTCAATTTTACCGAATTAATTTTTTTTTTTATAATGCGACTACATTACAAATAAGCTTACGAAAAAAAGTAATTTATTAATATAAATTTTAAGTAATTTTATACATTAAAAGTTGTTATGGAGGGGGAGACAAACGCCCCTTCGCCCCCTTCCACTTGGGGACGCGCCTGAGTCAGGTGAACGAGTAACCATCCGAAGTAAGACAAGTCCATGGGTGAAAATGAACAGCATTCGCGGAAGAAACCTAATTACGTTGAAACAGTTGCTTTGGAATCTATGTCATTTTGCATTAGAAGAGTTACTATAAAAACGTATTTGGACAAGACTTTGGGTTTTAAAAAGGAACGAACGTGAAACGTTTGCGTTGCTTTTAGAAGAACTCCGCTATGAAGATCTATAGGCGTGTGCAATAGTATTCTGCGAATAACGCCAGATATTTTTGATATCCTGTTGTCTTGTGACGCCAAAAATACAACGAATGCTTACCATAATGAAAGAGACCTTAAAAATTGGAGATCACTAGATTTTATTTCGTATGGTACCAGTTAAAGGAGACTCGGTTACTTTTATCGTGTTTCGAGATCATCAATATCTAAATTTGTACCTGGAGAATGTGTCGAAATCTGTGAGGGGGGGATACTACTAGCTTACTACGAGCTCCAAAAATAGAACGTCATCCTAATTAACTACCATGGCTTGAGACGTCATGGCTTACTAAGCAGCTTCTTCACTATAGCTTCCTAACTTAAAAATAAAACTAATTCTGTTTACACGAGACTAAAACGACTAGCTTTTTAGTTTGCTATACTAACTTGAAAACTAGCCTCGTGTATACCGGAAATTATACGTATAACGCGTGTACGAATTAAAAAAAAAAAACAGAATTTTAATACGCTATTTATAGCATGTTGTTAATACATACAAGTAGGAGGTGATAACACGGTATTTATGAGTCATACGGAAATACAATGTCGTATTAATCATATAATATTATGTCTAGTTACAAAAAGATTATTATACACTATATATATATATATATATATATAGTATATATATATATATATATATAATATATGCTGCGTATACGCGATATGTGTAATTGAGTCGTAGTGCGTGGTGTGTACGTAATAGAGTAGCAGACGATTTTTGACATTTCTTAACACAGACGCAATTTTGTTCGAAACTACTTGAAAATTTTAAAATCTCGTGCTTAAGCGTAACTAGACAATTTTATTTAGGACAGGTCAAATGGTAAATATGGAAAAAAATTCTAATTACAATTCTATACGGTAATTTACTTACTTTTTTATGTACCTAATGCAAATTTTTTTCACAAGTTAAGTATTTAATATTTTAAATAAAGAATAGATATAAATAACAATGAGTAAGTTTATAGGCGACGATTAGACGGTGCCAGTTTTTGATATGAATGGTATTACCAATGCATTACGTATATTATATAATATTTATTTAAACATAACATTATGTACATGCATTTTAGATGCGGAAATTGAGTTTTTAATTTTAAATTCTATTATGTCAGTATGTTATCCAGTCAGTATTAGGTCAGGCCATGGCGTAACCCGTAGTTTTGCCTATATGGTCTCGTGTGGTATGAATGATCGAAATTTACAGTAATTATACACACGTACGTAGGTATGGCGAATGTTATCAGATGTAGGAATTGTTGTTGTACCTTTTAGTTTTTTTAGTTTTTAGTTTTTTTTTTTAATGCAAAACTTCGTATAAAAAAAATCGAGTCTTTTCAATATCGTTCTATCGCCGATATTGACGAGGCAGTTAATAATATATCGTCCTCGAGAGGTTCTCAATAGTTTTAGATTTATCCTGCACCCATTATCATTTGATAAAAAAAAAAGTTCTTTTAGTTTTAAAGGAACATCTTTACCGAGATATTGCGGATTAACGTGGGGTTACATTAGATTACAACAGTAGTGATAGTGGTTTCAAAAATAATAGAAACAATAATTCTTCCCCGCGAACAGATTTCTCGTTTCGGTTCAAGAGAATTTTACAATTTCTAGTGTGAAAAAATAATTTATTTTACGATGGACGACAATGAATAAAGTTCAAAGGCTCAAATCGTTCGAGGTTTTTTTGGGAGGAGTCGATTTGCGCAAAAGCCGCCGTTTCTCTGACGGCCAACATTATGCGAGTGAACCATATTGGTCGGTGAAAAAATATAATAATCACGAATCTACGAAATTATTGTTCGTTCTTAAACGATCCTGCAGTGTATATTATGTAAAAATTTCTTATAAATCTTTAAATTTTTTCGAAATTTATATGAATGCGTATCACCAGCTGCCGCATAATATATAGTATGACTATAAGTAACACTAGCAGTGGCGTAGCCAGAAATTAATCAAAGGGTGGGGGGGGTTTTAAATACATGTGATATAATTTACTAGTATATTAAACTCAAAACACGCGTTACTTTGACAAGACGAAAAATAATGAATATACTCTCCAAACTAAAAATCCGTTATAAACAAAGATGTGTTTAAAAAAAAAAAAAACGAAAATTTAAACTGCGTATTTTGCCAATTTTAGAAAAAAATTTGCGTATTAAATATTCACATTTTTAAAAATTAAGAAATTGTCTTAATTTTTATGTATTTTCGTGCATATTTAATATACGAGTATACACTTTTTTTTTTTTGTAAAAATGGTGTTTATTCTTATTCTATAAAAAAAAGTCAAGGGGGTAGGGGTTTGAACGCTTAAAACTATGGTGGTCCTGGCTACGCCATACTGGAACAGTGGAAATAACGAAAGAAAACAGAATTCCGCGCTAGCCCGGCGATCTCGGCTATCGGTTTCGGTGAATTCCTCGGTACTTTTTTTTTTTTAGACGGTCTAATTTATAAATCGTAATCCAAACGGTATACAATATTAGGAAATTTTTTTTTTCTCTCTCTATTAGTAGTCGGACGGTTGCAGCGTTTCGTCGCGGAACACGAATTTCATACTACACTCTGCACACTGGCCGCCGGTATTATTATTATTATTATTATTATCATAGGCGCGCGCATAGGGTGTGCCGGGTGTGTCGTGGCACACCCCGTGGCCCGTGGCTTTTTGTACAACTTTCATTCATTCCGCGGGGACTTTGTTTGAATTTTAAGCTATAAATAATAAAAATTAGAGAAAATAAGAAAATAGGCGCTCTAGCAAAATTTTTTAATATTCTAATGCAGGTTAGTTACTAACCACTGGGCACATAGGTATATACTATATTGTAAAAATATATCTAAATGTTGTGAAGCACAACATATAATCAATAAGTTTTTATGAATTGATATTTTGCATTAAATTTATCCTTGTTTTAGGTTGAGAGTTAGGTTAGATTTGCTTAGGCTCATATAAGGGAAAGCGGCCCAATTTTCTTCATGGCACACCCCATACAAAATTCCTGCGCACGCCTATTATTATTATTATTATTATTATTATTATGTAATAATGTAAAATATATGCGCTTATTACACAACGATTGTAATAATTGTTTAGCCCGTTTCGTTTATACGCGATATTATACGCGGGTATATACGTTTTTCGCGCGTGTCTTATCGCGGTTTCCGCGTGACCGTTCCGCGCTATTATCGGCTATCTGCTATGTGCATTCGTAGACGTTTCGTGTTTTAGACGATTTTTTTTTTACTTTTTTTAATTATACACGTGCCGCGTTAACTCTATACCACTACTACTGCATTGTGTAACGAACACACACACACACACCGACACATTTATTTAAGCGTACCGATGTGTTTTTTTTCTTTCTTCTAACTAGCGCGTGTAGAAAAAAACATATCGATCGATCGATCGGCGTCGGTTCGTGAAATAAATGAAGTCGTTGGTCGCGCGCGCGTGTGGTATAATATTATGACGTATATAGCTGAGGAGGTGACAACGAGAAAAATTACTCGGGAGTCCGCCGCCGTCGTATTACTCGGGGGCCCGGCGGCGGCGAACACAGATGTTACTATAGACGGGACGAGTGGAGAGAGAGAGAGAGAAAACGTCAGAAACTGTTTAAAAAAAAAATGAAATAATAATAATAATAATGAACCCAACACCTCGGCAATAATAATATTATTATTACCGGTGGTGGTGATGTTGTGCGGTCCGCCCCGTTGATGAACAACAATCAGTCAACCCGCGAGCGTCGCTTTTCTCGTCGTTCGTACCATTTTTTATTATTTTTTTTTTATTATATTATTATTATTATATATATATTATGTATATATATATATATATATACAGACGGTGCCGTGCACGCAGGGTCGTATCTCCCTCGCGCGAGCGCGCGCGTGATGATGTCATGACTTGGCGAGCTGCTGCACCGTGTTCAGTGCCTGCCCGCAACGCCCTTCTCTCCTCCGCCGCGTATCCTGCAGGTATAATTGAGTCGTCGCGATCCCGACGACGACGATTCATTATTTTTGTACATTACGACGACCTGCTGCACTACTATGGTAGTTTTTTATTTTTTCATTTTGGAACGGTGTGGTAAAAAAAACAACGCGTATCTGTTTTGTGTGTGTGTGTGTGTTGATCATCAACGAAATTAATAATAATAATCCCTGACGCGCGGTGCCCAGATGTCTAGTGTGGGTGATGGTGGTGGTGGTGGTGATTGAGGATGGTCTGTGCGCGAGCGAGAGAGAGACTATAAAAATATATACTTTTTATTTTGTGTAATCGCGTCTCGAAATTGGAAAAATAATTTTAGGGAAGAATTTCCGTACGAAAAAAAAAAAAACGAAAATTCTGTATACGTTTTCAGTGAAAAACTAGTTTTCTCATAATCTTAAACGGACGTGTTAGAAACGCGATCGTTAACTCGTTATAATATAGTGTGTTTCTACGACTGTTTTTCGAGTAATTGAATTTCTTTTGTCTTCTGTTAACAACTCGTAAAAATGCGCGTATCGAAAATCCTGTCACATACAGCCGCTATATAGTCATGGGCGAAACTGCGAGTCGGGGCCGTGTCCTGACCTATAATACCGAAGGGATAAAATACCGAATCGATAGAATTTTAAATTTAAAACTCAATATCCGCGTCTATAAAATGCCTACAGAGTTCTGTATGGGTTCTGTACGTAACACCACTCTTACCGAGAATTTGTTGTTATTTATTTATTTAACGTTGAATACTCGAGTTGTAAAAAAAAATTGCGTTGCGTTGAAAAAAAAAGGAATAAATTACCGTTATAGAATTGTAATTATTAGAATTTTTTTTTTTTTTTTTCGTATTTATCATTAGGGAGCCGTCTAGTTTCGTTCATAGTCGATCTTTCTACGACGCGATATTTTGATAAAAATTGCGAAAATTTTCAAAAATTCTTGTCGCGCGCGTGTCCGTCCTTTTCTTAATAACGTGTCGGAATTCGAATTAAAGGAACGTATTTTTCCTGTATATTACTCGTTACGAAGACGACAAACGATGTTAAGTGAATTACGTGCAGAGTTATGTTATTAAGAGTTATTAATCAAAACGATTCTGAGCGGCACGGACCTCCGGTGTAACTTACGACGAAACTATTGCTAGCTGTTGTCGGTTTCCAAAAAAAAAAAAAATATATGTGTATATCGCGGTATAGGAAAGTTTCGGGAAAATAAAATTCGCTTTAATAAAGTGTGCGCGCGACTGGACTGACAATATTGGCAACCGCTCACTTTATCGGATTTTTGTTTCGTTTTTACTTTTAATTTATTCGTTTTAATTGTTTTATTTTATTTTTTAAATAAACCCGCCCGCGTTTAATTTGTGAATTCGTTTGCGTTGCGTCGAAATGTGCGCAGTATAGTTGAGCTACGGTGTGTGTGTGTGTGTCACAAGTGTATCGAAGTGGATCAAAATAAGTGGGGGGGAGGGGGATGGAAATAGTGTCCAGTTTTGAAAGGGGAAGATGGCATAGTCGTGAAAAGTCCATATTGTTGAAAAATAAGCGAAAAACAAAAGGCCCTAATACTGTATTAACATTGATGGTGAACCATATTTTTTTGTGATTAAGTGACATTTAGATATCTCTACTGAACGTTAAAATTTTAGAAAACGAAATAGTTCTTAGAAAGAAAAAAAAATGATTCAAATATATTTTTCTCATAAAAAATAAACAACGTAACAATTACAAATATTGTAAATAAAATAAATTTTCAAAAAATTCAAGAGGGCTGAATAATTTCAAACGAAATAATTGGGGGAGATGGAATACGTTATGACTATAAAAGAAATGGAGGAATGGCGTCCCCTTCGTACTTGCGTATACTACTGTGCGTATAGAGTAAACTCCGCCGAGCTTTGCTGCTGCAGCGTTTTCGTTTTATCCTCACGGCGCGGGGTTGTTGTTTTGCCAATTACCGCCCTACCGGTAAGACAAAAACGCGTTAAACGTTATAATAACGCGTGTAATAATACACAATGACGGTGACGAGGAGGAACGCCAGGACACGAATCCTTTCTTCTTTTCAGGCTCCTTATGAAACTCCGGTTTCGCGGCCACTCGCGTCGTCCCGTCAAGCATTCCCGTGGGGGTTGTGGTGGATGCGCACTGCTACTGTTGTATATATATATATACACACCAGCCAGTGCCGTGTGTTGTATATTATTATAAGCGTAAGGATTGCGCGGCCTGCGTCTGCTGTTGTTATCACGTTTCCCTCGTCTCTTCGCTGGCGCGTATAATAACCATTTCTAATGATATCTAACGCGCGAGATTCTCTTTGTAACAAAACTCCTCGTCGTCGCTTTGCGCTCCGCCCCGTTCGTTCGTTTCGCCAAACCTAATTATATAATGCACCGGCGTTTTCCTCTGTCGTTATCCCGTCTCGTATCTCCGCCGTCCTCATCCCGGTCGCGCGCGCGCGTATAAATAATGATCTAGGAACGCCGGGATTCGTCCGGGAATGGGGTCTTTCAAAAATAGTATAATAAATTCTTGATCAAATACGCGAATCTTCTTGTTCGAAATGAACGCGGAAGAGATCGGAAACGGATCTTCGTTTACTACTGTTCCGTCTGTTAAATCCTTCGCACAAATTATTACGCTTTCGAAAATCAATCAATTAAAAAAACGATCGGTTTTCTGGCGCGGAATCAAATACGTTTTACCGTATACCAGGTTTTATGGGTTTTTACCACTGTGGTGGTTGTAAGTCAATTATCACTCGAAATCACGTATTGTTGCACGAACGTCTCTTCGCAGGAAAAATTTTTCGTGATCCATGACGTCACTACGGTTTGTATGCTGTTATCGATACACATTTTTCTGTGACAATTCGAAAAATTATGGAATAGAATTTGATTCATGGAAGAGAAAACTGTATTTTGTTAGTTTTATCAAAATAATAATGTAATCAATGATTCTATCATAACAAAACGGTTTCGTTGAAAATTTGAAATTTTTAATTTTAATTTTTAACAAAAGGGAATTGTAAATATAATTAGGTAATCCTATAGATCCAATTTGTATTATACTAATAATTTTTTCAGACGATGGTGGTTTTATTTTCTTAAAAGTTGATCTACCACCTTTATAATTGTTAAGAATTGTATATATAATTTAATACATACACTTCGATTAATGTAACTACTGTAATAGTTGTTTAAGTGTAGGTAGTAATAGTAAATCCAGCCTGTTTTGAAAATATTTAATTTCTCCTCGGTATGCTCTTTTTTAGTTGTTTTAAATGTTTATTAAACTTCTTAACCGATAGTTGCCGTTCTCATAGTAATTTGAACTAAATTAAATGATTTAGAAATATTTAACAGAATCAGTTTTTTACATTCTATACTAATACAATTTTGTATATAAAATAAATACAATTTTTAGAGCACAATAAATGAAATGACACTTTCCACTTTCCAAATTATACTTTTATTCTACGGATAAGGTTATCTAACTGTGCTAGGCATATTAGATCATTTTCCATCGGAATATTTATTGTTATCGTTAATTTTTCGTTATCAGAAAAGTGTATATTGATAACAGCATACAAACCGTAGTGACGTCATGGATCACGAAAAATTTTTCCTGCGAAGAGACGTTCGTATTACGGATCCGAGATTGATAATTTCACAAACACATGAAGTTATAGCAGTATTACTATATTGATTATTATTATCAATATTGCGGTATCTCTACCGGTAACCTGTCTGTTGTCATACCCGGTTATTACGGTAAAACACAATTGATTTCGCGCCAAAACAGTTCGTTTTGAAATGGTCGATTAAAAAGAAAAAAGTACTTAGGTTTACATATTTTTAAAATACCAATTATTCTATAAATTAGTAGCTGGTCCCTATACGCATGCCGCGCGTGCGCTAAGATAATTCGCGATTATGTCGTACATACAAATTGTCTCGAAAATAACTTGTATTACGGTAGTATATGTAACATATAAATGGTATGGTGACAAAGTAATATGTACTTTGAAAAAATTACAAAAAAAAAAATTAAAGAATTTTTGTGGGGTCTCGTCGTTCCGATTCTTTTATCGTTTAATAATTTTTTCTTTTTCATTTGCTTATAATATTATCTTCCGCGCGTGTGCGATACCGCGGGAGATACGCCGGCTGTGTGACGTGGCTTTTTTTTTCTGGTTGGCGGGTAAACGGATATACTGTCGCGCCTTCGTCGTTTCATATTTTACAATAAATCTAACAGTATAATGTCGAAGAATGATCTATTTATAACGCACGAATTCGTATTATTTGTCGATTAAATTAATTAGATCAATGAATTCGATAGATCGTGTGCGTTGGTGGTGGACGATTGAGCGCAGATTAGAGAAAGCCTAAAATCGTACTTAAATAAATATAGAAAAATCGTTTTTGAAAATTTCTGTATCCCAAATAATATTCACTCGAAATAGTCAAAAAAAAAAAATCTGTTATACTATATGTTGAAACATGCTTAAAAAAATTTTGATAAAAATTATACACCGCTTAAAATACAAAAACATTTTTAAAACGTTTTAAAATCAAAAAAAAAAATAAAAAATTAAGAGTTCTTGTTACATGCACCGTCGTTGTCTCGTACACAACGGCAACAAATTATTGAAACGCAATGCTTTATTACTTATTAAATTATAAATTTATCACTTAGGTACTCCTGTAAGTTATCGAGATAAGAATGAAGGCGTTATTTCAGTGCTGCTGTATTGCTTAGAACAGTGGTTCCCAACCAGAACAGAGGAATTTCCCCAGGAGAGAATTTAGGTACTGCGAGGGGGGAATATAGTGATGATGAAATAACGAATTGTATAATATATAGTTATTTTGTAAAATCTATTTGTACGGCTCACTAAAAAAAAATAAGTCTTCTAAATTCTAATTTAAAGGGCGTGAGGTTTTTTTTAATTTACGAGGGGGCGTAGAAAAAAAAGGTTGGGAACCACTGGCTTAGAACGACATCACCTAGCTGTGTATTAACATTTTATTTTTGGGACGCGATTCAACGAACCCGATTGAAACTATACTTGTACTGTTTTCGTGGTTCCAATAGTTGTCGAGTAAGTTTTTATATACTTTTTTTTTTAAAAAACGCGATTTAAAAACGTATAATAGAAAATAATCGCGTACTTTCACCAAAAAAAAAAAACTGCGAATAAGCCGTATATATAATTTTTCTACGATATTTAAAAAAAAAAAACATTAGTATATCCCAGCCAAACGTATTTGTTCTGAACGAGTGTTTCTTCCTGCATGTCGAGTGATAGCAAAATCAAAGTGAACCGATACTTTCTGCGCGAAACGTCCTCGGCGTTTCGTTTCGACAATATTACAACCGTAAAACAATTTTTTTTCTATATCGAGTTAGTCAATACGTTAATTATTATTATTACTACATTATATCCGTTCGATTATATAACAGTGGTAATACGAATTTGTAATGATATTTTAGCGTTTTTTTTATTTTTGAACGGTGGACAATTTTCTCCGTAATCGGTCAGCAGCACACTTGGTACCGCGAGTCGAGAGAACGAGAGAGACGTACGTGACGGGCGGGCGCGGGAGAGTCGATCGGCGCGGGCGGCGTTATCGTGCGGACCGCGGACACACGTGTACGTTATCGCACAAAACCGATTTTGCCGCGGCGCGGTGCGTGCCTTCTGATTCATAGACCTTATAAAAAATTTAAAAAAAAAACCGCCTAAGGTCTATGGCCGGAACAGGAAAAAAAAAAAAAAACGCTTGACCAGAGAATGCTCGCATTCTGCACACGTGTAGCGTGTACACGACACGTTCGACACCGTATAGTTACTCTTCTCAAACTTTATTATTGTCATTTGAACGAATTCTCGGTGTATTCTTGTCTCGGTAGGCTGGACGTTTCGGGTAGAATTCTTATTTCGACCAAAAAAAAAAAAACTGAAGAAACAGCAAAAAAAAAAAAAATTTTTTTTTAATAGAAATTCTTTTTTAAACGTTTAAAATATCGAAAGAATAAAAAAACGACGGATGACCTCGTCGAGAGGGTATTACGCACAAACCGATAACAAATCGTACTTACATTCAATCGATCGACTGTAGGACACTATATATATATATACGCCTAGGATATCTAAAGATAGACCGTAATAAGAAATGTATGATAAAACGGAAATGTTTTTTTTTTTTTTTCTAATCGTTTTACTATTACTCGACTGACGTGACGGTTTTTTTTCCTATTATTTTCGTTCGATTCGAACAAATGGATTTTTTTTTTTTTTTTTTGACAAACGACTTATTTGACATCAGCGATGGTCATTAGCCCAGTTTTACTGCAAACAACGTGCAATTACATTATATTTTTATAATATACACAATAGGAAAATACGAGAAAAGGAAAGAAAAATATAAAAGAAAATTTCAGTACAAGATAAAGGTAAAAGAAAGGAAAATTTTTTAATTAAATTTAGCATTTGGACGGTTTTAAGGTATAGAATGCAGGTTATACAGTAGCATTGTCGTGGATGCAGAGAGTTTCCTTTCGGGAATCAGGAATTTTATAGGTATCACGTACAAATAAATATTAATATATTAAATTCGATATTGATATATAATAAATTGATATTGTGGACGCATCATCACGTGCCCGTTCCTCGTCTTGCATTTCACGTTGAGCAGCTGGGAAACATCGAATTGTATCTTTCCGAGTAGTAGTAGTAGTAGTAGTAGTAGGACGTTTGTAATATTTTTTTCTTTTTGATTTTTATTGAAAGTCTTTCTATAAGGCGTTTATGAAAACTCAAATTGTCGCTGTGGAGAGTGAACAGTGTAAATACTGCGGTTTTCCGTTTTCGAATCGTACGCGTTATAAAAAGAAAAAAAAAAGAAATCGTCGTCTCACGAATCTTTCAACGCCTGTCGTCACCGACGTTGCGCTGTATTTTCTCGATGGGAGAAGGGCGGGAACGCAACTCGTTTACTTATTGTTACGATTGTTGTCATCGAACTATTTCTCGTCGTTCCTTTGTCTCCTTTTTTTTTAAACGCTCTCCTCCTCCGCCCTATTTATTTATTTATTTTTTTATACACAAACGGGGTGGCGCGGCGTGCAAAAAAAAAAAAAAAAAAAAACGTCGAAGGAAATTAAACGAACGGCGATTTGTTTGCACGCGAAATTCAAATCCAATTTCCGTCGCGCTCATTGCAAGGAGAGTCGTCGTCGTCGTCGTCGTCGCTGATCAGTTCGATTTTCGGTCGTCGTTGCCAATGTGTTGCGTATATTATGTTAAATATATGTTTGCTCGAGGGAAAAATATAAAAGCCTATATATATATATACTATATACGATTATTATTATTATTATTATTATTTTATATCGCCGACAGTAATCGAATTTTCATTTCGTGTCCGCACGCGCTTTCGGCGGCGATTTGATGATGTATCGACGACGGTTTAACAAATTAGTCGAACCCCGCGCGCGCGCGCGCCAACGGCTCTCTCGATTTTTTTTCCCCCTTTTCCTGCCCTCCGTTCTATTATAATACGTATTATATTATTATGTGTACAGCGCGGTGTATAGAACGACGGTATTTATTATTATTATTAGACGGGGACGTGTGTTATATTATTGTTGGACCGGCCGATCATTAGTCAACCTGTATAGGCGAAGAAGCTTCGAATAAACGAACGTCATATTATTGTTATTATTATATATGATAGTTAATGATATTTCTCGTATATACGCGTGTGTCTTCTTATTTCTTGCGATCGAGTAAATGAACGGCGAACACGCTATATATATATATACAATATATCGAAATTTTCTATTTGCAGAAAATGCGCACCAGTGACGTAGTCGTAAAATAATTTATGGGTATGGGCGCGAAATCCTAAAAAAAAAAAATAAATACCTCCCTACATTATCTTCAACGCATTAAAAGTGATTGGAATATATTCGATACTTAAAAATCAATTAAATTTTTAAACGTATTAAAAATTAAAGGAGTTTAAAATTTTATTTTTCGAGTTTTTGTACAAGTGCATAAGGAAAAACTATCATCAGCAAACGGTTTATTTCCTCGCGATTCCGATAAAATGTGTCTGGAAATTATGAACGGTCACACAGTACGTATTTTTCACTATTATACATAAATCGCGTATTTTTCAAAATATTTTTATCGCATAAAACTAAAAAAAAAAAATATGGCTTCACCAGTGGCGTAATACGAGGGTGAGGACAACCCCCTCCCTCTCCACGTACATACACACCCCGAAATATGTAATCCGAAAGCGTATAGAAAAAATTAAAAAAAGATTTTGTAAAATATTTCGTAGATATTATAGACGTGGCGTTATGATTTTAAACACAAATCACTGCAGTATGTGTTATTGTAAATAACTTATAGGTACTGATCATTATAAAGTGATATTATTTTAGGGAAAAAAAAGTCAGACAACAATTCCCCTCCTCCGCCCCGAAAAGCGGTCTTCATTTTTTTCTTTGGTATACGCACTTCTTTAAATTTGGAAAGTGTGTATGCGGCGCATACCCGCGCGTCGTACCCTCCACTACACCACTGGCGGGCGCACGTACACCGTTCACACGCGCGGTGTAACACACACCGCGGCGGAGACGTTAAAAACACGGTAAAATTAACGCACTTCGTCAGGCAGCTCAAAAGAGCGTCTTGTACGCGGGAATTGGAAAATAAAAAACACCCGATCGATTAAAATATCGAGTTATTCGAATAAACACGTAATTCAAACGGGTAACACATAATTGAATTGGAAAAAAAAATTGTGTGTTTTTGTTCTGTTAACGTACTGCAGAGTACGCGTGTTTCAGCAGAGAAGTTTTCAATTCCGTTAACACAAAATATTTCTTCGGTTTTACGTTTTAAACCACTAGAACCGGCCCATAACGAAATCGCTTGCACAACACCGAACACCTGTCGGAACACGTTGTTACACACTCGTTTTGATCGGTTGACATTTCATGATTTCAAACGATTATAGTACGTTACTCGTAGAACGAGTAGAAAACAATTTTTTTTTTTTTATTATCACGCGATTACTGTAATATTTATCTCGTCGTCTGTCCAACGAAAAATAGCGTCTTATCCGATCGTACGAGGAGAAAAACCAAGCGTCTTCTCAACAGATGGTTCTTGCATTGACTATATAGTATAGTGTAGTGTAAATGTCTGCAGGGGACCGGCGAAAAACGACGTCTCAAACCAGTTTCATTGTACGCGCTAATATTGTAAAAATATATATAGTTTTTTTATGTTATATATTATAATATCGAGTATATTATACGCATTTTTTTTTTTTTCTATAAACGAGGCGTGACAAAATGAATTGTGTCTCCGGAAGCCGCGGTAACAGTGGCCGGTTAAAAAAAAAAAAAACCGATTGCTTATGTATTATTTATAGTTAACACCGCGGAACGAGTGAAACGAACGACCTGGTGACCGTTTATGTTCCGTGCTGAGACGATGGTTGGTTACCAAAGTGTACTCGGCGTGTCTAAATCTATAGCGAATACAGTAGTATAATGGTGCGTTTCGTTTGTCAACCTGTAGTAGTTTGTTCCCGGTTTTTTCTTTTTATTTCATCAGATATTTAATCGTCATCGTGAAATAAAACAAGTTTTTAACGAATGCACTTATGTGCGTGTAAATCGAATCGCTTCGACGATACAATTACGACGCAGAAAACAGTTCGGACAAGAAAATGGATACTTCGCGTCCAAGTGCTCGCGGCGCTTCTTCGGTTGGACTTTGCGGAGAACTAGAAAGTATTTATGAGGATACGAACGTTTTCGTTTGATTTCACAAAACACGTATGGGATAAGATTCAACCACAGATAAGATAAAACCAGATGGTTCACTCTTTGATTTACTGATAATTCGACACTCCTGAGATCAGTATGTGCACACACGATAAATTAAATTACTGTACATATTTTTCTACAATAATATTATTATTGTATCCAATAACTTTAGTAGTATGTGTGTTAAAATATTGATGTTAAAAAATTTAAAATGCTTGCTGTACTTGCTATAATGCATTTTAAACGTGTAGGTCGGAAAAAACATAAATTGCAAGTGAACGACTGAACGAGTATAGGCGGCGGGCGTTAGTACAATAGCGGGACGCATAGTAAACAGTAAAAATCAGTGCTGTACATTTAAGGAACTCATAAAAAAATTTGTTTTTCCCTCTCAGTGATGACACTGATCTCAGGAGGGTTTTAGTTTGTTTACATTTTTGAGAATTACATGGGCTGAATAGGAAATTTTAAAGAGTGAACCATCTGGTTTTATCTTATCTGTGATTCAACTATCAGACGCGGCAATACAAGCCGTTGGCTGTTTAGACACGTCGAGTACTTCGTCCTAACAGCAGGGGTAGGTGGTGGTAGCCCTCGGCCGAGCAAATAAAATGCGCGTTGACGGTTATTACTCGGTCAATATTGGTGCTCGTCCCGTGTAAAATAGCCTTTAGGTACAGATTCGTGCGGATGATTACTGGCGTGTTTCTCGAAGTAGTAGTAGTAGTAGTAGTAGTAGTGCGTTTGTATTTGTCGGTCGGGAAACGTCGAAAAACGCTGCTCGATTGAAAAGCACGCTGGTCGTGGTGTTTTTTTTATAGCCAAAGAATAATGCGTAAAAAGTATTTATTACCATAAAAGACCATCACCGGCGAATGTGCTATTCGACGATATTTGGACATCTTCAATCGTCGTCTCCGCGAACGCATTCGATGACGCTTCCGATCCACCACCGTGTTTTGGACAGTAAACTCGTGGTTTTTGCAGAATATCATTGATTTTATCATCCCACCCCCCCCCCTCCGCGGTCTTACATTTTGCGACATTTTCTTTTCCGAGAATAAAAACGTGTTTCGAATGGGGTAAAATACATTAATTTGGAGACAAATAGGCTCGGGGGACGCTATATAAAGATATAAAAATATTTTTGTAAATTTAATGTTTCCCGGGTGATTAATTGTTACCATACCAAGAACGTAGTTTTTTTTTTTAGAAAACGGCTATGCGAAAATTTAGTATTTTAAAATATTAATTTATATTTTTTTAAAACGTTACATAATCCGTATGACCCTAACAAAAATCGTGGAATTGCTAATATTAGTAATCGTATTCATTCATTACAAATTATTATTTATCTATATTTTTTTTTAAATAATATGCAAAATATAACATACGTGAACTTCTGGTATACGGATACGGAAACGCAAATAATTCCCGAACCGTGTGTATATAATGAATTATTGCGGAGTAATAATATTAAATGTTACATTGCGTTTATATTGAATAAAAGTATAAAATATATTAATAAAAAAACAAAAATATATTCGTCACTGGAAATAATATATACGAAATATAAACGGGGGTTTTTTTCGATCATAATGTTTAATAAAGTATAGCTGATGTTATCCGACTCATTCTTTTAATGCTCGTAATCCGCGTTCTTCTAGTGTATGATATTGTATGTTCGATTCGATCGTCGTTGTAACTTATTTTTTCCTCGAGTTTTAGAAGTTTCTCGTATTATCGTCTTCGATTTTCTCGTGATCATTTCGAACTATCACAATAAACGGCGCAAATACCAAGGGGGCTGAGGACGATATTATTTAATGCATAACGTCAACCTTTATAGTTATCTTCTAATCGTCCTTGGTGGTTGGTAGGTTAGTCAATCTGCTGCGATTTCACCTCAACGATTCGAACCATAGTCGGACGCAGACCTTACGCAAGAGGTCAGATTTTTGGGCCGGCCAAAGGAAAAATAGAAATACTTTGATTTTTAAATTATTTATTAATAAACAACCTTTAACAATTAATTCGTATAATAATATGTTTTTTTTTTTTACAAATTACTAATAGCCAAAGTACCTATTTAAATACATATTACTATTTTTTTTTTTTTTAAATAATTATCTAATACGACGTATCTGGCCATTAGGGGGGTATGCAGCTGCATACCGCCTGCGTTTGCCTGTTATTCCAATGATAAGAAATCTGGGTGTTATAAATGTTGTCTAACCGTGTTTCAACGAAATAATCTGAAAGAAATTCGTCAATTTATTTTTTGTACTCTGAAATAATAATGATTTTCTATCGAAACGTGTACCTATAATAAGATACGTGGAAAGCATAGTGTTTGGTGCGTGTGATTAAGTTTTTTTTATGCGGTTCGTCGATCGCGGTTAGAGGTGCCCGTAACATTTTTAAAAAAATATTTACATACCCGTAAAATATACGATATCAGTTCTCACGTCACGTAAAACATTTTTACATATTATTGAACGTTTGTACCTCCTCCTGTATATATGATAATGTTGTTGTATGTTCGATAATAATTGTCGATTAAAAAAAATATTTTTTTTTCTTTGATTTGTGTCGCGCGTTATAATAACGCGTTCTTCTAATCCCCTCTCTCTCTCTCTGCAGTGCAATGGTGTATTAATCATTTTTTTTCGTATCGAGTCCGGCGGAGCGCGTGTAATTTGTCAATTAAATGATATTGGTGCCTCGTATATACCGCGTATAATATTATAGCTGTATTATGATAGTATAAAACGTATCGGCGGTGTGTGTGTGTATATATATACGTTATATATTATTATTATTATTTTTTTTTTTTTACTTGAACCGTCAAAACGAAACCGGTTGTTTCGTGGACCACCTTATCCGCCGCGCGCCGACAAACCTCATCGTGAACACTGGAGCGCTAATGCGAACGTATATTTGTTAATCGATGCAGTAACTATATACTCTTCGTCTGAGAACCGTTCAGGCGAAAAAGGTAAGAAACTCATTAAAACCGAACAATGTTCGAAAGAGCTAGCTGGGTAATACGACTCGTTTAATAGTGAAATGAAATATTTTAATTTACCGTCATTAATTTAAAACTCGCGCGGAGAGCGATTTGTTTCCCCGAGTGTAAATGTACACACACACACACACACACACACACACATAGGTAAAACGCAATTCGTTTGAAGTTGAAGAGTACGCGATTTCGAACGTTCTTAAGACCGCGCGTATGACGCATATTGTTTATAAGAGGTGGTGAATTACAACGGGTTGTGTTATACGTTTATATCACTATAAACACGTTCGGAACTTTTAATAATCGGTAATTATCCATATCTTCTTATAGCACCGTCCTTGAAAGTTTGTCAATCTTATTGACTATTGTAATACATTTCGACGCGCATGCCCGAAACAACTCGTGTAGGTACCCCTGGCAGTCTGTTATTAGATTCCTCGTCGGAACCAGGACGTTCTTTCGGCATCTTCTTCAGTGCCTTCAATAATAATTAGTCGTAGAAGATCATATACTTGCTATTCCTCTGACACGACTGTCCAAAGTAACGGCGTTTTCTTTTTTTTTAATATTTTGAAAATGCTGACCTCACGTGTAATTTCTGCTACGGTCCGTCTACATGATGACTTATACGCGCTGTTTGATGTTTTCTATTCGTGATATTCGAATCATTCGGCTGCACATAAGACATTCGTCTATGCGTTTCAACAACGCGCGATATTACTCGTCCGTTGTCCCGGTACAGTGAACAAGTCCGCGATGATATCAACTGTTCCATTCTCCAGGCGATTGCTGCTTGATATCCGCTTCTCTGTTGACAACGCATCGTTCCTATAAGTAATTATACTTAAAACGCGTATACGTCAACGGTGGGAGAGTTACCGAGTGTGTGATATGCGCTTTTTGAACGCACGCGACTCGGAAACAACCAGGACTTTAGTAGTTTTGGACCTATTTATAACGTTAGTCCGTATTTGCGGCTCGTTTCATTAAGTATACATTGAGCGTTGGTCTGTCGACAATTTTCTCTATACAAGGGGTAACAACAATGCGTACTTGTTAGCCGGTATTGTAATTGAACGGAGGGGGGTAATAATTTGGATATATTATATTACGATGTATTGCGTCGCGTATTATATTATGTGTATTATTATATTTGCATACAATTATGACAAATAATGTGTCATATGATTCCTCGTGTACCGCGCCATATTATTGACTTTTGTGCGCGATATTCGTGTATATGCAATGTATTTACGATTCAGTGAACATAAGAAACGATTGCAGTTCGCGTCAATATTCATAAATAAATCTCATTACAATAATGTTATGTAGTATGTATATCATTTGACAAAAAAAAAAACGAGATGTCTAAAAATAATATTCAACTTCTCGAGAAATAGAAAATGACATGTCTCCGTATATGATTTTGTCGTTTTCGTCATTATATATAGATTTTATGTGAACATTTTTCCAGCGATTGTCGATTAATAACGGTTTTCGGTGTAAAAATCGACGTACAAGAAGTTTACGGATGATGCGTTGTGCAAGAGCGCCCCTGCCACCCATTTTCAGAGGCAGGTGACTTGAAAATATATTAAAAATTTTTTTCATTTAGTAAATTTTAATTTCCCATTAAAAATACTGGCTAGACAAGCCGTCTGAATCTGTAAATTTCATGTATAAAAATAATTTATACGCGAACGCGAAATTACGAATATTTAATAATATATTATTTTATAGAAAAAAATTCTTTAAAGCGAAGGGCTATTGTGTTCTGCAAAACTATCTATTTTCTTCTATGCGTACAATTCTCTATATCGGCGGCAGGCAGTGTCGTATGACCCCATATTTTATAAACTAAATTATTGTACAAAACATTTCGCCATATTTTTTGCACAATGTGTGATAGAATCGTACGAGTACGCGTCAAAATAATAGAATAAAAATAAGAACAGATCGCGCGGTTCAGCACAACAACGCCGACGATCATATTATGCGAGTGTGGTAGAGAAAGTATCGCCATTTTTTCAAATTCGAATGTCTCTCTCACGAGTTTTTTTTTAACCGTATCAACATTTTTTTTTGTTTTCACGAGATAACCAGAATAAACGATTTTTGTTCGCTATATGTGCAGTTGTAATTTTGAAAATGCGCACACGGCGTATGATGTAATTTTATTACATACGTGTACCTAAACGCTGGTACGACCAGTGGTGTTGTGTATGGATCTGAGATTATGACGTGGGCCTTGAGAAAAAGTGAAGAAGCGAGACTTGCAGTGTTTAAACGGAAAATACTTATAGAAAAACATACGGTCCTTGTATCGACTGCAACACAGGAGAATGGAGAAAACTTCACAATGAAGGACTAATGAACCTGTTCCTGCAAAGACCAGATACTGTAATACGGGAAATCAGGAAGAGAAAACTCATGCGGGCTGGACGACACGCTTGGAGAAAGGAAAATTCGTACGTAAACGTGGTCGTCGAGGAAGAGCCGGCTGGGAAAAGACCGTTACATAGGTAGATCACGCTTAAGACGGGAAGACTGAATTTTTTTTTTTTTTTATTTAGAACTCTTAGTATAGATACTATTAAGTTCGACAATTAATTGAAAGCACAAAAAGAAAAAAATATATATATAGCATAATAAATAAAAAAAAAATAATAATAATAATAAAAAAAAACTATTAATAATAACAACAATGATGATAATATAGTAATCATAAAAAGTGACAAAATTAAGAACAAATTATATAATAAATTTTATACATAAAAAAAGAAGAAAAAAAAACAACAAAGTAAAATATAAATATAAATTAGATAGAGAATCCAGCCTCATGTAAGAAGGAAGTAATAAGGATAATAGCAGGAGCGGAGAAAGACTGAATTAAAAAGCGAGTGGATGCAGTAGAACAGAACTATGGATAGAATTGGCAATGGGATGGGGGCTGGCTTGTTCGGAGGGCTGGTCTTAGAGGCCGAAACCCGCTCTAGATATATATATATATATTTATATCTACTAAATACGCGTTTATAGAAATATATAGACAAACAAAGGGTATGAAAATCCGAGGAGTCGGTGAACTCGGCGATTTTCGTTATGCCACCCCGTGCCGTGATATATAATATATATATACGGTCGAAAGTCGAAAGGATTATTGTGTGGTGGTGCTTTGTTTAGCACATCAGCCTCCGGGCAAAAAAAAAAAAAGGGGGGAATTTTGGTGGACGCCTTAATTTGTCTCGTCGGCGTTTCCGCCCGAAGTAATAACCCGGCACGGATGGAATTACGAGAACGAGAGAGAGAGAGAGAGAGAGAGAGAGAGAAAAGACTACGACGACGACGACGAGAAAAATGCTCTCGAATTAAAAAATCAATAACGCCACGGCGGCCGCTTTTTTTTATATATATATATATATAATATTTATATATGCGGAGAAAAGAAAATATACCGTTTTCGCACAGTGTGTACACACAATAATATAATATATATCATTTCCCGTCGTCGAATCGTTTTTCGGCTTTACAGCAGTTGTGCACCACCACCACCACCACCACCACCACCATCGCCGGTGCGCGTATACTTTTAAATCGGGAATTATTGAATTTGAAACGATTCGACTGGAAAGTCGACTTTTCGGAGCCGGAGGACAAAAGACGCGCGCGGCGATGAATCTCGTGACTCGGAACAAATTTAAGGACAATGTATATATGTAAAAAAAAAAAATAAAATAAAATAATAACCCGGGCATAAAGAAAATTAAATAAAAAAAATGTAAAAAAAAACTCTGAAGAGGAAATAATACGCTGGGGGAACAATACGCACGCGAATGTTGCGCGTATTGTTGATTTGAATAACGAGTATTATTATTAGGTACGTATACACGACGTGCATGTATATATATATATATATATATGTGGAGAAATAAATTGGTTATTTATTTTGCTCGGGTTTTTTTTCGCCGAGCGCACAAAGTCAATTTCGGCTGCTCCCCCAAAAAGCAGTAAACTCGTTTGATCTCCTATCGCGGCAAAACCATATGGGAATTTCGCAATCGCTCGTACTTCACGCCGTGTTTACTATATGTATTGTATTATAGTATATACTGCAGCAGAGTGTTTTCGACCTTGAATTTCTCGAGTAAATCTAAAAAAAATTTACAAAAAAAAAATTGCGAGCCCGCCGGGTGTTGTGAATGGGTGGTCGCCGCTTAAGTGAATTACTCGGATAAAGATTTTAGAGTTGTATTTGTTACCTCACTGGGGCTCGGAAGTTGTAGGAGTTGCGTGTTGTTCTATATACGCTCTCGATTTATAGCGGACCAAGCCAGGAATTCGAGCTGTACAATGGTGAGTTTAAAAATCGAAAATTTAAAACGCGTATTTCGTCAATTTTAGGGGAAAAGTGCGTATTCCTTGACTTTCATACGCACATCACGCATATTTAATACTTTCCAAAACAAATTGATATTTTTCTTTTTTAACCCGTATGCGTATATATGCGTAAAATGTATTTTTTTGAATAATATATACAATATAAAACTCAATATTATATAACGCAGTTTTTCTCGGTATAAAAATATTTTTTCAATTAATCGGTGGTTCAGTGCGACGACTTTTTTAGTTCAATAAAATGTCAACGTGCCAACCCCGGTTTCGCGCCGTATTTTAAATATTATAAATTTATTTTTCTATATTTTACATATCTTTTGTGCGCATTAATAACTTGTTTTGGAACTTGGAATAATTTTTTTTGCATATTTACATAATTTTTCATGCATATTTCTCAATTTTGCGGCAAAAATTTAAGACTTAATGATTTTTAACAACAATTTCTTGACACAGCAATGTAATGTTGTAATTTCGTCCTTTGGCGTTTTACGAAAACGAAACTTGAAGCCCTCGTATATATATTATAAGTGGTTTCGATTTTTCACTGATGACAAACTGCATTGTGATCCGATTAGGTACAAAACTGACTCCGGACTGAACGTGACTTATTTTTAAACACTTTCGTATTAACGCTACACCGGCCAGTGGCGTATTTGAGACTTCACCTCAGGGGGGGGCGATGGTAAAAAACTCCCCCGCCCTTCCCATCAATAAAAAAAATTATATGTAGGAATATAATTATTGAACAAAACGCATTTTATTTATTTAATTTACAAAACTAAGTCTATATTTCTTTTTTTACTATTAGCAAATGTATCAATTACATCATCTACATATTTTAATGTTATAGTATGGTGAATATTAAGCTATGCCAAACCTGTTAGGCGATCTTGCCCCATTTTTGATCTCAGCCAATATAATATAATTTTTTTAAATCTCTCGGCGGGGGGCGATTGTCCCTATCGGCCCTCCCTCAAATATACGCCACTGATACCGGCGTATAAGTAAAGATTATTATTATTATTATTAGAAAAACCCGCCACTTTTGGCGTAGATTACTCCAAACCCTTACGACTACATTCTCGTTAATTAGAGACGGTTACTCGGGCCGCAAATCGCCTGCACAGCTTTAGTGACGCCACTGGATGAGTGTAACACGCTGATAACATACGAGTGCCGTGGAACCAGACCTACGGAACTCTACAGTTTACGGCCAACCGTGTCTGTGACCTCGAAATTTTAAAAACATACAACATCAGCGGTTAGAAAACATGAACATCTGATAACGTTTTCATTGTTATCATAATATCATGTAAAAACAGAGCGCGAAAGTATAAACAGCATAAACAGACCGTTAAATGGCCGACCAATCACAGAGAGTATAATAGGCTATACCATCACGCATCTCCGTTTCTACATCATTTCCGTAATCAATTCTCCGGTTCTGTGTTCACGGTCGATTTCCGTTTAGAGTTTTCCAGCTTGTACGTCTAGTTAAATTCTCCGAAAACTCGGATCAGCCGATCGAGTTTCGCTTCTCTAATGTTCTCTGATGGAACACATAATACAGTCGATTCCGCTTTATTGAGACACACCGGTTGCGTGTTATTTTGTCCCAATAAAGCAATAATCCGAAATACAAAAACGAACACATAAATTTGTAGAAAAACGGATTTTTTTTTATATATTTTTATTATTAAAAACTACTCGTATTATACGACGAGTACTACAGCCTGGTGGCTATAATTTAATTTTGTCCAGAATTTCTGATTTTCGCGCAAGCGATAAATCTCTCCGTACACGAGACATCGTTACTACACGCGACAAACACGACTGATGCACCAAATAACATTTAACATACATCACATTTGAACACAAGGTAAGATAAAATTTAATCTGATAATCGATTACGCGAGTTGGTCACGGTTGTCGAACTATTGATCTATTAATATACTCGATAAAAATGTCCCAATTATCCGGATTCGTGGCCCAGATAAGCGGTGAACGTTTACCCTACAAGCACAGATTAGATGAATACAGATGGATCACTCGCGATGTAAACAAAAAAAATTACGTCATTCGAATCCCCCATGTCAGTGTTACCGCATGGTAGCACAATATATTTACCTAAAATTTAAACATTACTCCCGTAAGGTAATCTATTTGTGTTGTTTACATAGTGATTCTGGTTTGGCGATCGTGTCGTATAATGTCTCGTGTTAAATATACTCGTTTCACACACACACAGTTAAAAAAAAAAACCGGTGCTTAATCTGCGTTAAATTTTTACCGGCACGTGATAACCATTATTATGATAACATTATTTGAGATAATAAAGAAGTTGTACTATAATATTGTAAAATACCAACACAATAATTTATATCGTCGTGTGCGCCTACATTGATATGCGGGGGACCAATCAGAAGAGCGTATTTGCAATTCTTTTGTTCTCGGGCCGAGTGATCCGTCTGTATTCATCTAATCTGTGCTACAAGTATACATTTGTTTTTTGTAATTGAAGAATTGTCCCTATTAAGCGGTTGTCCTTGTTAACCGGTGTCTCTATTAAGCGGAATCGACTGTATTATAATTCCGGCGGTAAATCCGAACAGACCCCGGATCGCGCGAAACAGCAGTCGTGTACAGGATGTTATAATACGCGTCTCCGGGTCTTCTAAACGTTATATTACGGACGGCGGGGTCTGCTGCTGCTGCTGCTGCTGCTGTAAGCCTCTCTCCGGGGGCACCACCGCCCTTACTGTACACGGCGCCTGTGCTATTATAAAAAAAAAAAGTAATATATATATATGCGTATATTATACCGCGTATAAGAATAAAAACGGATGCCGCCGCAGCGCTGCGCAGTGTATCGGATGACGGTTGAGAAATTTTTTTTTTTTTTTTGCACGACACAAAGAAGACCGTCGTCGTCGTAGATCCGCTTATTATTGTATTATATTATTATTACGAAACGATTGCCGCGGTTATTATCGTTTCGAGGCAATACGCGTAATTTATTTTCATTCGTGGTCGTCGAATCTCCGAGATAACGTCATATTATAATACCGCGAGAGGTATACAAGCGTGTAGACCACACAACTGCGGAGCGGGTGGGGGATGGACGAACGCACAATGGCGCAGGTCAACGGAGTTTTTATAGATCTCGGCGTATCGATTAGTTTTTGGAATCTTTTTTTTTCCACGTGTATAATAATAATAATATAAACGAATGATGTCATTTTGCGCGGACAAAAAAAAAAAAGGAAGAAAAAAAATGTCCGAACAACGTTTTTTTTCGTTAAACGCGGCGTTTATCTGACCGATCTGGGCAAAATATTTATATATCGGGAACACAATACGCGCGCGGCGGCGGCGGCGGCGGCGGGTTAGTCGGTGGCACGACGACGGGGCCGTTAAGTAAAAAAAAAACCGGTTTTCTTCTTCAAACGGTCGCGCGTGCGTGTCCGATGGATATACAACAGAGCCGGAAGTATTATGTCGCCGCGGGTCCGGTTTTGTTGGTCAAATACACCACCATCACCACTACCTACCTGCATAATAATATTATATCGTCGCTGCTTGTTGTAACAACAAAAGCGAAAATACGCGCGCCCGAGTCGTGCGTACTACTGAATGCGTACACCACTACTCGGGGGGGTACTGCGAACAGATGAAACAACAGCGTATAATATAAAATAAAAAAAAGAAGAAAAATATCGAATTACGACGGGACGACCCGAGAGTATTGCATTGAACAACATTGTACGGTCTCCCCCCCGCCGTACCGCCGTCGCGTGGTTATTAATATTTATGCGATCGTCGTGCTCGGGACGTTGCACATTGTGAAGATCCGCGAAATCGGACAGTTGGAAATCAAACGCGCGTGAATTTCGATTTGTCCCGCCGTCGCCGCCGCCGCCGCCGCCGAACAATGTGGCGCCGCGTCTGCAGTCCCTCCCCACCCCCCACCGACATATAATAATAACGTTCGTATTACACATATATATATATATCCGGCCGAGCGCGTGTATTTATTTATCTCTGCGTCGCAGAAGAAGAGAAGCCTCCTCTTGACCAAAAAGCTAAAAGGCGGCCAAAAACAACACAGACTACTTATTTTTTTTTTCCCCATATACGTTTATTTTTATTTATTCTTCGTTCCATCCGACCCGACGCGAAATGCGCCCTAAAAACATACAATTCGACGACGGTGTACTACCCTCGTTACAAAACAAACTGTGTAGCGTACACACACACGCGCGAGCGCGCGCTTGTCTTTTTATCGGCCACCGTCGTCGCCAGCGCAATCCCCTAAAAACTCGTCCGACGCGCGCACTGAGAACCCGATGATGTGATGACTTCTGCGCGTACGATTCCGGTGGGGGGGGGGAAGTAAAATTTGTTTATGTGAGAACCGTGGGAGTGGGTGACCCCCGGGCGACACACGGCGCTTTTTACCGCCGCCGCCGCCGCGGTGTCGCGCGCGCGCATGGGGCGGCGGTAAAAATCGGAACGGGGTCCGCCGCGCGTATCGTGTTACCGCCGCCGCCGCCGCCGCCGCCGCCGAGGGATTTTCGACGACGACGCGGCACACGCACATGAGCCGGCGTAGAAAGTAAAATATATAAAAACAGACTTTGACGGGACGTCCCCGTCAACCATAACTCTGCGCAGCGTGCGTGTACTTATAAAAAGTGTTGTTGTCCTCGGTGGCGTGTCCGAAGCTCAATCTAATGAGTGAGTGAGTGAGTGGGGGGAGGATTTAAAATTGTAACTTACCTACCGCCCTCGACACGTGGCTAAAAGGGGCACTCCCTAAAAAAAAAAAAGTCTTTTTTTTCTCTTATTATAATTTTCATTTTAAATGTAAATATACTTGTTCTTCTGCCCGGCTTACCGGTCAGTCAAAGACAGTGGCTGGGCTATCCTGTACCTCAAGCGTATCGACGGATACACATGATTTTGGAGCGGGTGCAGTGGCGTATTTTCAACTTTTTTCTGGGGGGTCCAAATTTTTTTTTTGAAAATTCCAACAAGATATATTGATATAAGGTATTTAATACAAAATACCTTTGGATAATCTTTTTTTTTTTGGTTCTGGGGGTCCAGTATCCTGGACCCCCCGTAAATACGCCACTGGGTGGGTGGGTAGGTGGATGACTGCTTGACGTATTATAAGTATTATAATATAGACTAACGAAAGGACGACGATTATTTTTTTTTATAGTGTAACCCAGTGGCGTCATTTGGTGGGGGGCAGGGTGGGCATTTGCCCCCCCCCCTTGTTAATTGTGGGCCGACATGATTTGTGCCGAGATGATGTTGGACAATAGTTATTCTAACCAAATCTGAAGTAATGACTATCGAGTTGTGAATAGTAATAACAAATCGCGTGGCAAACAGTGGATTAAAATTAAATTACCAATAAAATTTAAAAGTATGCAGGTCATATAACCACGATTTAAGGCGATTAATTCGTGGTTACAGCTTACCACAGTTCTGGATTTTTTTCGATAAACACGGTTATCGTTACCTAAAGGCAGTGCGTAAATTATAAAGAATATACGATGTACGTTTGACGGTTGACGACGTACCTGTAATCTGTATGGCTGTATCGCGTACGGCATAAACGAATTTGTTTAGCCGTTCTTTAACGTTTCGAACGTATGTTTTATGTATACATAATTTGTGAGTGGCAAGCGCGAAAAAATAAAAATGAAAAAAGCTAAAGGTTGTGTGACCAAGACGGCGAGAAAGAGAGGAAAATAACTGAACAAGATGTTCAGAACATGTCACAAAACGTAATTTCTAACATGTTTAATGTTATACGACAAGGGAAACTTCAAAACTTGGATCTCATAAGTACTATATAGTCATTTATAATACATTTATTATAGTTGACAAAATAATGAATTTTCTCCCCCCCCCCTCCCAAAAAAATAAAAACAAAAAATATTGGGCGATTCGCGCGTGCCCATGATAACGAAAATATTAAAATTATGTAAAACAGAAATCGTATTGAGCTAAATGTAAGTGGAAAATAGTTAAATGGGCCGGTTATATATTTTGCCTCCCCCTTTCGAAAACTGAAATGACGCCACTGGTGTAACCAGTCACCTCGTGATGTAATCGTTTACACGAGTTTTCCTATAGATAAACACGCACCGTTTTAATATAGTATAGTTGTTCACTATATATGTATAGTGATTTACAATTATCAGATTTCGGCGTTTTAAATACGATAAAAAGCCTATAATTTTGGTAAAAATAAAACAATATTACCGTCAAGTGTGCCGCGGCTAAATAAACGTACGGATTATATATCGCGCCCAAACAATATAGTGAAACGTATTATATATAATATACTTTATAACGTGTACACCACTTTGCGAGTATATAGTAGTTACTTATTGGCGTAGAGTAATAAAAATCGCTCGGTGTAATTGTTTTTTTCTTTCATAAAGAATATTCCTAGAAAATCCTCTAAAATATAATAATATTATATTAAAAAAAAAAAACTGTCGAAAACCTTCGCCGCCGCCGCCGCGGACCACTCGTTTTCAACAAGGCCACCGTCGGTCTCCCCCCCCGCCCGCCATACGTAGTCGTTATTTATGCAGTATTACAATAAAAAAAAAAAAAAACCGAAATACGTGAAACGACATACATACAATTAATTGCCACTTAATAACCGTCGGGTACCGTCGTATCAATTTAAAAAAAGAAGGAGAAAAAAAAAACGACTTAAATTTTGTACGGACCTTATTATTATTACATGTTATATGGTCATTTTTTTTTTTTTTTTATAATTTCATAACGGAGGGAGTTGTTGTAAACCGTCGTTCCTTAAAAGCGCTCGTCTCGCGTTCTCGTATAAAGTCTCTCTCTCTCTCTCTGTCTGTCTGTCTTATTTCCTTCTCCATGGATAATGTTATTTTTTTCTTATACAACTGGCGCCTGTCGTTTCGCGCAAGTCATTGGGTTTGTACCTACAAAAATAAATATCGGTTTCACCGCGGTCTCGTGCGTATCTTGTGCGACGATTGAGAAACCGGCCGCCGCCACCGTTTCAATAGTATAAAAATATAAAATAAAATGTATACGAGTACGCGTATTATTATTAGAAAATCCCGTAATAACGTTATATAACTCGCGTGTATGTAACCAGTCGGTGCTCCCCGGGACATTGTGCAATAATACACAAATAAATATAATAAGCGTTTGAAAAAAATTTAATGTTTTCCATGTAAATTCTCTCAGAATATTCGAGGGAAAACGACGCGGCGTGTTTCAAAAAAAAAAAAAAAAAAAGGTAACGAGCCGTGGGGTGTTACCCCTCATGTGAATTACTCGGATAAAGGTTTTAGTGTTTTATTGCTATCACTATACATTCGAGAGCAATAATAAATCATTTCGATAAAATACCGCGATTCTGAGCGGAGCTCCGGTGTCGATATTTGGCGAAAATTTTGAAATTGTTTGACAAATAAAAATCGTGCTCTAACGATCTTCGAGATTTTTTCGAATATATATAGCTAAAGTAAGGAACGTCCGGAATTGTTTTAAATTTTTCTCTTTTATGAATTTAAAAAAAAAACCTTAAAATCTACAATCGGTAGATAAACGGCCCAGATTTATAAGAATTTTTCGAAAAGATTTGTCTCGTTAATACACGGTCCAAAGTTACGCGTTCGGTTTATATATTCGTAAATATTACGAAGAAATAGTCGATTTTTGACGAAATTGCGTTTTTACGTAATTTTCCGGTACTCTTTTTTTTTTCTGACGCTTAAAAAAAATATTATCGAGAAAATCGAAAAACGACCTCATTAAAGTACCAACTAGATGCTGTTACACGCAAAGATCGGAGCACCGCACCTTCCGGTAGAATTATCATTGTACTACTATATATATATAGTTTGTAATTATCATTAAGTATACACGTTTTTCTTATAATATCATAATATAGCGTAAAACAATCAAATTAAACGCTGTATGAAATTACAAATCGAAAAAATATTACAACATAAAACGTCTGTTGTGAGGAACAATATTTTCGAAATCATCAATTAGGTATATATACATACATCGTAGTCAATTTGTGATGATAATTTTTGCTCAACAAACGTGAGTATTAAAGTTCCGGGTCTGTTCCGTGTCATATATAGTATATCGCTCGATATGACACGTATTCTACACTTTAAATCATAAGGTCTATATACTCGACACTGGTATATAGATAACCGCGGTCTACAACAGTCTACATCCATACGTGATAGTATATAATATGGTACACTACTTCACTATACACGCCACGGTGTCGGTGTCGACGTATATAATGGGTAATATTTGTTGTTATCAACAACGAGAACGTCGTTTTTGTTTAATACAGGGTGGGCCATTTAAACCTTCGGAACGATTTTTGGTAATAATTTTAAAAAAACCACATTGTGAGTTATTTTTCGTTTATTTCGAACGTTACAAATTTTTTCTGATCACTTTTTAAATGTAATATCGCGTAAATGGTCGCCTCCAGAACGAATGGCGCAATGTGTTCGTTTTCAGCATTTTCCATCACTTTTCGCTAGTGTTCCGGGCTGAATAGCGGCCATTTCGTGTCGTATATTGTTTTTCAACGCTTCTTGGTTCCGTGGCTTGTCGGCATAAACTTTAGACTTTTTAAATAATCCCGTAGGAGAAAATCTGGTGATCGCGGGGGCCAGTCAAAAATCACCGTTTTTCGAAATTGGGCGTTCGAGAAACAAAGGACGCAATAAAGCGATCGTGGCTCGTGCCGTATGAGCTGCGTAGCGCCGTCTTATTGTTGAAACCAATAGTTTTCCGTGCCGTTATCAGTCAGAAACGGTATTAAAAAAAAATCCGTTATCATCGCCCGATAACGCTCTCCACGGACGGTCACGGCCGATCCGGTATCGTCTTCGAAAAAGTACGGTCCAATGATTCTTTCCGCACAAATTCCAGACCAAACAGTCACGCGTTGGTTGCGGAGAGGTTTTTCGTGAATTAACTGGAGGGTTTTCGCTGGCGTAGAATTGACAGTTTTGCTTGTTTACCGTCTTATTTAAAGAAAAACGAGCCTCATCGTCACTCGTGATAATTTTTCGCCAAAAATTATCATCGGTTCGAGCCGATCGATGAAAGCGCGTCGTTGTGGTACGTACTGTTCCACGGCGTAAATTCGCGTGAACTGACGCTTCGAACGCGGGCTGTCATAAGCCGATCTGATAACAGATGACAAAGTTACAGGGTTGCTGCCAGATGCCGAAGGTTTAAACGGTCCGCCCTGTATTTATCGCGAAATCAAATAAAATCCCAATTGTTTTATATTTTAAACCAAGGTACATCTTCTACCTAACTTTACGAATAATAATCTAAAATAAGGATTCAGGTGTTGCTATATACAGCGTATCCAGCAACACCCGTGTAAACACGCCTATGCAGTGGCGTATTTTCAACTTTTTTCTGGGGGGGGGGGTCCAAATTTTTTTTCTTTTGAAAATTCCAACAGGATATCAATATTTAAGGTATTTAATAAAAAAAATACCTTTGGATAATCTTTTTTTTTGGTTCTGGGGGGAGTCCAGTACCCCTGGACCCCCCTCCTCCGTAAATACGCCACTGCGCCTATGACAGGCACACGTCATCGTACCTATAACGCGTCGTATGTGAAACCCCAATACATTTCTCGTTATACGCTCGGAAAAATAAAAATTTGTAAATCTCGTCGAATCCGCGAGACGCGTTGTACAATAAATTTTTGTTATCGGAATTTTTCTTTCTTCTACGCTCGCTGCGAACGGGTAAAAAAAAAAATAATAATAATAAATACGTGTAAAGGTGTTCTCAGGCGTGTTGTACAAGACGTGTGCAGGGCATCGAAAAATACAAGTACTGACGACGATTCTTCGACGGCGGAATTCCTGTCGTCAGTAGTCGTACGCTTGTGTGGTGGACTAACGCGGGAGGGAAATAGTTAAAAAAAAAAAAAACGCACACTGACAGACGACACTACTCATCCGGCTCTCAATATATAATATAATGTATTTTCTCTCTCTCTCTCTCTCTCTAAAAAAAAATCGTCAATGTCATCGTCGTTAAATAATAAACCGCGCGCGCGATGGCATCGGTATGGTCACAGTAATATTATTATAATATACTCTATGTATATATATATATATATATATATACACACAGTATATTATAATATTTTATAAATAATATATGTATACCGCAGTCGTTGTGCAGTAGTGTAGCGTACAGTAGTCGCGTTTGTGATGGCGGTGGCGCAACGAGTCGCGTCGGAGTCATTAAATTGTCAAGTGTTCTCCCGGTGGGCGGGTACTACTATACTGCTACCCGTGGCCCGTGGGGAGACTTGGTGGTCGTCGTCGATGTGCGAAGGCTGTGTGCGCGCGCTCGTCGTACGGAAACGTATTATAATAAAATAATATTGTATTATTATTATTATTATTAATTATTATATGCGTCTACACGGAGCGGGGAAAGAAGAGAGAGAGAGAGAGAACGCAGGAAGGAAAAAAATAAAATTTTAATAACGCAACGATGGAAATTTGAAAAGGATAGAAGAGAGAGAGAGAGAGAAAATTAAAACATATTTTATATATTATTATATCGGCGCACAATCGTTGTATTCATTTCAATCGCGAAACGGCGTTTATATAACAATGTTACGCATATAGTATAGTAATTTTTAGATTCTGATCAATTATTACAATATGATATGTTTTTTTTTTTTTACGTCTACCCAAAATTTCTACCGGAACGAGTGCTCCGATCTTTTTACAGTTTGTTTCCTCGTGTCGGTTCTTGCGAATTCCGTGTGGTCGGTACTTTAAAAACGGTCGTTTTTCGATTTTCTCAAAAGCGCGTAAAAAAAAAAAACATACTCAAAAACTACCGGCAAAATTACATAAAAACGGGGTAAAAACCATCGATTATCGTCACAGTTGTTTGTAATTTCCAAACTAATATTATATATAGATGACACTTGAAATATTCATCAAACGCGTAACAACTTTCTTTTAATTTTTGACTATACGTACGGCGATAAATGGGTTTTGAGGTGTTTAATAATTTAATAAAGCAGTGTTGGTTTTTGTTACACGCCCCAGAGTATTACACACCGAAGCTCCGCTCAGAATCGTTTTGTCGAAAGCCACGATTTATCATCGCTTTCAAATTTATAACGATATACCACTGAAATATTTATCCAAGTAATACACTTTCAGCGACATTCACAACACCCCGCGGTTCTCTACTTTTTTTTTTTTTAATGTACTAATAATATTAAAAAATTTGTTAAACGCGCGTGCATTTTGTATTGATTGCCCCAAATATTCATTTCTCAATTTTAAAAAGTACGACGAATATACGTATATATAACGTTCTTAATGTAATTTTTAAACGATATAGTAACATCGTCGTGTTCATAATATTATATATTTAAGGCTTGGAATATCTTTTTTTTTTTCATATTAACGTAATCACGCGAATATATATATTTAAAAATATAAAAACGCGTACAAAACTACGAATTTTTAACTCGTTATAAGCCGTTGGATACGATATCGGTTTAATAAATACGAATTTCAATAGTTATAAATAATATTACAATAAGATTACGATAATGACGATGATGATGATGATGAAAAAGAGAGAAACTCCGTAGGAAATTAACTAGGCCTAACTGTTTTTTTTTTGATTTCATTATTTGAACGGTAAAAATCACACGGCGGCGCACGTGTATTGCACACGCAATAAAAACGCGTTTTAATTATATAATTTATGACTGAAGAGTTTGTTAAATCCGCGCTGACTGATGACACACAACGTACTTAATATTTCGTTATTATCCAACGAATCGCACTATATACGATTTTCGATTGTCGTAAAAATCATAATAATAATTTTTAAAATGCCATTTATTCTCCCTCGTTGACATATTTGTATATATATATACACGCGCGTTCACTGTACCGAAAGATTATTATTTCCCGGGCCGTCATTCCAAATGCCCCGGAGTTACGTGAACGCTGCCTGCAGTGTCCGATGGACCACTGGGCTGCTGCGCAGAATATTACGTGCTGCGAACGGGGTGCTGACGGTAAAAAAAAAACGATTTTTCTTTTCGTATCCCAGGCAAAGAAAATCGAAGACATTATATACATTCATATATATATATATATATATAATAAAGGGAAGGTAAAAAAAAAAACTTTGTTGCGCTGCACATCATTAAGGCAATCGATTTCAATCTATTCCGGTTACTTTGAGAGCAGACGTTATTTCTTTTATATTTGTTCGGTTTTCCTCCGAGGCGATTTCTTTGGACCGAACGTCGTCATTATTATTGTCATATTTAGTGTATTCTTCGTTTATTGTGGCTGCCGCCGAGTGAGCTGACGGTAATAACTATAAATATATATATATATATATATATATATACTGCCGCAGAAAGGGTATACGAGAGAATTGTTTATCGATTCTGATGTTATTTGTCTTTGTCGTTTTACTACATAAACACGTGTAAATATATAATATCGCGTTTTTTTTTTTATCGCAGAAAGCTGTTAAATCCGGTGATCCGAACGACTGAAAATACATGTCCCGCAGTAGTTTGAATTACGCAGTTGTGTATTATAAGGTTTTTATTTTTCTGTCGTTTTTATATATATTTGTTCTAAATTTCACACAGTTTTTTTCACGTTTTTATTTCGTTGAAGGGTGGGCTGTTCAGTGGCGGATCTATAGGAGTTCAAGCGTTTACACGGTTAATATTAGCTGTAGTCATATCTGTGGCCTCTCTTTTTAAGTCTCAGATATATAATATAATGGCGCTTGAAAACCGCTCATAAAGGTATTCAAATAAAAATTATCCCTTCTATATATATATATGTAAAATATTTTATATAAGAAGAGTATATACAGCGGAAAGGATGAGGTCTGGTCGTTTGAAATTAAAATAAAGTATATCTCTGTTATTCAACAATAACCGCATGGAGAAAGATTGTCAAACCTTTGGTTGCTCGGCGTTGACAAGTGTACTGCTGTAAAAATTAATTTTGAAAAAGTTACTGAAACAATTTCATAAACGAAAAAAAAAAAGAAGTTATGGTTCGATTGACTGATTTTATTTGTTAAACCACTAAATTAGCTAAACGGCTGTGTATATTCAATATGTATTATTATTATTTTCTTTAACGTTTAACCCCTCCCACCCAGTGTAAAATACGTGTCAGTAGAAAAGCGGACGAGCGAAAATTTCATTTTTTGAAAATGACCGACTCCCTGCAGTTCTCTCAGTGTTGAATTCAAATGTTTTTTCTAGGGGGAGGCGGCACTATGAAAGGTGAAATTAATATAATAAAAATTCACCAAATTTACTATATTTATACTCATATATGTTTAATTAATTATTTATTTATCCACATTTAACAGGGGGTGGCAAACAAAATTTTAGGGGGGGGCAGAAGTCTCCCCTTGATGTATATCTGGTTTCAACACCGCCGCTACTATATTTACTGGCTGCAAGACTTTAAACAAATTGTTAATTTTAACAAGTTGACTGCACCACAAGTAATTTAACAGCGTTTTTTTTCTCCAATTACCGTGAGTATAGGAGTCATAGGAGTCGCAACCAAGTTGTTCTCGTACAGGCAATATGTGGAACGTTTTTATAATTTCAAACGGAACGTTCACGGGGGTTCACAGTTTTATTGATTGCGCAGAGGATAAACAGTTCGATATTAAACCATTTGCGAGAAACTTTTGGCTTCGATAAAAAATGAGCTCGGCGACGTGGAAGGGAAAACGATGTTGTAATACAGCCTAGCGTGGTGCTCGTTACGGTGGCAGTCAACTCGTTAAAAAAAAAAAAAGTTATAACGGAACTCGATTTCTTTTTGCAATTTTAACAATATGCCTACTTAATATTATTTGTCGTATGAAAATTTAAAAAATAAATAGTGTTTTGTTGCAGTCTCTGGTGAAAAATTCGAAAAATTACGGACTTGAAGTCATGAATTTCGTAAATATTTATATAATAATATACTGTAGTCTTCTTCTTCGTCGTCGTATAAAATTATATAGTCGCGCGCGGTTTTTTTTTTTATAATATATCTCTGTATTGTATGTTCTCCGCGCGGAGAGCAAATAGAGCGCGAAACGGTCCAAGGGGTTATAGTAGCGTACTGTGACACGGGCGCGCGCAGAGGGGAGTGTTTTTGTACGGCCGATTAGGCGCGTACGGCGATTAAAGGGCGAGGGTGATCGCGTTTTCAAAAGACCGTTAACCGGATAAAAGAGAGTGTACGAAAACATAATAATATATACGTACCAACACCGGTGAAATACGTTCTGTGTATATAATATGTAATAGTAATAATATAATAATATACAGAGGCCAGAGAGAGAGAGAGAGAAGGGGGGCCGTGTAAGAAACACAGAACGCTATACAGTTCTATGTATATATAACAAAAATAATAAATAATAATAATATAATAACAATAATCTGTTGGTCGCCAAATAATAAAAATCAAATAAAATAATAATCTCTATAGATTTCTGGCCCAGTGTTCAGCATCACGTTTTGACCCTTCATAATATATTTATAATACAAGTACTACCAAAACTCATCGGTTCGTTTTACCAAAAATTCAAATTCTATTCGTATTAATAAAATATAATAATCTCCTTAATGAATACAATAGTTACTATTTTAATATTTATTAATTTTTTTTTATTGAAGCTATGCTTCTTAGTCTGGGCATATGCATATATATCTGGCTACACTGAAGTCCCAGTACCTACTCGTTCGGCGTTGCCGAATCGTAGGCATTTAATTTGCACGCTTATGATTTGCGAGATCTCCGTCAACCGAGCTGTGATGTCAGGACGCTACGCTTCTGTTGGCCGATAATTTTTTTCTTTCTCTTCAGAAGCACAGCTTCTCCCGGCAATCCCACGGCTGATTTTGCGTTTATTCTCTATAACGGTATGACGTGAATTCCAACACAAATTCACGTGTATACGAATCGTATTGATGTTAGGGCTCCTTCTGCAGTGCCCTCCGAATCCACGGAGATAGAGCCCACAGAGCCGTTACCTCGCCTCGCTACCGCCGTAATAATAACGCGCCACTTCTAATATTACAACAATAATAAATAAATCGGTTTTGTGTGATAGGAGGTCGACCACCTTCTTGAAGTCCGTGCGCAGAGTATTTTTTTTTAAATTTCACAAATGTATGTTATACAGTCTTGTTTTAAAATTACTATTATAGTTTTACCGATAAAAAAAATGTATTACGGTATAATTATAAATGTTGAGTTTGGAGATTTTTATTTTTTCTCGCAACAAGTTACGTACTTGCGTATTGTACAGCGTAAGAATTATTATTATTAAAAATATATATTTTGTTAAATTACGCGTTTTTATTTATTTCTGCGAACTATAATGCTGTATAACGCCTATACAGAAAATTATATTGTACGCGTAGGTACTTTATACATAAATAATAATCGAACATTGTTCATTTATCCGCGCAATCATTTACAACGTTTTAAAGAAATAACTTTTAAATGTATATAATATCCGTGTATAATATAATTGTGGTTGTATATAACGTCTCTACGCGCCTTTTTTAGACTATAATAATAGGTTTAAAATAAAAAAAATGTGTACGAACGAGTAGTAATTAAAATAAGTGTACTTTTCCTTAGCGACCTCGCTAAACCACTTTTTCTTCAATAAATCACAATATTCGTGTTCGAACGCGTTTAAATAAAATAATATTTTTGTTTTGTACACCGTTTTTACGTATAATATATATATATATATATATAATATTTTCTTCAAATAATAAATGTTTATTTACGTATATATAGTTATTAATAACGATATTGAGTAAAATTTTTGTGAAATTATTTTCATAAACGGAGAAGGAAAAAATTGTTTTTTTTTTTCAATTTATAGGGAGGGCGTGTGTGTTTTGATAATCTGATTTCGGTAGCAAATCGTATCTAGTCGGTACTTTAGACATTTTTCGATTTTCTTTTTTCGTCAGAAAAAGCAGTTTCGCGTCAAAATCGATTATTTCTTCGTAATATCGAAACTCTAATGGTCGTAGAAACCTTGAAATTTTCACCAAATACGTAACACTGGACCGAGTATTAAATAAGGCACACATTTTTCAAAAAAAAAAAAAAAATTCTTTTAATTTTGTGCCGTTTATAAGCAATATTGTAGATTTTGTGGTATTTAATTCGTAAAAGAGGTAATTTTAAGCTCAAAACGACGTGTCAGTCGTTTGTTACTTCAACTGTATTAAAAAAAAATCTTAAAATCCGTCGGGTCACAATATTTCTTTTTATATAATAACCGTTTGAAAATTTTCCACAAATTGACACCGAAACGCCGAACTCAGAATCGTAATGATTTATCAAGTGATAACAATATACACTCTTAAATCTAATAGTAATTCACTCAAGGCGTCATCGTTACCTTCTCTCTCTCTCTCTCTCTCTCTCATTCCGTTTTCAATTATTACGCGCGTTTATTTTTATTAACTGCACGCGATTTTATCCGAGAAAAAGGGGTTACCGGCGGCCGCCGATTGATTGACGAGATAACAATAACGCGCAGGGGATTTATTTATTTATTTTTATTTTATTTTTTTTTTAAACTGTCGCGATTGTGTTTGCATTAAACGTGATTAGCAGCCCGTTCGTGTGCGTTGTGTGTTGTGTACATTCAGCGTCGGCGCCCGGTAAAGGCTTCGGCGGCGGCGTAGGCGAAAAGTGGTGCGGTGGTGTTGTACGAAGGGGACATCCATCGTCCTTTCAAAACGAAATCGCCGTCCTGGGCCCGCCCGTTCGCCTTTTGTGCCCGGCCGCGACACTTCCTGTTTATTATTATATTATTACCCGTTCGTCGTATCCGCGAAAAAATATTTAATAACGGGGTACACATCGGTCCTTTCTCGTAAAATGCTATTTTACGCCTTTCCTATATAAATCGATTTCGTATGCTGTGCCTCGGTATATATATATATATATATACACGAGTATCAGTGGCGTGTGTATGTGTCCACCGTGAGGCACTTCGAGAACGAGCCAGGGTCATATTTATCAGGGGAGGCTGATGGGGCTCCAGCGCTCCCTAAATTTTAGGAACTTTCTTTGTGTAATTCCTATGCCCTATGGCCATAAGATGTAATATTTTTAATAAATTCCCAATATGTAGTTGTTTTTAAAATGTTGAGAATTTGGCAATTTGTCCTTATTTTAAAATTTAACCTTGGATTATAATTCAGAAATAATCCAACAACTACGATACTTACTCAATGCCTCAGCCCCCCAAAATTGGATGTAGTGAAGCCGGGTGGTAGACGCTTATCACACGTCCGCCATGTTTTCGAATGGCAAAATTAATCTGTGTTGGAACTCTTACAGCATGATTTTTTCTTGGCTTTTTATTTGTTTGGTAATATTTAGGGAATGATGGAAATATTGATGGAATAGCATTCACTCTTAAAAGCGGTCTACTTGCACCAGGGCGTATTTGGTAATCATCGTTTGTAAAATGAATGCTGCAAATCCTATATTATATTGTGATGGATTGAAATTTTTTCGTTTTATTGCTTCAACCCACTTCTTCACTAATTCTTTATTAGAATGTGGAAATCTAGTATAATTATAATAATAATAATAATAATAATGACAATAAAGGGTATATTTGGTTTTAATTTGTTTTACTATATTTGCTTCAAATAAGTAGGTACTTACCGAAAAAAATGAATAGTGTCTTTAGCAGTAGACCTATTTTTGCAACCGTATGCGACACAAGAACTCGGCGTATCTTTAATATTTAATTATTATTTAATATTATAGTCGCTTAAAAAGGCGAATAGTAGTTATTAGTACTTTAGTAGAACAAAAACACATTTATATTTTACAGCACAAATACCTCGTGGCGACCTCGGGTTTCCTCGTCCTTTCGTTGTTCGAGTATACACGAATTCGGATTATAATATACGAATTTATATGTTTTTAATAAATTATGAATTCGACAAATACGTTGTACGAATCGTTTATGGAAATACAAAAAAAAAAAGAGTTGAAATGATTGCACAACTCGCATCACATTACAGTGTAAAAATAAGTTTACGAACGGTTTGTGTAGACTTTACACTTTACAGCTTATTAGGTTATAGCAGTATTATTTTGACATCCGAGAAAATGGCGGCTACACTAGTATCAAGCTTCACTGATAACAGCTAGTACGGTATCTAGTTATAGTATAGATATCTGTGGTATAGATATACTCCTGAAATGGATTATTTTTTGTATATCACAACCGCATCACTGTGTTACATGCGTAATAAGACGTAATAACTAATAACTGTCGACAGTCCATTTTAGATCACGATCCATTTTCCGTGGTATGGTATTGGTAATACATATCTAACTTTATGCCGTACCAATAGTCCAATACTGTTCTTTGGCCGTACCTACTGTACCCTACTACTACTACCCGCCCAAATTACAATTAGCCACCCTATTTTAAAACGGGACACAGGTCCCACTTGAACAGCGTCTGTATACGCCACTGTACAGTACACCTATCCTTCTTAGCTGCTCCCAGTTGCCTCTCCCCGTGCGCACGCTTATGATGATGATGATGATGATAAAAATGATTTTTTCTATTCGCAGGATGCAGCAACAGCAACTCGCCGCCCAGCTGGCGCACTCGGGCGGCGGCCGGCACCTAAACCTGCGGCGGTCCATGTCGCCGGGCGCGGCCAGCAGCACCGGCTCCGAGTCGAGCATTAGCCTGGGCGCCCCGTCGCCGGGACCGCCGCCACCGCCGCCGCCGCCGCCGTCGTCGTTGTCGTTGCCGTTGCCGCCGCCGCCGCCGCCGTCGTCGTTGCTACTGCTGCCGCCCCCGCCGCTGATGACCATCGACCCGCCCCGCATCGGCCTCACCAACCCGTCGACGTGCACTTTACCGCAACCGCTGGCGCTGCACAGGCCGTTCACGTGATACAGTCCGCCTCACCCGCCGATTACCGCCGGCTGGTGATGTGCGCGCCCCCGTCACCCACGACGCCCACCCGCGTGCACAACGACGGGCCACCGCCACACACACACACACACACACACGTGCATTTCGATGATTTTTTATTTTTTTTTATTATTTTCATTTCTACCGTCGTCGTTTCACTGACATCCGAACGGGCCGGGGGTGGTTTTGTCTGGTATTATTGTATAAACATTTCTAATTTTCATTATCGCCCGCCGGCTATGGAAGAAAATCGTTTTACTCTGTTGTTCCAAGGAAAAAACGAACGCGGACAAAAAGTAAAATACTCTATCGTCGTTTTGTGCGTTTGTCGTGTAAAAGTAAGAAACAAATTTCACGCGGCAAGCAGAGAGTTGTATTCGTTTTATAATAAGAATATATATTTTTTTTTTGTACGAGTTCTCCGTACATTATTACGTGTATATAATGCGTTGTACGAATCTGGTTTGAAACGAGCGAAATATGTATCGAAAAAAAAAAAAAACGTATAAGCGTCTCCTCTACGTACCTAAAAGAGATTTTCGAACGTATATAGAAAAATAAAAAATTATTATATAAAAATTACTTTGGACCGCGCGCGCGCGCGATTGCACAGCGCATTAGTCACAGCTGCCGGTAGGGGGCAGTAGGGGGACAGACGGCAACCCCCATATATATATATATAAATTTACATTTATTATTATTATATATACCTTGTTAGGACGCTTATGTGTGTGTGTGTATATATATATAATATGTAGTTTAGATTTGTGTAAATAGTTATATTAATTTTAGTACGTTTAAACGGTGCAATTAACATTATATAAATTAATTTATAATAAAAAAATATTGTACAAAAAAAAAAATTCTTTATTTATATACAATATATAAATACGAACTTAGCCGGTAGATAAAATAATGAATATATGTGTATATATATATATTATATTATACTATGGTGTTGAAAATAACGTTTATTATTTACGACGAAAGGAATACATATAATATAATATTGTCGGAAAGAAAAAATAAAAATAAATAAGTACGTCATTATTTTTATTTTTTCCAATGCGAATAACGCGACAGACTTTTTGTATACGATTATCATTACTATATTATGTATAATATTATCGTGTATATTATAATACGCGTCGCGGAATGTATTATTATTATTATTATAAATTATAGTAGTGCGTAATTTATTATTGGCATAATATTAATTGCAGTTTCTGGACCGATTTTGTTCAAACAAAACCGAAATATATATTATTATTAATTGTTTGTTAATTATTCCGCGTATTGATTGTTTTACCAGCCGAATTATATTTTACCTTCCTAGCGGCGCATTCCTAGCGCACGGTTTTCAACAACACTGCACAAAAGCTTTTTCACAAACGATTTGTATCGTTGAACGGCGGCTCTGGGCTATAAGAAAAAAACTTTTCGGTATAGGAATAATTGCCGTCTTCGAAAGTAAGAAAAAAAAAAATTACTATTCGCAAACACTTTTTTTTTTTATCAAATACAATGTTGTTCGTCGTTTTCCTTCCTCGTTTGTATCAAAAAATACAAATATATATATACATATATATCGGGATTTGGTGACCGGAACACAAACGCC